>OX465435.1:2060501-2472279 GCA_950005045.1 Agrotis exclamationis
CAAAACCCCGCAGTGCCGGAGCCATGACAGAAACAATGCTTGTTGCATGTTGCATGCTTGCTTGAATGCTGCGTGTTTGCTGAATGTTGCATGCTGCGTGCTTGCTGCATGTTGCATGCTGCGTGCTTGCTGCATGTTGCATGCTGCATGCTTGCTTGCATGTTTTTGTGGTGCTTGTTTGCATGTTGCATATCTGTTTTTATCCTGTATGCAAGTGTATCACAATACAAACCTTTTTATAAACACAAGAACAACACAATAACAAAAGAGTATCAAGAATCACACAGAATCACGCAAAAAGATTCGGACACACGTGCTAGCCAGAACACCCCTAAAGGTGAAACCGCACTAGGCGGAACTGCACTGCAGCGGAACTGCGCGACAAGACGCGTCAAAATATTCTTTACATGAAAATATACGAGACATCACGCACTAAGCGGCAACGGAACTACACTGCAACCGAACTGCGTGGCAAAGAAAAGTGTCGTGTCGCGCAGTTCCGCTGCAGTGCAGTTCCGCTTAGTGCGGTTTCACCTTTATAGTCCAACTATGTAATTAACAGCAAATGTCATTAATGATAATACAATACCCGTCAAAGTTATATTATCGTAGGTATATGACTTTTGTACAATTGTTTTGTATTGTCTACCTACATTTCAATGGCGCCTGTTAAAAATGTAACAGCAATAATTAGTGTGCACAAATTTCTAGGTGTTTGGTGAAATGAGAATATGGCAATTAAAACAGTGGTATAATTCATTATACCACTTATGTTTGGAAACATAATACTTCGAACAACCGTCATTTCGAGTAAGTGTAACATCGGTAAAAAGTTTTTCGGTCAAAGGAAGTGTTGGAGTAACGAAATAAAACGAATAGATAATAGGTTAACTGAAACAGTGGCAAACGTGACTTCGATGAAGTAAAAAAAACCAAACGATAATACACACATCAAAAGTGTCTAGGGATCAACATATATTTTTGCAATAACTTTTCTCCTGATTGATATTAATTAAAATTTTCTTTAAGGATTCATCAAATAAAGTGTTTTCGTTTGTCACAGTAACGATAAACCAAGTCACCTTTGCATTAATAAAGAAATTTGCCATTTTCCTAATAAAGGGATTTTTGACATTTGAACCACTAACACAAAAGTTCGAAAAAAAGACTGAAATAACAGTTTTCTTTAAAATTTTATTGGGTAACTTAAACAATTAATAATCCGTGTTTCTACCGCGAACACAAACAACACAAGAACATCGGTTTGGCATACTCAAAATGAGTTCATCCAAATCACGCTGTGGAATGGCCGCCCATGTTCGTTGCAACAACAAAAAAAGGTCTTCTTGCGACTGGATACCCTCCATATTCGGCAGAGCTCTTCTCTGTAGCATATCCCATGCATGCTCAATCGGATTCAAGTCTGGCGACTGAGCAGGCCAGGGCAGGACATTGATGTTAGCTGCGGCGAGAGTCTGTCTTACAACTCTTGCGGTGTGCGGTCGTGCATTATCATGCATTAACTGAAATAAGGGACCGATTTGCACTTGTAGAGGAACGATGACGTCTGATACAATCGTCTCAGCATAAATTTGAGCGTTGAGGTTGCCTCTGATCCAAATCAACTCAGTTCTTCCGCCGATCCAAATACCCGCCCATACCATGATGGTTCCACCACTATAAGGATGGACTTCCTGGCAGGATTTTAATCGCTGTTGGCGTCCAGGGGTTCTCCAGTGTCGTATACGTCTTGTATCCGGTCTCATACCGAAACGAGACTCATCAGAAAAGCACACGAAACGCCATTGTTCTTCTGCCCAATTTCTGTGTTCAAGAGCCCATTGATATCGAATCCTACGATTGTGCATTGCTATAGGTGGTACCCGTAGCGGACTTCGGGAATGAAAGTTCACTTCATGCAAGCGGTTTCTGACTGTTTGGTCGCTAATTAAGTTCCCTGAAGAGTGATGAAGCCTCACGGCTAACATCATGGCGGTTATTGTTGGAGCTCTTCGAGTTAAGATTTGAATGTATCGGTCTTGTCTCCGTGTGGTGCAGCGATACCGTCCTCCATGGCGCTCAGCCACGGTACCAGTGCTTCGGTAACGTGTCCAAAGTCGACTGATAACACTCTGACTTGTATTCAGAGCTAAAGCCACAGTACGTTGCCGGGAACCCGCTTCTATCATTCCCACGGCTCTGAGCATTTCTTCCCTGCTTAAATGACGTCGCCGCTCCATAATAACGTTGGTTTTAATCAGTAGTAGGGAAACAGTAGCACTAATAATGTCTTCAATGCGTTGTATGTTTTTATAGGGAAAATATTGACAGCTGATTTTCATCTTTTACTCGAATTTGATTCACAGTTCCTGATTCAAATTATGAAATGCACCAAAAAGGATCCATATAAATTTATAAAATCATAAATTTATTACAAAGCCACATCTCAATCTCAAGAAATCCGCATAAAAATGCTTGATCCCTAGACACTTTTGATGTGTGTAGTTGAAAAGTTTTAGGTCAAATGAAATTCGGTCAAACATTTTTCGATCTTATGATAGGTAACCATGAAGAATGGCTAAATGAAGTATTTGGAAAATTTGAATTGAGAGAGAGCGCATATTGGGTTGAAGATGGATCAGGCGGAGATTGAGAAATGACAGTTGGATTACGAGATGGCTTGTATCGGGTTTGAGGAGATACATCAGGCTGAGATTGAGAAATTACAGCAGGGTTACGAGATGGCGTGTAATGGGTTTGAGGAGACGGATTAGGCGTAGACTGAGAAATGATAGTTGGATTATAAGATGAAATTTGGGGAGAAGGAGATTGACGGATGGTATTTGGACAGGGTGATGGCGTATTTGGGTTGTAAGAAGAATGTGATGAAGGTGATGATCTATACTGAGATAAAGTGGAACTGGCTCTAGGTGGTATAAAATTTTCTGGTGAATATTTAGTTGCTCTGTTAAGTGCATTGAGAATTTAAATTTTTGCGTAATGTTTTTGCTCTATTGAAAGATTTTTTAACATTGGTATGATCATTTCACAAAATGAAACATCTTCATCGTATTTTTTTTCCTGCAATAATTTCAATATTTCATCATCGCTATTATTTTGATTTCTATTCTTTTTGCGCATGCTCGCTTTCAGTATTCTGTTTTGTGTAGCTTCTGTATCAGTATCTTCGTCGGTTAAGTTACTAAAGTCTCCGGCATTGCTGTTGGTGCTTCCTGAATCTCTAATATTATTTGTAGTGTCTCTGAATGTTTTTTGAGTGGCTAAAAATGAAAGTGCTCTCATGTGTATGTACGGTCTCTTTTTTTTCTTTGTGGCTTGACCAGAAACTACCTTTTTATCCGTTGCCACCTCTTTGAAATATGTGTTTTTAAGATTTTTCCATTTTTTTTGAACATCAGCTCCTGTGAAGAAAACAAACGATTTTATTTAGTATTATTTTATCTAGAGTATTGAATTATCTGTTTGTATTTTATATTCTTTGTATAACATTTTTTTTATTTTTTCAGGTATTTGGCTTCAGGAAATAGTTACTATTCGCTATTAAGACGAAGCGTCATCATTAAAAACCTAAGTGTTGCACAGACCCTGCATATCAACCTACCTCGATCTGTCAAATTCTTGCTATAGATTTTCAACCTTATTTATCGATATTCGCTTGGCAAGTTTGACGGATTCGTGTGGGTTGGTCTGCTGGTGTCTGTACATAGTGATAAATAACTAAGTGAGTTATATAGTTATGTGAAAATAGTGTATATAAAGTGTCTAAATAGAACCTAGCAGTTAAGAATTCGTTGTAAACCGTAAGTACAGTGCATTTTGTAGCTTCAATTGAGTGGGTTTATAGTCATAATATAGTTTTGTTTTTGATGTATCCAGGTAGCCTAGATTGAGACCTAGGCCTGGACCTAACTTTTAGAGTCATAATCCTTTCGAAAACTCACTTATTTGACATTGTAAGATGTCCTGTACGCAATTTATTCCGTTAATAAAGATTATTTTTTCTTGTCTTTCATTATTCAGGCCCTAGACTCCTGAAATATAAAGATGTATCGATATAAATGTTAGATCACGTTAGGCTGTTAGCCAGGCTACCTAACGTGACCTAAGTCCATGGGATTACTGCTAAAACTCCTGAGATAATGGCCTTTGAAAATGAAATTTTAATTAAAATTTAAATAACTTTTCCTTTAACTCGCTTTAACTTTTCAGTCGTTTCAGTTACAGTCAAAGACATTATGTCAGGAGATAGGTAATTTCATGAGGATTACAACGGTATGAAGCAACACGTAATCCATTGTTATTTAGATAAGAATATGCATTGTTAAATAGTCATAAGTTCGTAAAAATTGATAATAAATCAAGGAAGCGGTTTGCGGGCCTCGTTAAGGTAAAGTTCTGGGGTACGATAGTAACACGAAATTTTGGTCAAATCGTAGTCAACGGTACGGCACTATCTTCTCTCTCTCTCTCTCCTGAAGACTCAAGCAACCCGCTTCCTGAAAAGTTATGAAGAATTAGTCGTTTTATTTACTCCGTACCAAGAAACCTCGTTCTACAGTCCCTGCTACACAAGACTTCGGGTTACAGCAGATATACCTGGAACCTATAGGTGCAGGACGTCAACGCGCTCCGGGCAATCCTCAACCATAGTGTCCGAGCGATCACGTCCGTCCGGCACAGCTATATTACGAATATGTAATTGGTATCTCTACAATTGGCGAAATTATAAAAGACACGTGTGAAAAATTATGGTCATGTTTACAACCTTCATACATGCCAGAACCAGATGAAAGAACTTGGTCTAATATTGCTGAAATTTGTTATGAAAAGACCCATTTTCCACACTGCTTGGGAGCGGTGGATGGAAAGCATATAAGATGCGAAAAACCTAATTGCGCAGGTTCTGAATTTTATAATTATAAACAATATCACTCCTTAGTTTTGATGGCGGTTGCTGATGCAAATTATTATTTTATGAGTGTTGACATAGGTGCTTACGGCAGCAGCAGCGACTCTACGATTTTTAGAAATTCTATATTTGGGAAGAAACTTGAAGGTGACCAGTTCATACTTCCATCACCAAAATGCCTGCCAAACGATGAAGATGGACAAAAAATGCCTTATATTTTTGTTGGAGATGAAACGTTTGCGCTCTCAGAACACATAATGAGACCATACCCTAAAAGAAACCTATCTGTAACTCAAAGAGTTTTTAATTACCGACTCACACTAGCAAGAAGATTTGTAGAATGCACGTTTGGCATACTTACTAATAAATGGAGAATTTTACATCGAGCTTTAGATGTAAAACTATCAACTTGTGATCAAATAATTAAAGCGTGTTGCATTTTACATAATTACGTTCGCAAACATGATGGAATTAGGTTTAGAGAGAGACTGTATGGGAGCGAGCTTCAAAGTTTGTGCCCTACTCCTGTGAGATCTAGAATATCCAGCATTGAAAACAGACAATATTTTGCAGAATATTTTGATTCATCGAAAGGGTCAATTTCATGGCAATATGAAAGAATATAAATCTATCCTACATCTGTACACAGATAAAAAAGTATTACCTGTAATTTATTATACATTTTTATAATACGCAGCGCATGAGTTGCAACAAAATGGCGGTACCTATACCCTATCGGTTTAGGTAATAAACTAAAGGTAAACATTCGTGGTATGTCTTTTTATGTAAAAATTTTACGTAATAAAACCAATTTCACATTTTTCGTATAAAATACATATCAAGATTGTTTACATATAGTTAATTACCTAAACCGATAGGGTATACAATATGTGTGACTCCGTACCATACAAAGAAATACTGCCATTTGGATTCTACTTACGAGCCGCGTATTAAAAGCTTCATTGAAATAGTAAAATAAAGTATTCACTTTTCTTACCTTTTTGTTTTCTTTCAGCATCACTCCACTGTTCCCAAGTAAAATATAAGTTTTGATAAATTTCCTCCCACAACCTCGCCTTCAATGTTCTATCGTGGTATTTTTGATCAAATTTGTCCCACAGAGGAGGTCTCATGTGCATCAGTGAGATTAATTGTTCCACATCAATATCGTTATTTTCCGGTAAGGCCTGCGCGACCACCGATCGGGCGGGAGAAGAGGCGCGCGATATCCTTTCCTTAGGCCGGTTTCAGTGCTTGACCGACCGTCGGTGCGTACATCGGTCGCGCTTCTCATTTGTATGAAAATTCACAAGTCGTCACAGTGCTCGACCGACCGTACGCACGCGTATATTGCTACGCACTGCGTACGAGGACCGTCGGTCGAGCGCGTCCGCATGCGTGCCGTCGGTCGACCGACGCGCTATGGAAACATATGAACGCGTTCAGTGCTACACCGATCGGTGGACCGACCGTACGGATGCGTGTATCATCGTAAAAATAATCGAACCTACTAGTTCAAAACTTCAATAATATTGTTTGATTTTATCTTTACTTTTTAGTGATTTAAGTACAGTCGGCCAAGAAAGTGGTGTACCACCCTAAGGTTGAATATCGCTTGCAGATTCATAGGTGATAAAGATTAGTTTCGCTTGCAGATCGATCTGACAACTTCTATTGCTGTCTTTATCTGATTATTGATAACGACTATTACTGTTTGTAACGTGACAGCTGTTCTTAGTTTGAACTTGATGGAACCAATGACGTCGTAAAATCAACGGCGGGGGGCTGTAGATTTTGATGACAAAATTGTATCTACAAATTCAGAATTGTAATCAACAAGTTACATAAAATTGTAAAGGCACAAGGCGAATCCACAAACCATCCATTACAATTTCTGTAAACTTGTAATTACAATATCAATAAAAAACAAGCTAAAAATAGATTTATCCTTTTATTAAATTTCTACAATCAATTTTAAAATACTTATAACAAACAAAAACATAGCATATATTTAGAAGATATTGAACATTTTTAAAAATTAGAAACGGGTGTAACCGCCGTTGGCCTCTATAACCTCTAAAAGACGAGACCTCATTGAACCAACAAGGCGTGAGCAAATATCGGTTCCCCGCATTTCCTCCCAAATATAATTACAGTGACTAATAAGAGCTTGTTTGGTTCTTTCATTTTGATGCGACCATCGTTGGACCATAAGGCCCTAAAGATTTTCTATCGGGTTGAGGTCCCGGCGATCTTGAGGGCCACTGAATTACCCTTACGTCAGTGTGTGAACGAAACCAGGCTCTTACGATCCTCGCATTATGAATTGAACAATTATCTTGAACAAAATCAAATTGTGGCACTTCGTTCTCCGGGTAAACATTATGGACTGTCGGTAGCATTGCATTCTGAAGCACGTCGATATAATTTACAGCCGTCGCTCGAGGAGGTAGAGAACACAATTCTCCTACACCATCCGCACTCATCCAGCACCAAATATTTACGGAAATTCGACCTGATTCTCTATTTGGGATTACATGATCATCTTTATACCGTGTTGAATTATATCGCCAAAGGTGAAGACGTCCATGCTGACTGGATTTAAACGTTTTTTCATCACAAAACACTGTATTAGACCAATCAAACTCTAAGTGCTCTCTGGCGAAGTTCAGACGAGCAAGTCTGTGAGCATCCGTCAAATATATATTCTTGGCGTAATGCCTGTGGTGCAACCCCATGTAATGTAGATGATTCCTTATTGTTTGGGCACTCACATCGAACATCTCCGCAAAATGTTTTGTGGGCTTAAAACCATTGATTTCATATTCCCGTCTCATGAATTCTCTATCGTTATTGGAGAGTGCAGGCCGGCGACCACTTCTTCTGTGATCCAACAAACTTCCCTCCTCTCCTTCACGACGAATCCAAAAGCGGACAGAACGCCTCGATATATTCAAATTCCGGGATATCGCACTGATACTGCTTCCCTCATTAAATTGGGCAATTATTTGTGCTCTTTCGGCAATGGTCAAGTTGGCAGGCATTGAGATGATTTTATATGCAGTTGATTGAAAAATAACACGGAAAATATATCGATTTTTTGCATATATTTGACAAAATGTCAATTGTCAGTTTTCTTTTTCAAATGGAATTCGGTTGTCTATTTAAATAGTTTTTATTACTTTTGTTTGGAAACATTTGTAGAAACTAATGTCCTTTTCATTTATACTAAAGGTTAAAATGTCATGTACTTATATGTGACATATGACGTATGAATACTAAATACATAGGTCATGATAATGTTGTCTCTTTCAGTAATATCTTTTTATAACGAACCTTGTTGTAATTTTCGATGACCGGGAAACTAAATCAAAACTGGTACACCACTTTCTTGGCTGACCGTACCTAATTATGATCAGACATGGCATATATTGTCGAATTTCGGTAAGTTCGACTTCGTGAACTTCTGTGGGACAAAGGCCAATTGTTATACAAATAGTTTGTACATCTTTGTGTCCGAATTTAGATGAACAGTCGCAGAGTGAACGAAAAAATATAGGTAGCAGCAATTAAAACATTTGTAAACGCGTCCATTTTTGTGACTGTACCAGTCCGGCCTGTTTGCTTGGTCAGGACAGCACTGAACGTTACAAACTGACGATCGGTTATGCGTATCGTCAGGACCGATGGTACGCACCGACGCGGCGACGGTCGGTCAAGCACTAAAACCGGCCTTAACGCCACCGTTGCAAGACTGAGCAAAACGCGCGAATTTTATTTCGCAGTGCGGACATAGCCATAGCTACTTTATACTGCACAAAATATTCGCGCGGATTTATTTCCGCACCGCATCGCGTCAATTCTGCATGAACTCACAGATTTTTTTATCGCGCGATTTTTTTGTCGCCTGTGCGGATACTTCCATATGATTCAATGTGTTACAGAATGACGAAAAAAAAACCGCGCGGTGAAATATCGCTGTGCGGACAGGCCCTTAATGTAGCTATGTTTGTGAAGAACAATCCAAATCGTTTTGAACGTTTGGCCGATGTTTACCCAAGAAACAGACGTGACAATTCAAAATTAAATAATGTACTGTGTCAAAACACTACGATGCGCAAAAGTATTTATTGCATGGCCCCAATTATTTATAATAAATTGCCAAGTGCTTGGAAAGACTTGAAAACGGTGCAATTTAAAGGTAGACTTCGTAAATTATTATTAGATAAGACATACTACAGTGTTACTGAGTTTTTAACGGACAATTTTTATCAAACTACCTCGAATTTTTAATTAATTATGGTTTTACTTATTATGGTGTACTGTCTTTAACCTGGAATTTTAATGGTGTTTGTTTATTTAAAGTTTTATTTATTGTAAACACTGACAATTTAAATTATTGACAATTTTATTTAACATAGGTATAATGTAATAATTACCTAAGTTGATATTTTTGGTGAATTTTATTAATTTTATTATTTAATCAGAATTACATTTATTTGACTAATTTATTAATTTAATGTATAAGAATTTAAATTTTTACAATTTTATATAATTTTTGCATGCCGAATGGTGAAATATGGCAGAACTCTGATGAAAACTATTAGTAGGTATCTACTTATGTATAACCTATATTTGCAAATAAATGCTATTCTATTCTATTCTATTCTAATGGCAAAAAACGGAACCCTCATAGATTCATCATGTCTGTCTGTCCGTCCGTATGTCACAGCCACTTTTCTTCGAAAGTATGAGAGCTCTCCTGTTGAAACTTGGTTAAGTAGATGTACCTATTAGGTTAACCGCATTAGGATTTTTACCCATACTTAGAATTGAATCTCAAATTTTTTTTTTCACCAAACCCACCCATACGTGTGGGGTATCTATAGACGGGTCTTTAAAAAAATGATATTGAGGTTACTAACATATTTTTTTTTCTATACTGAACAGTTTGCGCGAGAGACACTTCCAAAGTGGTAGGTAAAATGTGTGTTCCCCACTGTAACTTCTAAAATAAGATAAAACTAAAAAAAAATATATGATATACATTACCATTCAAATTTCAATCGAAAATTGGTTTGAACGAGATCAAGTAATTTGTTTTTTTTGTAATACATCGTAAATCGTAAACCGTAATTTATCATCGCCATCATTGTTGGCAGCTACAATATTTGCGCATGCAGCTGTAGCAGCCAGGCTGCGGCAGCTACAATATTTGCGCAGGCCGTTGTAGCAGCCAGGCTGCGGCAGCTACAATATTTGCGCAGCCAGTTGTAGCAGCCAATCGACGACTATTCGATATTTTTTAACCTGCTGCTACAACGCGTGGACACTGACGGCAGCACATATATTCGCCTACACACGTACTGGCTCAGTGTTTTATGAAGACTATTTTTCGGACATGGCTTTTTATGTACAAATCTGATAGTTTCAGTTATTTAAATGCATTATTTTGTATCCCCATTTCACTAGCATGTTGAGTTTTTTAGATTTTTTTTTCAAGTTAATCTTTTTTTTTTGGCCGGGCCAGTCCAGCGGTCGAGTCGAGTGGTTCGGCGGTTGAGTGCTCGCGCTTAAGAATTAATTAGTAAAATGGTCGTTACCTCGTGTACCTACACTTAATAGGTCATAATTAATGGTGATACCTACCTGAGATCCCAGAATGGTTCGAAAGTGACGCTGCAGTGGCTGCAGTGGGTGCAACGGAGCGTCGATTTAAGCAGCCCGACAAAAATGTCGCCCACTAGGCTGTCCTCCTTCAACAGGTAGCGGCTCCATGTTGCGGAGGCCTTTTCTTCGTCGCTGGAAGAGGTAAAAAGGTTATTATAATATTAGGCCATAGTGATTCACTACTGCGCAAAGTCCTCTTTTCACTTCTCGTGGCTAATCTATACTAATATTATAAAGCTGAAGAGTTTGTTTGTTTGTTTGAACGCGCTAATCTCAGGAACTACTGGTTCGAATTGAAAAATTCTTTTTGTGTTGAATAGACCATTTATCGAGGAAGGCTATAGGCTATATAACATCACGCTATCACCAATAGGAGCGGAGCAGTAAAGAGAAATGTTTCAAAATCGGGAAAATGGATTCCATTTCGAGAGCTTCCGTTGCGTGCGCTGCGTAAACGGTTAAAGATACGCAAAAATAATGTACTACGGAATTATTTCTGATAAAAAGTTCTAAATAAAGTCCGCGAGAGCATACATTTATCTTTTAAGGTTAAGTCATTATAACCTTTTTTATGGAAATCAAATTTGATTTTAAAGTAATGCATTACTTGCGAAGGTATTTTCATTAACACAATATTAATCCTTATCCAAATAAATACGTTAATCATCACAAGCATTTAATTTTGAACAAAATAGCCCTTGACATCGTTTGGTTTCAATGAATATCTTAGGAGATATCATAGTTTCAAAATAATACCACAATAAGCATTGCCATCCAACGTGGCAATGCTGCCAGTCTTCGGCACGTTTCCGGATGACAGCGATGCGGAGGAGTACTTTGACGCCTGAGTGTCTCTGCCTTTTTGTGTTTTTGTTTTTTTTTATATTATTATATTTTATATTTTATTATTATAGGATGGGATAGGCTGGGATACGATGGGATACGATGGAATACGATGGGATACGATGGGATACGATGGGATACGATGGGACACGATGGGATACGATGGGATATGATTGGATAGGATGGGATATGATGGGATACGATGGGACACGATGGGATACGATGGGATACGATGGGATACGATGGGATACGATGGGATACGATGGGATACGATGGGACACGATGGGACACGATGGGATAGGATAAAATACGATGGGACACGATGGGGTACGATGGGTCACGCATAGGTACGACCTGCTTCCTTGAAAGAATGACTTTCGCCCATGTCTGCTTACGTCCTGGGGCTGCCAGCGCCGGTAAAGGCAGGAACGGGCAGGCTCCGGAGTCCGCCTATACTACTCAGGTCCCAGAGGCGTTTAAACGTAGATTTTTCTCTTGCACAAGCATGCGGGCGGCGAGTATGCCTGGGTCGACGGCGCGTTGTGTTCAACACGCGCCTAAATGTGTCATCACAATGATGGGCCTCCCCTTAGAAGGCCAAAGCCTGCCGGGGTCGCGGAACTATCGAATTACCTTGACCCCGGAACGTAAAGGCCTATTATAGAATTTATAGGACACCGAGGATTTTAATCAGTACAAGTCTGACAGTCCCTTTTACCCTGCCCTGGGTAGGAGGACTCATTTGATGATTTACGTACGCATATTTATGTATGCTCCAGAATGATGGTTTACAGCTAATTTTATTAATAAAAAAGCACTAAAAAATACATTGTTGAGTTCAGACCTCCACGCGAACGAAGTCGCGGGCACAGCTAGTCTTATATATAAAAAAAACCGGCCAAGTGCGAGTTGGACTCGCCCATGAAGGGTTCCGTAGCAGCAAGCATAGATTAGAGATATAATTATATTGAGATTAGTAAGTAATATACACAAACAATAAAAATAACTTTGTTTTTCATAGTATTTGTATGAATGGCAAAGTTATATTTGCGGTTTTTGAAAATGTACTATATCTCAAAAACTGCTAACTGTATCCCATCCAAACCAATTTTCGTTGGTAGTTTTGGTTGAGATCTACATTATACACCGTGTTCCGGACGATATACATAAACTTCGACCAGATGTTCAAACCACGGAAGTAAGCATTTTTCATTATGGACACATTAATAAATTCTTATTTTTTATTTTTTGTTAATTTTCATACAAACTAAATACCTACCTAGACGTAAATAACCCGATATGCATGCCTCTTTATCCGAATTGGCAACGTCGTATTTTCATTCATAACATTTGGCGGGCTGAAATTTGTCAAAACAAAAGTTTCTTTGATTTTTTATCTCGTTCCTCATAGCACTGTCAATGTACACACATCAAAAGTGTCTAGGGATCAAGCATTTTTATGCGGATTTCTTGAGATTGAGATGTGGCTTTGTAATAAATTTATGATTTTATAAATTTATATGGATCCTTTTTGGTGCATTTCATAATTTGAATCAGGAACTGTGAATCAAATTCGAGTAAAAGATGAAAATCAGCTGTCAATATTTTCCCTATAAAAACATACAACGCATTGAAGACATTATTAGTGCTACTGTTTCCCTACTACTGATTAAAACCAACGTTATTATGGAGCGGCGACGTCATTTAAGCAGGGAAGAAATGCTCAGAGCCGTGGGAATGATAGAAGCTGGTTCCCGGCAACGTACTGTGGCTTTAGCTCTGAATACAAGTCAGAGTGTTATCAGTCGACTTTGGACACGTTACCGAAGCACTGGTACCGTGGCTGAGCGCCATGGAGGACGGTATCGCTGCACCACACGGAGACAAGACCGATACATTCAAATCTTAACTCGAAGAGCTCCAACAATAACCGCCATGATGTTAGCCGTGAGGCTTCATCACTCTTCAGGGAACTTAATTAGCGACCAAACAGTCAGAAACCGCTTGCATGAAGTGAACCTTCATTCCCGAAGACCGCTACGGGTACCACCTATAGCAATGCACAATCGTAGGATTCGATATCAATGGGCTCTTGAACACAGAAATTGGGCAGAAGAACAATGGCGTTTCGTGTGCTTTTCTGATGAGTCTCGTTTCGGTATGAGACCGGATACAAGACGTATACGACACTGGAGAACCCCTGGACGCCAACAGCGATTAAAATCCTGCCAGGAAGTCCATCCTTATAGTGGTGGAACCATCACGGTATGGGCGGGTATTTGGATCGGCGGAAGAACTGAGTTGATTTGGATCAGAGGCAACCTCAACGCTCAAATTTATGCTGAGACGATTGTATCAGACGTCATCGTTCCTCTACAAGTGCAAATCGGTCCCTTATTTCAGTTAATGCATGATAATGCACGACCGCACACCGCAAGAGTTGTAAGACAGACTCTCGCCGCAGCTAACATCAATGTCCTGCCCTGGCCTGCTCAGTCGCCAGACTTGAATCCGATTGAGCATGCATGGGATATGCTACAGAGAAGAGCTCTGCCGAATATGGAGGGTATCCAGTCGCAAGAAGACCTTTTTTTGTAGTTGCAACGAACATGGGCGGCCATTCCACAGCGTGATTTGGATGAACTCATTTTGAGTATGCCAAACCGATGTTCTTGTGTTGTTAGTGTTCGCGGTAGAAACACGGATTATTAATTGTTTAAGTTACCCAATAAAATTTTAAAGAAAACTGTTATTTCAGTCTTTTTTTCGAGCTTTTGTGTTAGTGGTTCAAATGTCAAAAATCCCTTTATTAGGAAAATGGCAAATTTCTTTATTAATGCAAAGGTGACTTGGTTTATCGTTACTGTGACAAACGAAAACACTTTATTTGATGAATCCTTAAAGAAAATTTTAATTAATATCAATCAGGAGAAAAGTTATTGCAAAAATATATGTTGATCCCTAGACACTTTTGATGTGTGTATTATACTTATCTAAAGAGAACGTATAAGGCTACCAAGCAGGTAGATACGTATTTCGAATTGTCTTTTTAATTGAGGAATAAAAAAATTAATGTGTCCATAATGAAAAATGCTTACTTCCGTGGTTTGAACATCTGGTCGAAGTTTATTTATTTATTTATTTATTTATATTAGGGATAACAACAGCTTCCAACACTTAACTAAGTACTTAACAGAATTACTTGAGTAGCCAATAATAGTTATCCACGGTAGATACATTATAGTGGATGAGTAGGTATGCTAAAATTAAAACAAATTAAATCCAAACTGATTGGCAGACTTTGACAAAATAATATTAAGAAATACCTACATTTGAAATAAAAATAAGAAAGATACAACATACACTTCTCATCAAAAAAATCGAAACACCTCGCAGTTTATGATTTGATAAGGATTATCAGAAAAATGTGTATATTTAGGAATAAATGTAAAATGTCATTTAATAGTGAGTAGTATGAGGTTTTTAAATCCTAATGTTAATGTTCTAAATTCAAATTAAGTCTTCATAGGTTTCGTATTTTGTATAATGAGTAATTTTTACCCTGTATGGAATATGAAGGAAATGGGTAAAACAACACGCGTAAATGAAAAAAAAATGTAAGAAACGTTTATTTAATAACTTGTATCCCCTCCGCGAGCTCTTATTACTGCTTCCATACGGTTCTTCATCGATCGGATGAGAGTCACGATCACATGTTGTGGTATATTATCCTATTCCTCTTGGATTGCATTTTGCAGCTGGCTAAGTGTTTCTGGGGCTGGATCTCTTGCTCGAATTCGTCTCTTTAATTCATCCCATAGATGTTCAATGGGATTCATGTCCGGGCTTCTTGCTGGCCATACCATAATGGAGATACCGACTTCGGTAAGATAATCTCGTACGACGCCCGCGGTGTGAGCTCTAGCATTGTCGTGCATGAATATGAAGTCGTTGCCAATAAAATGTGCATAGGGCATCACATGAGGTTCAAGACACTGTTCGATGTACCGATGAGAGTTTAGTGCAGGCAGCCGTGGCCCAGACACAAAGGCAAGTTCTGTCTTACCGTCGGCGCTGATTCCTCCCCAAACCGTCCACGAACCGCCACCATAGCTGACCTTTTCTTCAATGCAGCATTGTGCAAAGCGTTCTCCATCTCTTCTGTAGACCTTGTTCCTTCCGTCGTTACCATACAGCATAATTTTACACTCATCAGAAAACAGTACTTTGCTCCACTGAAGGTATGACCAAGTTAGGTGCTCGCGTGCAAAGTTAAGGCGCGCTCTTCGATGGTCTGCAGTTAATTTCGGCCCATTCGCTGGCTTATGCGGTGCCAATCCGCGTTCCTTCAACCTTCTTCTTATTGTAGAGTCACTTACAGCTACTCTTCGTACAACGCGAAGCTGCTGCTGCAGTTGAAAAGCGTTAAAGCGTCGATTTCGTAAAGAAGTTGTTACAATAAATCGATCATCTCGCTCAGAAGTGACCCGATTCCTGCCAGATCCTGAACGGCGCGTGAACGAACCAGTCTCCCGATAGCGTTTGTAGACTCTATGAACAGATGATAAGCTTAGATGCAATCTTGCAGCCACAACACGCTGACTAAGTCCAGAATCCAGCAATGCCACCACTTGGGCGGCTTCTGCGGGCGAAGTATCCATATGTTTTAGAAAAAAAAGTTTTTTCAGACGTCCCAAAGTCACAGTAAATGAAATAAGAAACAGAAAGTTTAAAGACAAGCGCTAATTTTTAGTTTTTAAACGAGAAACGTACTCCAACCCTAAATACACATTTGTCTCAAAACAGTGATTAATTTCATTTATAGGATAAACAAATGAAATTATTTCGAATTTTGATTTTTTTTCTTCTCACTGTAATGACCAAACTGCCAGCTACACAATAATGTTTTTTTTTTCATGGAATTAATTCTCTTTTGTAAAAAATTAGGACAAAAACAATAAAAACGAAAGTGTTTCGATTTTTTTGATGAGAAGTGTATATTAAATGGATAATAATAATAAATGATAAATACATAATTAAGTAAATAAATATTATTTAGAAAAAAAACAATACATAAATACAAAAGAAAATAAATAAATAAATACAAAAGAAAATAAATAAATAAATGGTACGTACCTAGAAAACCAGCCGCTAATTGTAATATTTGATGTTTTGGTAGCCTATGATGAAAGTAATGTATTGATAACTCGGTTTTTGAAGTTATTTTTGGAACCAATGAATAGGTCCACACTACTAAAGTGTTTATTGTAAGAGTCAAGTAAACGTGATATTACGCTATTCTTACCATAATTAGTCGAGTGGAATGGGGTGCAAAATAATGTAGTGTGTCTAGTACGTTTCTTGGGCACATTAAACTTAATGCTGCTTAAAAGCATTGGACAATCGGTCCGTCCCCGTAAAATGTCAAATAGCAACCCCATATCCATTAGAATACGCCTCTCCTCCAGTGTTAAGAGATTGTATGTACGACAGTTTTGTTGGTAATCATGTGAGCAATGATGAAATTTGAAGTTAAGGTAATCGAGAAACTTTTTCTGAATGCGTTCAAGATTATTTTTGTGTATCGCGTAATAGGGAGACCATATTTGAGAGTCGTACTCCAGTAAACTACGAACATAAGCAAAATAAACAATTTTAAAGCTCAACAAACTCTTAAAAGGTTGGCAAGATCTCATGACAAAACCAAGATTACGAAATGACCTGCTGCATGTCGCGTCAATGTGCTGTCGCATGGACATCTCTGAGTCCAAAAGTATACCCAGGTCCCGCACAATCTTGACCCTCTCGATTGCAACTCCGTTGAAACTGTATTGATAAATGATAGGATTTCTTTTACGAGTAAAGGATATACTTTGACATTTTTTAATGCTTACCGTGATGTTGTTTTTAGTGTAGTAGTTAAATAAAGAGTTGAGATCTTCTTGGAGCAAGATACAGTCAGACAATGAGTTGATAGCTATATAAATCTTTTTGTCATCAGCGTAGAGAATATGATGTGAGTGCTTAATGTGGTCAATGATGTCAAAGATAAAGGCGTTGTAAAAGGGAGGGCCAAGATGTGATCCCTGGGGAACACCAGACGGGATGGATACGAAGTCTGATTTAAACCCACCCAACACAACAGCTTGTGAACGATTAGTTAAGTATGATTCAATCCACCTGAGCAAATCACCATGAATTCCCAACGCATACAGTTTACGTAACAGGATGACGTGGTCCACACGGTCGAACGCTTTTTCGAAATCCGTGTACACCACGTCAACCTGGCCACCGTTTTCCATTTCACCAATCACATAATCTGTAAAACAAGCCAAGTTTGAGACCGTAGAGCGTCTCTGCATGAATCCATGCTGAGATTCAGGAATGCCAAGACTAATAACAGGGTAAATATTTTTAACAATGATTTGTTCAAACACCTTGGCAACACAATTTAAGATGGAGATAGGGCGATAATTATCTATTTTTGACTTGGAACCTTTCTTATGAATAGGAATGACGTAAGCCTTTTTCCATAGAGATGGAAACGTACAATTATTAAGAGATTGCTGAAACAATAAGGCAATCGGGTGTGACAAACTTTTAGCGCACGATGACCAAAATACAGGAGGAATCCCGTCGCAACCGGCGCCTTTGTTTTTATCTAAATTTGATAGGAGCCCGAATACCGTCTCTTTAGACACTGTAATGCTAGATATAGTGTCACAGGCGTGGTAATTGTTTAGAAGAGATTGAGGGTCAAATTGTGACGAGAGCTGATTCTTGTTAAAGACGCTATCAAAAAAGTTATTGAAGGCAGTGCATATTTCTTGACCATTATTATATTTAGTGGAACCAAGAGTAAACTGACGCGGATAAGCGGAACTACCTTTTTTTGATTTTATGTAGCTCCAGAAGTACTTGGGCGCCTTCCTTATGTTGTGTTCAGCGTTACGTGTGAATTTGTCAAAACACTGACGCTGCACTCGCTGTTGCCTATCCCTGAGTAGCTTAAATTCATCGTAATCGCGAGGATTTTTAAACAACTTCCATTTATGATGTAACTTATTTTTTTCGCGGATTATTTTGATTAAAGAACGGGTAAACCATATGGGATAGGATTTATTTTCGTGACTTATAAAAGGTACAAAAAGAGAGATACATTCATTTAGTTTTCCATAAAATAAATCGATTGCGTCATCAACACAATCAGTACCAGACAACAATTGGTCCCATTGAATATCACTCAAATATTTATTGACTGCTTCATAGTCGCATTTTCGGAAATTATATCTGCATATTTTATTCGTGATAAAATAATTAATGTATAAATCTACAATATCAATATTTAGAGGTGGGTGAAATGTATCAATCCTAGTTAAACCGTCAGTCGCAGCAACCTCCAAAGGTAAATTTGAAAAACAAAGATCTAGAGTGTTGTCACAATGGTTATGTGTATAATTATATTGGGTCAACCCTAATAAGCTCAAATCTTCGACAAACGCACAAGCCCTATCCTGTATCATGGTGCTACCCATATGTGTGAGCGACCAACCGTCCCCACTCCAACTTAAGCAAGGTAAATTAAAGTCACCTACAAGTAAATAATTCACGTCTTTGTATTTGTTATAGACAGTGTTAAAGTTAATTAAGTAATTATTTAAGCTAATCGGTAGATTAAGGGCGTCAGGTGGCATGTATGATAAAACAACAATTAAATCTGCTAATGTCCCCAGAGCGCGCGCCGAGATCTTAAAACAAATACATTCATATTGCGAATTAGACTGCCAGTCGCTGAGCGAGACAGCACATAGCTCGCGGCGGACGCAGCATACAACGCCGCCTCCCGTTCGCTTACCCGTTACCTCCAGATTTCGGTCGCAACGAAATATTTCATACCTACTATCACAGATTTCGCCATCTAATATATCACTCTGTAACCAGGACTCGGTAATTAAAATAATGTCGTAATCGTGTAAAAGAATGTTATTGTACAAGTCAAGGCATTTTGTGCGTAAACCACGAACGTTTTGATAAAAGATATTGAGTTTTTTGCTATCTATTAAGGTGGCCATTTTTGTTTGCTATTGCAGTACGTATGTAAGTACATAACTTTCATCTTAGGGATTACATAAATGGCAGGAATAATAAATACAGAATATGATAAATATACTAAACAACAATAAAATAAGCAGATGTAATTAAATATTATAAAGGTATTGTGCAATAAACTATAAAATAAATAATACGTGGTTATATTGAAAGGTAATAAGATACGATACGTTATATGAATATTATTGCATCGCTGTATACCAATCAAAATTACTGCTGTATAAACTGTCAAACAACTAATTGACCGTGAGTTTAAGGTAGACATACAAGTTGTTAACAAAACAACATGAAGGTACATTGAAAGACATTCCCTATACAAGTAAACAAGAATAACTAGTCACACAATTTTACGGAGGTCAGCAGAGGTTGTGATGCGAATTGTGGCTGAAGTGTCATTTTTTCTAACGAAAATCTTTCCATCACGTATCCAAACAAACCGGTATTGCGCAGCGGCTGCTTTTTGACGCGTATTCCTGTGTAATAGCTTGTTGGAAGGCGTAAGGTGTTCGTTGACAAAAATCTTCCTCTGGTCACCTGCGATGCCGAGGTCACTCGTGCTAAGGCCCTTCCTATTTCTAATAGCAGATAGTATGGCGTCTCGTAGGAGGCGTGAGTTAAGTTTGACCACTATGGATTTCGGGCGGCCAGGTACTGGATTTAGAGGACATACTCTTGTCATATGTACGACATCAGTCGCCGACGAATCAATATCCAATAATTTAACCATGGCGCAGTAATAATCAACAAGTTTCTCGTTGGATTTTTCGAGGATACCATTTATTTCAAGGTTGAAAGCTCGGTCACGTTGCTGCTGATCATTGAGTTCAGCCTCTAATTTAGCTACTTGCTCCTGCATACGAGTTATAACCGACTCTTGGGTAGTGGTTGATTTGATGATGTCATCAACACGTTTAGTCAAACCCTTTTGAAGACCGTCCTGAAGCTCGATCGAAATTTTGACCGATTCCATATCCGTAAACAACTGAGATTGGTTGACATCAATAATTGCAAGCTTAGACTTTATACTGTCAAGGTCGCTTTTTATTATAGTATTGATGTTTGTTTGAATGTCAGAAACCTTGTTTTGGAGATCTGTCATCATGAAGGTAAGTTTATCCGTCAAATCCGAGGAAAATCTTTCAAATAACTCATCCAAATTGTATTCCATAAACTTGCGTTTACGAGTATTCACAAACTCAACGTCTTGCATCCTATGTAACTCGGGTTCCGAGGCGGCGCCGGCGGATAGCGGTTGGTTAGCCATAGGTATAGGTAGCTATGTATGGCTATAGGAGTATTGTCTCAGGTAGTACGATGACACTCTCACAGATGATTAGCGAGCACAGCACAAACACAGTCACATTAAGTTTGACAGTTCGCGGACACTGCAAGCGACGCGAAAGCGGGACAGCAGTTGCCGCGGAACAGAGACGAATTATTTCACTCGATTATTTTTGTCCTTGACCCGCAGTCAAAACTGAGGCATATGTGCACCAAATAATGTACAGTTTGCAGTAACAACTTTTTACACAATTATAATTAGGAGAAGCACACGTCCACCGTTAACGATGTCCAAGAGTATTCGTTTATGTATATCGTCCGGAACACGGTGTATAATATACTACTATTGTGATTTTTTTCACACCCCCAAACATAACCGTTTAGCTGGTAGAGGGGGGACACTCGAGTCGAGCAAAAATTAGCATTTTATAAAAAAAAATTGTTAATGGAAACTATCAATATTTTTTAAAGGCCTATTTAATGATACCACTAAGAGGTACGCGAGAAAAAAAAATCATTCCCACTTTACGTGTACAGGAGGTACCCTAAAAACAATATTTTACGAGATTTTATTTTACCAATTTTTCGGCGCAACAAATCCGTATATTTACACCAAATTACAGCTTTCTAGTACTGGGCGTCTCTGAGCTAAGCTGCGGACAGACGGACGGACGGACAGGGCGAAACTATAAGGGTTCCTTGTTGACTACGGAACCCTAAAAATCAATTGTTGTTCATTAGTCTCGCTAAAACTCGAGAAAGGCTGTACCGATTTGGCTGATTTTAGTTTTTAATTATTTTGGGAAGTCCAAAAGGTAAGTTAAAAGGTTTTTTTTTAATTGTTTCTGAGACGGTACGAAGTTTGCCGGGTCAGCTAGTGTAAAAATTTTCGCCTTCTCATAAGGGCATGGAACGTGTATACGTGGCAACACCATACATATTAGTTCCCTTTTTCCCCATATGACCTGAGTGTCGCTTCAGTATTTACATAGGTTTATTATCAGAAAAAATCACTAATGACCAATTTTAATTTTTTGATAATAATAAATAATAATAATAATAAATTTTTATTCATAAACTTTTACAAAGATGGGTGTAAACATAGCCACAAAAATGTAATATAGTTAAGTCTTATATAATAATAGTTAATTAGTGCATAAATAAAAACTAGTGTATAACTAAAGTATGTAGGTACAAGATATTTAACTCGGGATTTAAATTATATGTAGCGACCTGCCTGAACTAAGTTAATAAAAACCTGTGTTTCAGGCCATCACTTCAACGCAATTTAAATGGGGCTAATTTTGTGTAAACTAGATCAATATAAAGATTCTTCATTGACTATTATAAACATTCAAAACTATTCTTAACATTTACACAAACAACAAATAAGTACTTGCATACTACTTAGAAACTGGGTCAAAATAGTTGCGCGTATGACATTTTCAAGGTTGCACACATTGCAGTTTTAACTAGGTGAAAAAATTTGCAGTATTAGAAACAAACAGTTTGATGTTGAATTGTTTAAACAACTACCTAATCTAGATCAGCTAATGAGCCAATCTTATTTTATTTTCTAATTTAAATTATAAACGAACAAATATAAATATAAGGTAAACTACTGCATAAGTGCATGAAGACAAGGGTATAGGGTGGCACTCTTAAGCGTCTTCGTAGTCGATTGAATTGATGTAGTTCATCTCTGCGTATTTGCGCGCCGGGCAACTGGCATCGCCAGTAGGATGGTCACATTTCCTCTTGAAGCGTTTGCACGTCGCACAATTAGGGGGAGAAGATTTGCAACTACATTCTTTAAAGGTGTGTCCAGTTTCCCCACAGTGATTGCAAGTAGTACTAGGTTCTCGGCAAAACTTGGCTGCGTGTCCGTATTGCTGGCAATTGAAACATCTGGTCACTATAGTGAAATCTCTCACAGGGCAAGATGTCCAATTAATAAAAATTCGACTTTGGTTTATCAAAATTTTCCTTATGCTAGCTGGCAGTTCTATTATGTAGTTGCAGGTGGTAAGGTCTTTTTTACCCGATTTGTGACTTAATTTGATGCTCTCAAGGAAGGACTCACGAGTTATATTCGGCAACTTATCTGAAAGGTTTTGCTCGTATATACAGTCAAATACTTCCTTCTCGGTGAGGGCAACGGGGACACCAATAACAGCAACTCTAGGGCGTCGTTTAGAAGGTTCTTCTATTTTAAGGCCCGATGATACCAATTTTTCCGAATTCTTGAGCTTGTCAATATCACCTTTATTTTCTGTGCTAATCAATACGCCCCCATTTTTCATTTTTCTCAGACCACGGACATGGAGCTTAAGTTGTTCGGGAGAGATTATTTTTTGGACGAGTGACTTGGTGGCGTCACTTGTTTGGTTCTTATCGTTGGGGTAGATGGCGACTGATCTCAAGTTTGCAGGACGAACAAAGTTATCAGAACCTTTCTTCACCATGCTAGCGTAAGAAGTATTTTCCGAGGGTTTCAACTTAGTCAACTGATAGATTATGCATTGCCTGGTTTGGCTTCTTTATAATAATATAGAGTTAGTTTTAATAAAAACATGAAATAATAATATAAATATCTCAAGGGTGTTAAGTGACAATCTATGAAACTAGGGTCTTTGTCTGTAATCTATGGTTTTGTAGAACTGTCAAATGTCAATAAAATAAAATCAGTCTCACGCGGTGGTGTACATGAAAAGTTATTTTAATTTAAAACCTCATAAATCCACACGATATTTCAAAATCTTATTTATGTGTCACCGTGAAATTATGAATACCGTTAGATTATAATCTATCTCGAGAGATTGTAAACTGTCGAAAAAGAAAGATTGTGAACTCTACGTACTGCTTACAATTTACGCATCTCGCGCGCTGATTGGTTGAACGGGATATGCCACGCGCCGCCATATTTGTTTGTTAGGTGAGTTAGAAATGAAACAAAGGTACCAGTCAAATGAAATGAATGCAAATCAAGAATTGTGATGTAATTTCATAATTGCGGTCCGATTTTAGGGCAAACTAATTTCGCCTAGGCTCAACTAGTTCTTGCGAACTCGAGACTTGCTGGCACCCGGACTCGGACAATTTAGGTTTTTTTTTAAACCACCCAGAAGTAGGTAGGAGCCCCGCGGAGCGGTGCTCCGTCGACCTGTCGAAGAACTAGTTTAGCCTAGGCAATAGGAATAGGATTAACAAATTTGTGTATGCTCTCAATCAAGTAAAGAACGTCACAAATAGAAAAACGGCAATAATAGCATACCACGCATACATAGAGTCCATTTTACGCTACGGGCTTATTATATGGGGTAACAGTACGGACAAAAACAGAGCATTTATTGCACAAAAGAAATGCATCAGAGCCATATGTGGAATCCGTCCTGACGAGTCCTGCAAACCAATTTTTAAAAAGCTAGACTTATTACCACTTCCTTCCCTTTACATTTATGAAATTTGTAATTTTGTCTTCAATAATAAGGGATTGTTCCAAAAAGCATATGAAGTAATCTCCCAACCCAGAAAGGATCCACACAGACTTGTATTAAGAAATACTCCTAAATCTGAGAAATATGCTAAAAGCTGTCTTGTGATGTGTGTGCGCACCGCATATACAACAAAATTCCAGAAGAATTGAAATTATTAAATAATATTAACGTTTTCAAAAATAAATTGTATAAATGGTTAAATGAACATAATTTTTATAATATAAATGATTTTCTTGATTTTAAAATTTTTTAGATATATTTTTATTTTTACATTTTTTAATATTTTTTATTGTAATGATTATTAGCATAATGACGAATCTTATTAATTTGTGACATTTGTATAACCTGAATATTTTGCATGCAATCTATAGACATTATCTATACAGCTAAACATGTGTACTTTAAAAACAAATTGTAACACCACTGTAAACCATGTTTAAGGCAAATAAAGACTTATCTTATCTTATCTGTTTTACCGAACATTGGTTGAAGGATTACCAAATGTTAATTAATTATAATAACTACACTGTGGGTAGTTGTTTTACCCGTAAATCTATGCTGCGTGGAGGTTCCTTAATATTAATAAAAAAATGTATAAAATGTAAAGAACGTAATGACATAGTAGGTCTCTCTGTTGAACATTGTATCGAACTGTCCTGTGTTGAGCTAGATAGGCATGTAATAGTGTGTGTGTACAGACCCCCAAACTATCAAAATTTCTCCTTATTCAAAATCAATAATGGAAGATGTCCTAGTAAAGCTTGCAGACAGTAATAAATCCGCAGTTATTTGTGGAGATTTTAATATCAATATTTTAGAAGAAAATTTAAATAGCAATAGATTATTAAATCTTTTTAAGTCATTTGATTTGACCAATATTTTTATGAAACCTACTAGGGTGACTCCAACTTCTGCTACTTGTATTGATAATGTTTTCTGCAATTGTGATTATTCCGATAAAGCAATAGTTGTCTGCCGTCTGATCATAGTGGACAAACGGTAACGTTTAGGTGTAAAACAATTAAACAACAAGTTCAGATTTCATATAGACAAATAACAACTAACAAATTAGATAAATTTAATAATTCCCTATTCAACAGATTAAGTGTTATGAGCCCTAGTGTGGACGACATTAGAGTTAATAAATTTTACGACAGTTTCTTTTCAATAGTTCACACCGAATTCAATAAATCTTTTAAAAAGAAGACTAAAACTATTTGCCCTTTTGTGTTTAGTGACTGGGCGACTGCAGGTATAAGAAAAAGTAGGGAAAGACTATTTGAGCTCTATGACCTTTAGCCTTACATCAACACTGAAACTTTTAACAAGTATGTTTCTACATACTCGAAAGTGTTCAGAAATACTTGCAAGGCTGCTAAAGCCATGTACGGTCAGCCAAGAAAGTGGTGTACCAGTTTTGATTTAGTTTCGCGGTCATCGAAAATTACAACAAGGTTCGTTATAAAAAGATATTACTGAAAGAGACAACATTATCATGACGTAAACCTATGTATTTAGTATTCATACGTCATATGTCACATATAAGTACATGACATTTTAACCTTTAGTATAAATGAAAAGGACATTAGTTTCTACAAATGTTTCCAAACAAAAGTAATAAAAACTATTTAAATAGACAACCGAATTCCATTTGAAAAAGAAAACTGACAATTGACATTTTGTCAAATATATGCAAAAAATCGATATATTTTCCGTGTTATTTTTCAATCAACTGCATATAAAATCATCTCAATGCCTGCCAACTTGACCATTGCCGAAAGAGCACAAATAATTGCCCAATTTAATGAGGGAAGCAGTATCAGTGCGATATCCCGGAATTTGAATATATCGAGGCGTTCTGTCCGCTTTTGGATTCGTCGTGAAGGAGAGGAGGGAAGTTTGTTGGATCACAGAAGAAGTGGTTGCCGGCCTGCACTCTCCAATAACGATAGAGAATTCATGAGACGGGAATATGAAATCAATGGTTTTAAGCCCACAAAACATTTTGCGGAGATGTTCGATGTGAGTGCCCAAACAATAAGGAATCATCTACATTACATGGGGTTGCACCACAGGCATTACGCCAAGAAAATATATTTGACGGATGCTCACAGACTTGCTCGTCTGAACTTCGCCAGAGAGCACTTAGAGTTTGATTGGTCTAATACAGTGTTTTGTGATGAAAAAACGTTTAAATCCAGTCAGCATGGACGTCTTCACCTTTGGCGATATAATTCAACACGGTATAAAGATGATCATGTAATCCCAAATAGAGAATCAGGTCGAATTTCCGTAAATATTTGGGGCTGGATGAGTGCGGATGATGTAGGAGAATTGTGTTCTCTACCTCCTCGAGCGACGGCTGTAAATTATATCGACGTGCTTCAGAATGCAATGCTACCGACAGTCCGTAATGTTTACCCGGAGAACGAAGTGCCACAATTTGATTTTGTTCAAGATAATTGTTCAATTCACAATGCGAGGATCGTAAAAGCCTGGTTTCGTTCACACACTGACGTAAGGGTAATTCAGTGGCCCTCAAGATCGCCGGACCTCAACCCGATAGAAAATCTTTGGGGCCTTATGGTCCAACGATGTTCGCATCAAAATGAAAGAACCAAACAAGCTCTTATTAGTCACTGTAATTATATTTGGGAGGAAATGCGGGGAACCGATATTTGCTCACGCCTTGTTGGTTCAATGAGGTCTCGTCTTTTAGAGGTTATAGAGGCCAACGGCGGTTACACCCGTTTCTAATTTTTAAAAATGTTCAATATCTTCTAAATATATGCTATGTTTTTGTTTGTTATAAGTATTTTAAAATTGATTGTAGAAATTTAATAAAAGGATAAATCTATTTTTAGCTTGTTTTTTATTGATATTGTAATTACAAGTTTACAGAAATTGTAGGTTTGTGGATTCGCCTTGCGCCTTTACAATTGTATGTAACTTGTTGATTACAATTCTGAATTTGTAGATACAATTTTGTCATCAAAATCTACAGCCCCCCGCCGTTGATTTTACGACGTCATTGGTTCCATCAAGTTCAAACTAAGAACAGCTGTCACGTTACAAACAGTAATAGTCGTTATCAATAATCAGATAAAGACAGCAATAGAAGTTGTCAGATCGATCTGCAAGCGAAACTAATCTTTATCACCTATGAATCTGCAAGCGATATTCAAGCTTAGGGTGGTACACCACTTTCTTGGCCAACTGGACATAAGTAATAAAATCAAAACAAGTGTGGAAAGTAATAAATGACTAGACTGGCAGGAAAAAAAAACACGTAGCACCAAGTATACGTTGGAGACACCACATGGTCCTATAAGTTCAAATCGGGATGTAGCCCAAGAATTTGTAAAATTCTTTACTGATATACCATTAAAGACCACGGAGGCTCTAAACTCCTCTCCCGATAACGCAATTTCTTTATTAAAGGCAAACGTGTCTGGCTGCTCGGCTGAATTTGTATTTAAAAGTTCGCACAAATGTAAGGAAACGTGTGAAAGCCCTCACACGTTTCCTTACATTTGTGCGAACTTTGGAACCTGATTCTGGGAAAGATATGGCCACAAATTAAAAAAAAATATATACCCGAGAAAGCTTGATTATTTTTCTGTGGAGTGTATTAAACAAATTTTTAGATTTGTTTACGTACATGAGTAAAAACCTTGTCTCTGCAAAGGATGTTTCATAAAATTCTACATTTTGTCAATGTTTGGTACCTCATTACATAGAAGTTATAATAGTAAAATAATATTTGAAAATGTCCGCGGTACAACTAAATGTTTATATTTGGACTGTATTAATCAGATTTTTAATTTTCATTCAGAAATACACCAAAAATAATTCCGCAAAACAGGAAGATATTGACAATTTTTCGTTCGAAATTATATTTTTTATCTATCAATATTTTACTGGATATTCAATCAAAAAGTATTGAATAACTAAGGTTACTATGTTAGCTTGCATAAAAAAAATAATTCGTTCATTTAAAAGTAAAATAATAATATTAAACAATTATAATATGCAATGACAAAATTCAATATAAAACCAAGAACGGTTTGCTCTTTGATTTAGACAGCGCGGAGCGCTTTCTGAGGGAGGACGTATCGCTCGCAACCATTTTGACATTAGTCACGTAATCATTAAAATTTAAAATACATGCCACCATTCATGACTTTTAGACGCGGCGCTAGTGTCTTTGTTATTACATCAAATTGCACTTGAAAAATGTAGTACCTCGAATTTTCCGCAGGTCATAAGCGGTGGCCAGGAATTTTTCCAATCGCCAAGAATACAGCGTAACCAACCTTTCTTGACACAAGTTAATATTTTGAATTAATTTAATTCTGATCAGATTGCAATGTAAATTAATAAATATGTTGATTGTATTTTCCTACTATATTCGAATGTGGATGTAATTATAGATAACTAGCAAACCCGGCGAACTCCGTTTCGCCACCAGATGGCTTCGTTTTATGTAACATTTCGTTTGGTGATTAAAAGAAGAAGAAAAATTTTTTTCCTGAATTTTCTTTGCTATAAACCTCACGGAGCCCGAGACCTTTCCAACGAATGCAAAACCGTGGAAATCGGTTCGTGCGTTCTGGAGCTATAGCGTCAGGAAGGAAAAGCCTGAATTATTATTTGTAATAACATCGTTTAGTTTAAGAAAAAAGAGGTTATGTTAGGATAAATAATGGCGACGATGTTGATTCTGAATATAAGCTGTTCACACAGACGATTTGTTTACAATTTCTGTGTAACAGGTCACTTGTAACTGTCAGTAACAGTACGTTTTATATCGTACTTCTGATAAACGGTTCTAAAGCTGCCCGTCTCAGTACTCTTATTCAGATTATTAGGGGTTGAGCTGCATAAAAAAGGATTAGTGCACTTCTCTTGCCATAAGATTGTCATAAGATCGTAGTCATCTTCATTTATGCAGAAGTTAGCTGCTTAAACGGCAAAAAAAGTAATCAGTATCCTTATTCTGAATAAATGAGTACGGTTTGCCGGGTTATGCAGCTTAAAGAAACCAAACAATAAACTATTCAGAATCAAGCTGTATAATTGAAATATTTTGCAAAGTTGTTCAGCACAAAGCTGAATTTTTCGCTGTTATGTAGCTACTAGCTGTCTCAGTCACTTTTATTTGAATAAAGTAAAAAAAAACAATCTTATGCAGAACTTATCAAGCTTTCAGTGTAATTAAAGTTTAAATACTGTATTATTCAAGATAAAGCTATTACGTCAGCTTTTTTACAGATGTAATGCAGCTATAAACTGTTAATTGGTGTTTAATTTTTACGTGTTGCTTGGGCGACCATGGTTCTTTCGCCTGATATTTGTGAATTTTATTCATGAATATACTACTCAAAACAAAATATTAAAATGTCATTGACGATTTTAGATGGAAATACATAAAAAATAAGTTAGCATTTCAATAAATCGTTAAAATAAACAAAATTTAATAAAAAAAGTGAGAAATTACAGGAATGTATCAAGTTTCATATAAAATAATAAAATCGAAAAATAACGTTACCAATGTTCTAAAGAGTTCTTCAAAATTTCTCTTTTACCCTGTGTTATTTGATTGAATGTGAAATGTTCTGGGTTAAATACCAAAAATTTTCTATGCTCAGTAGAAATCAGATAAAAATTCTGAGTGACCACTGTAACATCGTAATTCGAGCATCAGCGAATCTGTGCACTGTTAGTCGCGTCATATTCGCTCGAGCATCAAATTGATCCAAGTTGAACTCAGGTACTCCTTGCTATACGAATGAAATAATGTGGAGTTGCACCACATTCTCTACGCAATATTGAGCAGTTACATATATCTTCGTTAGGAAGCAAAAGCCCAGTTTTGCAAAATAGAAATAACCATCCCAGAGCATAATTTAGAGCTCACCGAAACAGTCTGTTTCAAGAGTGCAAAGATCTGAAACCTGTTGTTAAGATCTTCTCTACACTCTAATAGATCTCACTTTATTTAAAAAAAAATAACCCAGCAGTAACCCACCATAGGAAGCACTGAAGCCCAGTCAAAACAGTTCAATAAATTTTCTCATTTGCAATTGTTTAACGTTTTTCACCATACGCTACAGTTAACTGCAGGCGAACCAAGCAGCTTCTTGAATGTTTTTAATCTTCATGGTGTCGATTCAAAATAGCCTAGTCAATTATAGGGGTGCCTGTGGCTCGTCGCAATAGAGTTTGTATGGTCCACGTGGTAGATTTTCAACGAATTTGATTCTTGGGCCTTACTCATTTTCGTCCAATCACGGCGTTTTGTGATATTACCCGTCACTTGACACAGGTTTCAAACATTTTGAAGCACTACTTGGGAACATTCAACCATTAAACCCAACTTTTCTGGCTAAATCTCCTTATCTATGTCACCTTAATTACCCCAAGTGGCTAATTTTGCGTCCATAATTATGTCTCTGAATACATGACTTAAATGACTGCTTGCTGTATCAGTCGAAGAAAAATTTTAAAATACCATTTCGTAAATTCTAAATAATCACAAAAATCTAATTTTAAAAAAGTTATGAATTCCAATTAGTCACCGGAAACAATATTAACACTTGAAATATATCATAACAAGATATTTATTATAGAATAGTTTGATGACATTTATCGTATTATCCATTCGTAACTAAGAAAATAATTAGTAGTGTCTGGAAGCCCCGGGATCTCACTCTGTTTATTCGAAAGAAAAGTGGCAAAAGCTCATGTTGTTTTCTTCCTGGTATACGAGGCACAGTTCTTTTGTTTGTGTTTTGTTTCTATTCGTGGGGCATCACGATGTCAGATTGACAGAAACTGTGTTCTTTCATATTGTAATAGCCCTCTTAAGCACATAAACCCCATGACGGTTATTAAAGCTTTTCGGCAAATCAAAATTAAGCTAACAGAAGATCTTTGGGGAATGTCATTGTCAATAAAAGTTTGTACATCCATAGTAGAGACTATAGCACCATACTTGGCTTTAATATTTAATTTGTGTGTAGACCAAGGGGTTTTCCCGGACTTAATGAAATTCAGTAAAGTCATACCTCTTTTTAAATCCGGAGACACTAAAGACACTAATAATTATAGACCAGTATCCGTGTTGCCCGTTTTTAGCAAGGTTTTTGAAAAGGTAATGCTTAATCAGATGCTTAACCATTTTAACACCAATAAAATTTTACATAATCAACAGTATGGTTTCACCAAGGGACGTTGTACAACTGACGCCGGTGTCACCTTATTGAAGCACATATTTACTGCGTGGGAAGAGGCACAAGACGCCATAGGAATATTCTGTGACCTCTCCAAAGCATTTGATTGCGTAAATCACGATACTTTGCTTTTTAAACTTGAGCACTACGGTCTAAGTAAACTTGCAATTAGTTTGGTAAAATCTTATTTGTGTGATAGACAGCAGCAAGTTCAGATAAATGATGTGAATTCACGAGGTTTAAAGGTAAAAATGGGGGTTCCGCAGGGCTCAATATTGGGTCCTCTTCTCTTTCTTGTATATATTAATGATTTACCCTATTTATTAAAAAACCAACCTCATAATATGGTGTTATTTGCTGATGACACTTCCCTAATTTTAAGATAAATAGACGGGCCCAAAATCTAGACAACGTAAATAATGCCTTACAGCTTGGCCAGAATGTCTTGAAACGGAACTAATATTTTTATTTGCTGACAACGTTTTAAAAAAATATTTTATATTTGATGTAAAAAAAGACGCAGGTTTGTAAGATTTGGTATTATGCCATAAAACTAACGTAATAAGTGAAAATAAATAAAATAAAATCATTCAAAGTGCTAGTAGCGAGAAGACAGTGGCGACTTCCGGTTTTCTACTGTTTTTTGCCAAGCTGTACGTCAGGTCCATGACTGGTTTAAAGAAAGAAAAGAAAGAAAAAACATTTATTTAAATAAACACACAAAAAAAAAACTTAAAAACCTATATCTAACACAAGAGAAAAAAATAAAATAAAAGAATAATTTTTGTGTGTCTCACGGCTGCGCCAAAAAGGCCCAGTTCAGCAAAAATGTCGAGCACCTAGTGCTCGACGCTGGTTTTCAACTGGACCTGTAATGTTGATGTTACGGATGTAAAACAGCTTTATAAACTGTTTACTGCAAACAATTTAGTATTAAATGGAAAAAAAGACCAAATGTATAAGATTTGCTTTACCAAATGTTAAAAGCACAAATTATGATGTAGTATTGAATCAAGAGATTCTTGAATTTGTCGATAAAACAGTTTTCCTGGGGATTACGCTTGATGCACGGCTTCAATGGAGTCCCCATTTAACAACTCTTGCGGGGTGGCTAAGTTCAGCAGCATACGCTGTGCGAAAAATCCGCCAATTTACCGATGTAGATACTGCTAGAATCGTCTATTTTAGTTACTTTCACAGTATCATGTCTTATGGCATTTTATTGTGGGGACGGGCTGTCGACATCGAATCTATTTTCATCCTGCAAAAGAGAGCCATCAGGGCCATATACAATCTCCGTAGACGCGATTCTCTAAGAGAACTGTTTAAGGAAATTAACATTATGACAGTATATTGTCAATACATCTATGAAAATATAATGTACGTTAGGAAAAGTCTGCATCTTTTTAGTAAGAAAGGTGACAGACACAACTATCACACTAGAAATAGGGATCAGTTAGGTAGTTCAGCCGGGCTTCAGACTCGCCAAAGTGGACTATTATTTCATGGGATACTGTTTAAATGTGTTAGAATATAATTAAAGTGCTATAATAAAATACCACAAAAGTCCTTGAATTGAATGAGACTAAATTTAAATCATGTATTAAACGCACTCTATGTAAGCTGGCTTATTATAAACTAAGCGATTATATTGCTGATGATAATGCTTGGCTCCATGCTGGTCCTGCTCCACCTGACAGTGTAGGATAAATATTGATAGCGTTTATTTAATATTCTTGTTGGAGCTGATGAAGATTGTTTTGAACTGTATTTGCATTGTATAGATTCAATCTTCCTAGTATTATTATAGTTTCATAGCCAGCATTGTGTGAGTACTATGTAACTCGGAGCTATCATTCACTGAGTACCTACGTCTCTTATTAACTTGAATAACCCTGGCAGTTGAGAGTATGTCATGCTCACTCAAATGTCTCGCTGATGGTGGCGCGTGTGTCGGATCATTTAGCTCCCTTCAAAATGGTTGAGCTGAATGGTGCTGATAGATGTGTCATGTTCGTGAACGGGTGCTGTCAGTTGGGACTGGTCATCTCTTAGTTACCACGGTTTATTTTAACTATCTATTGATCATTTTGTTTGTTTCTGAATTGTCTTTGTTTTAATTTTCTACTATGGACACTTTTAACTTGCTACATCGTTCTCACATAATGTATCATCTCAAAATGATTGATGTAACAAAGGTTTTTTTTTTGCGTGGTGAAATCATCAAATGAGTCCTCCCACCCCGGGCGGCGCGAGAGGTCTCCGCCTATCGCCGCCGTGAGGACACGTCGGTGCTCTGCCCCGTGAGGACACGTCGGTGCTCTGCCCCGTGAGGACACGTCGGTGCTCTGCCCAAGCGGGGCAGTCTTGCACCGTATGCTCTACTGTGTCCTCCGGGCGATCTTCGCAGTGGTGACACCCAGGCGTTTCCTCCTTTTTCCTTAGACACAGGTACCTCCCGAAACTTCCGTGTCCGGTGAGGACCTGCGTCATGCGATAGGTCAGGAAGCCGTGACTCCTATCCAGCCACTCCTCAAAGAGGGGTCTTACCGCCGCGATTGCGGCGTGCCCGGCCGTCGGTTGCGACAGTCGTCCCCTCCATACTGCTCTGAGATCGCGCCGGAGCTCTTCTCGCCACGCCTCGACTTCTCGAGGCAGTGTAACAAAGGTTTTGTAATAATTTTGTCAATCTTAAAAGAGTGTCCATGGAGTTTCTTGCCCGTTCTTCTCCATAGAGATCTACTTCTTGGAATAGGCATCTACGGTACTTTCACAGTTTTATGTCTTGTGACTGGGACTGTACCATAACTTTTTAGTGTTAAATTATATTTTTGTCTATGACAATTCAAAAGTGCCTGTAACTGGCCTACTTGAAATAAACGCTTTGATTTTGATGATTTTTGATTTTGAAGTGGCCCCTCTCTCAGCCCCGTAGGGTTATTTTCTTATTTTTAGGACATTTAAAAAGGTGGGTTTTTAGATTTTTTAAAATCTACTAATTGGCACACATTCTGATATTTGTTTTGCCCAGCGATTGTGTGGCATTCGACACGTGGCCTATTCGTCGCCTAGAATTATTGCATAACAGTGAAGAAGTGGGACTCTGACTGCGTCTGTGTTCCCGAAAGCATGAAATCAGAATATCTTCATAGTTATGGTGAACAGTCTTCTTCTGTGTAAGCTCACTACATCGTAGCTTTGTCTCTGTCACCTCTGACATAGACTAAGGTCAAGTGGAAACACATCTTACACTGCCCTATCAATAGATGCTAAGCCTAATATCCAGAGGTCGGAATTAAGTAGAGATATTTCAGTACTTGCATCGAAATGTTGCTATTAATATGGATCTTCGCGGGATTTGTAATAGACAATCTTGTGTGGAAAACAGTAACACAAGTTAATAATAATAATAAACACATCATCATCATCATCAACCTATAAATGTTCCCACTGCTGGGACACAGGCCTCCTCTCTGTGAGAGGGAGTGGGCCGTAATCTACCACGCGGGCCCAGTGCGGATTGGTAGATGTCTCATTTCTTCGAAGTTTTGGTTCTAGGAGATGCCGGTTTCCTCACGATGTTTTCCTTCACCGTTTTGAGAGCAGTGGTGTAGAAATAAATTACACAAAGTAATGCGCCTGGTGGGGTTCGAACCCACGACCTACAACTCGTAAGTCGACGCCGATACCAATGGGCCACCACGGCTCTATAAAATAATAAACACATTAGAGATAAATTGTGTAAAAGTAAATAACTTTTTGACGGGATTTTTCTGGTCTTTAAAGTAATTCCGGGATTTTGGGAATATCCATTTTATGCTATCGCTGTTTCAAATTAGTGTAAGTACATGAATAACAGCTGTACCAAAAGGTGCCGGTTCGCGCGCAAGACCGCGATAGGAGACCGCGACACTTCTTAACATTAGGCAATGACACGTGTCGCGGTCTCCTGTCTCGGTCTTCCTGTCGCGGCGCGAACCGCCGCCTATGCAGAAGAGAACGCGACAAGTGTCGCGGTCTCCTGTCGCTGTCTCCTGTCGCGGTCTCGCGCGCGAACCAGCACCTTAATTCCGACCTATGTAATAAAGCAATGTAAAAAATCGAATAAAGCAATGATCTTCCTTATCAGAAATTTGAAAGTCATCTAGAGATACGAGTATTATGATCTAGTGTTGTACATACCTGAGGTTGTCGTCGATCTCGGGTGTTTGTGGCTTGGGCTCGGCGGTGACGCGGTTAAGGTCTTCATGAAGACCCTCCAACAGGAAGCGCAGGAACTCCTGACAGCGAAAAATTACAGTCGAGTTCAATAACAATGTCAATGATTCAAAATATTGTGAGCGTTGGTAAGCTCAATAAATTCTACAGAATCTTCTTCTTCCTGCCCTTATGAGCATTATTTTTTATTTTTTTGTGACAAGTCCGTTTTTTGCTTGTCCCTCGAGTTTGACTTGATTTTGTTCAAAGACCCATAAACTTTTCGGGCTTTTATAGATATTGGATCAAACAAAATACATTCAATTTTAATTTAATCATTATAATTTTCTGTTAAATTAGTAACAATTTTGTTTAAACAGCATTTAAACAAACAGGAGTTGTCTATTTTTGCCTGTCCCCTTCTGAATTTGTTTTATTGTATCACGAATATTTAGAGATTTTTCCAAGGACGATGTACTTTTTTTATCGGATTTAGTTTCCGAATATCATCATAAAGTAATATTCATCAATTTATATGCAATAATCTGGCTTATTTACATAAAAATCATGTAAAAGTACGACGTTGAATTTTTGATCCACCCGGAACATTCAGTATTGTGACCGCATTTTATAGTACTTTTAGCCCCTTTTTTTGGTGAATAATAATTAAAACAGGCAATACGTTAACATTATTTCTAGTCAGAAAACTAATTTGGACCTAATATCAAAACGACTTTGAGGAAATTAGACGTCTTGTTGCTGGCTCGGTACAAGAACTGAATTTATTTTCAGGTATGTGTTTGAATTTTACGACAGCTTAACCAAATATTAGGCGCCATCTCCACGAGCGAGGAAAACGCTGCGAGTCCGTCCTTCTATCGTCGGAGAATCTCCACGACTAGCGTTTATTCGGCCAGCGTATCGTCACGGAAACGCCGCGCGCGCGCGACGACTCGCAACCATGACCATATTTCAGAATTTCGCAATAAACTCAAGTGGTTACCTGTAATGTTCGCCTTCGCCGAAATACGCACGTTTTAACACTTCTTTATAGCATTCTTTGTAATCCCTTAACCCCGTCTTATCTCAAAGAGCGTTTTAAATTCTTGCACGATGCACACTCTCGAACTTTGAGATCATCAGAGAATTTGGTGCTAATGATGCCTGCGCACTCCACAAAATTTTATGACGATTCCTTCACGGTCCAGGCTGTCCGTTTGTGGAATGCATTGCCGTTATCGGTCAGACAAGCACAATCGCTGGTTTCTTTTAAAAAATCAGTTATAAATAATTTCCTTTCGCTTTGATGTATAATTTTTTATATGTATTTTTATATGTTTATATATTTATGTATATAAAAATATCGTCGCAAGAAATGTATTATTTTAAAACCAATTTGATTTCCTTAAAAAAGGTTATGGTGAGTTAACCTTGAAAGATAGACATAGGCTGTCGCGGACTTTATTTTAGAACGTTTCATGAGGAACAATTCCGTTGTACATATTTTTTGCCTAATGTTAACCGTTTACGCAGCGCACGCAATGGAAGCTCTCAATTAGATTTTCCCGATTTTGCAACATTTTTCATTGCTGCTCTGCTCATATTAGTCATAGCGTGATGTTATATAGCCTTTAGCTTTCCTCGATAAATGGACTAACCAACACTAAAATATTTTTTCAATTCAAACCAGTAATTCCTGAGATTAGCGCGTTTTAGTCAATTGGCAAAGCTGAATGTACTCTGAGACAAAGCTGTCGGCACTTCTACAATTCGCCACCATGAGCGCTGCAATCGAATTGTACTACCCCTACCTAGTACTTCGCACCCAGCGAATATCATCAGTAATTTTAACAAGGGCTGTAGTAGTGCTGTGTCCTGGACGAAACCCGGATTGGTAATCATTAAGGAGACTGTTTTTACAAAGAAAAGCACTAAGCTGGTTATGAATGAGGCTTTCAAGGACTTTGGATAGGAAAGGTAATATGGAAATTGTATTGTCACTGGGTTTTATATTCTAGCAGGGATAATAATACAAAGCAAACATTCCTTTGATAACTCCATAAATCTTACCGAGCGGGAAAAGACCTCTTTTTTCTCAAGTTCCGACATAAGTCTCTCTTGTTTTCTTTATGATGTTTTTTACCATAGATTACTACATCCCTCTCTTTAAGATTTAGTTTATTTTTATTTTTAAATAGCAGCAACAAATGACACCGGTTTTAATAATTGTTATAAAGTTTACATTTAAATATTTTTTTTACTCTGTTACATAATCAACTAGCCAAACAGGCTTTTTCCTTTCTCTTAAAGGTCTATTATTAACATTATTATCATCTTCATGGGTTTCTGTCCGCTCATCTACTGTTTGATGAGAACTCTGATTTTCATTACTTTGATTAACTAAAGACCTCTCATCATTATTATTTGCGTTGGCAGAAACCAGTGTCTCAAAGTTTACATAATCTTTTTCTTCTATATTATTGTTATGATATGGAGCTGGTATCAAATGCCACCTGTTTCTTCTATATTCTCCTCTATCTGTTTTTACTATATAGGATCTGAAAGGCAAACATCTAGTAACAACTCCATATAATCTCAAATCATAATCTCTTCATAATCTCTTGTCATAATAATATTGCTGTTTATTTTTAATTTCCTTTTCTTTAATAGTTGCTGTCTCATTATTTTTCCCAATTAACTCCCTTGGCAATATTGGTAAGAATGTTCTCAATTTCCTACCTATTAACAATTCGGCAGGACTAAATCCATTTTCCAGGAGTGTGGATCTATATTCGAGCAAAGCTTTATCTATGTTATCTTCACTCTTTTTTATTAAATGTTTAGCAATTTTAACTGCGTTTTCTGCAAGTCCATTTGATTGACTATAATAAGGTGAAGATGTTATGTGTGTGAATTTATACTCATCAGCAAATCTTTTAAATTCCTGTTGAAATTGAGGCCCATTATCTGATTTGAATATTTGACACAAACCATGTCTTGAGAAAAGTTCCTTGACTTTGCAAATGATAGCTTTTTCATTTAAAGAACTCAATTCAAAAATCTCAAAAAATCTGGAGTAGTAATCAGTTACAATTAAGTACCATTTCTTATACAGAAACAAACCAGCAGCTATAACTTGCCAAGGACCAGAACAAGGAACATCATCTTTACGTTATTTACTGGGTTTGTTCTATTTTCTGTACATTCAGGGCAATTTTTAATTAAATTTTCAATTTGAATACTACATCCTATCCACCATACAGTAGCTTGAGCCCTACGTCTGCATTTAACAACACCTTGATGGCCTAGATGAATATTCATTAACATTTCTTTTTGCAGTGAAAAGGGAATCACAATTCTAGAGCCTTTCAAGAGCAAATTTTCACACACACTAAAGTCATGTCTATATTGGTAATAAGGGAATAATTCAATAGGTATTTTATTTTTTTCTGGCCAGCCATCAATAGTGTATTTTTTAGGCATATACAGATAGCATCTTTTTCCTGAACCTCTACAATTTTTTCTAAATATGTATCATACAATTGAGTATTTCTGATTATTTGAGACACATAGCATGTAGTATCAGAATCAAAAGTGTTTATATCAGTCTCTTGAGGAGCTCTGGATAAACAATCAGCTAACACTAAGTCTTTGCCTGTTATGTACTTAATGTTATAACTATATCTCATTAACCTGATCCGAAACCTTTGTAGTCTAGGAGTCAAATCATCTAAATTTTAGTCTGTAGAATCTGAAGCAAGGGCTTATGGTCAGTTTCAAAAATAATATCCAATCCAGTAATGTACTCCTGAAATTTCTCTGCTGCCCATGTCAGAGCAAGTGCCTCTTTCTCAATCTGAGAATATCTCCGTTCTGTTTCTGACATAGCTCTTGAAATATAAGCTACTATCTGTCTATTTCCCTCTAAATCCAATTGTTGTAGGCAACCCCCCAGACCATAAGAGCTTGCATCAGAGCTGATTACAATTCGTTTTGTATGATCATAATATGCAAACACAGGTGAGTTACATAATAATTCTTTTATGTTCACAAAAGATCTCTCTTGATCAGGGCCCCAACAGAATTCAACATTCTTCCGTAGCAAATTATTCAAGGGTTCTAAATTATTTGATCTATTTTTTAAGTGGCGTGAGGCAAAATTGACCATGCCAAGGAAACGTTGTAATTCTACTTTGTTACTTGGTTGAGGAAATTGATTTTATTGCTTGAATTCTGTCAGGGTCCACTGAAATTCCTGTATCAGACAACTCAAAACCCAAAAACTTGATTTTTCTGACTCCAATTTGGCATTTGTCTTCATTTACAGTTAAACCCTCTTTTGCTAACCTATCCAGGACAAGTCTTAGTGTTTTATCATGATCTTCCATGGTTTTTTTCAAAAATTAATATATCGTCCACATGGAAAATTACATTTAACCCTTTTAATATTTTTGAGAAATTAGTAAGAAAATATTCGGCGGAACAGTTCAACCCAAATGGTAATCTTGTATATTTAAACCTTCCAAATGGACAAATGAAAGTGGTAAGCAGCTGGCTGTCCTCAGTTAATTTGAGTTGATGAAAACTTTTTTTAATGTCAATTTTTGAGAAAAACTTTGCATCTTTTACTTTAGATAATGTGTACTGAACATTCTGTATAGGAAAATATGGTCGCTCTACACTTTTGTTCAAGTGTGTATAATCACAGCACAACCTTATCTCACCATTTTCTTTAGGTACACAAACAATAGGTACAACCCACTCTGTAGTTTGTTCTACTGGTTCAATTATACCTAACTCCTGTAGTCGGTTCAGTTCAGCTTCCAATTTTTCTAAAAGGGGTATGGGAACCACCCGTGGTACGGCTTGAACAAAAGGTCTCGCATCGGGTTTCAGTTTGATATGTATTTCCTCTTTAAATTGACCCAACTCCTGGAACAAAGTTGGATATTCTCTACTTATGTTCACCTTAGAAACTTCATTCACAACATTAATAGAATTTAAATTTACATTTAATATGTTCAATTGACAACAGGCACTTTACTTAAAATTGGTTGCTGAATTGAGCTAACTACATATGCCTTAGATTGGATTTCCTTCCCTTTATAAATGAGTGTTAAATTGAGAAATCCTAATACTTTCAAGCTCCTCTGATCTGCAGATTTTAAAATAATATCAGATTTACATAATTTGTTTAGATAACCCTCTGGCAAGAAATTTAAAGGTACACATATAATATCCGCCCCTGAATCTATCAAAAATTTTTTACTCTTTCCAAATTCTTTTATCAATATGTCACATTTCCAAGCTTTATCTTCATTTTTTTCCAACAAAGACAAAAAATGTACAGTTTTATGTTCATCTACAATTTTTTCCTTTTGTTCTATGGTCTGTATAGCCTTTGACTTGCACATCCTTGCATAATGACCTCGTCGCTGGCACCTGAGACAGTTACTATCCTTGGCTGGGCATGATCCTTTCATGTGCTGGAAACCACAAGCATAACATTTTCTTCCGTTAGTTTCAAAATCCTTTTTCAATCTTGAAACTTGCTTTTCATACAGTTCCTCTGTTTGTTTTGTCTGGGATTCATGCTGTTTGATTATGTCAATGGCCATTTGGAGTGTCAAATTTGGTGTGAGTTGCAATTTTTCACTGATTCTTTTATCTGTTATGCCGACTACAATTTTGTCTCTCAATATTTCTTCCTTTGTTATCTTCTCAAATTCGCAACTTTTTGCTAGATTAAAAATTTCCGTGTTGTACTCTGTCGAACTTTCTCCCATGTTCTGTTTTATATTATGAAACTTGGCTCTCTCGAAAATTGTGTTTTTTCTAGGTTCGAAATAATCTGTGAAACCTTGAACCAAATCTTCAAACTTGTCCGTTCGTTTTAATTTGTTCTAATATGTCTCCACTTCTTTCACCCATGCAGTACAGGAGTAAATTTTTCTTGTCTTCTTCATTTTCAACTCTGGTTATCTTCAAATATTGAGTGAATCTATCAATCCATTTTTTCCATGATACTGGATCCTCAAAATTTAGGTTACCTATCATAAGATCGAAAAATGTTTGACCGAATTTCATTTGACCTAAAACTTTTCAACTATTATCGTTTGGTTTTTTTTTACTTCATCGAAGTCACGTTTGCCACTGTTTCAGTTAACCTATTATCTATTCGTTTTTTTTTCGTTACTCCAACACTTCATTTGGCCGAAAAACTTTTTACCGATGTTACAGTTACTCGAAATGACGGTTAATCGAAGTATTATGTTTCCAAACATTCATTATACCACTGTTTTAATTGCCATATTTTCATTTCACCAAACACCTAGAAATTTGTGCACACTAATTATTGCTGTTACATTTTTAGCAGGCGCCATTGAAATGTATGTAGACAATACAAAACGATAATATAACTCTGACGGGTTTGTATTATCATTAATGACATTTGCTGTTAATTACATAGTTGGACTATAAAGGTGAAACTGCACTAGGCGGAACTGCACTGCAGCGGAACTTCGCGACACGACTTTTCTTTGCCACGCAGTTCGGTTGCAGTGTAGTTCCGTTGCCGCTTAGTGTGTCTCGTATAATTTCATAATTATATTATAAAGATTATTTTGACGCGTCGTGTCGCGCAGTTCCGCCTAGTGCGGTTTCACCTTCAGGGGTGTTCTGGCTCTTTTATTATTGTGTTGTTCTTGTAAAATGGTTTGTATTGTGATACACTTGCATACAGCATAAAAACAGATATGCAACATGCAAACAAGCACCACAAAAAGCAAGCAAGCATGCAGTATTCAAGCAAGCATGCAGCATGCAAGCAAGCATGTAGCATGCAAGCAAGCATGCAACATGCAGCAAGCACGCAGCATGCAACATTCAGCAAACACGCAGCATTCAAGCAAGCATGCAACATGCAACAAGCATTGTTTCTGTCATGGCTCCGGCGCTGCGGGGTTTTGGGTGGCCCCACGCGAGTTTATCGTCGCAGATGATTTGAACGCTCACCACCGCAGCTTCGGTTTACTGGCCGGCTTCGCCGGCCAGCCTCAGCCGCGGCGGTGGCCGTTCTAACCACCTGCTCCTCAGCTCGCGGGCCACCCCACCCCTCCGCGCCTACGCGATTTTAAATTACACTCTAGGGGTAGGGCAGACAAGACTACGTAAAGTCGGCTTTGCAGCATTTCGTTTCCGCCACAAAGTTTTATAGCACAATATATTGAATTTTTATGACAGTAATTTAATTTTTCGGTAAAATGTTATTTCGGTATGGTGAAAATATGGCAAATAAATCATTTGGCAATTGATAAAAGTTTAAAAGAGGCTTCGGTCAATAGTAAAAAGTTATTTTGTTAATCGGTGGAACATACTTCGGTAAAATAATACTTATGGCTAATGATACTTCGATGAACTGAAAATATGTCAAACAATGCATATAGTAAAAGAGATGTCGGTCAATAGTTTTCGGTGTAATGAAATTCGAACAAACAAAATTCGGTAAATTGATCGGTTCCCCAAAATTTAATTGTTTCGGTGGCTCGACGACCACGTTTTGCGGGTGGTGTTTTCCGTCCATCTCTCCGATGTCTTTGTCCCGTCTTTTTATCCTACCGCTACCACCATGGATTGTCACTGGGTTTTATATTCTAGCAGGGATAATAATACAAAGCAAACATTCCTTTGATAACTCCATAAATCTTACCGAGCGGGAAAAGACCTCTTTTTTCTCAAGTTCCGACATAAGTCTCTCTTGTTTTCATAGATAAAACACTATGATGTTTTTTACCATAGATTATACTACAGAAATAGGACGAAAATCGGCAAAAGACACAGGATTACACTTTTTAGGGAGAGGGGTGATTTGTGCTTCTTTCCAAGATGAAGGGAAAACACCACAGGAGACAGAACAATTTAGGATATGGCCTATGGCAGAAAGGATTTCATCAAGGATAGGAAGTACCATCTTACGACTGACACAGTCACTACCAACAGCATTTGAAGTGATTGATAAAATGCTCTTCTTAACATCACAAGCCGAGAATTGATCAAAGACGAAAGGAGAGTAATCGGGAGTTGGAAGAGATGAAAGATTACACTGGTCAACAAAATTTCAACTTTGTCGTGCCACACGGACTTTTTTGATATTTTTTACTTTAATTGGTGATTGTAATAAAAAATAAACAGTTAAAAAAAATTTGCTAGACAAAGATTTTATTCTATTGAGTAATTTAAAATATTAAGAAAAAATACGGATCTCGTAAATCAAAAGTTTTTTTTTTTATAAATGACTTAGAAAATCTAAGATTTTCTTGAATATTTGACTTCTGGTTGGTCCCTTTTAATTGTCCAGCAGTAATCTGCTAACATATTTGGGCTCCATTTGCCCTGGTACCGCTTTTCCATATCAGAAATATCCTGATGGAACCTCTCGCCGTGCTCGTCACTGACAGCCCCTAAATTGTCAGGAAAAAAATCCAGGTGCGAGTCTAAAAAGTGGATCTTAAGTGACATGTTGCAACCTAATGCTTGATATGACAATAACAGCTCGCTAACCAACTCTCTGTAGCTGTCACTCTTGTGGTTACCCAAAAAATTTACAACAACATTTTTAAAAGACTTCCATGCTGATTTTTCTAAATCGCTTAATTTTTCTTCAAATCTTGAATCTTTTATTAACTCCCTAATTTGAGGGCCAACAAAAATACCCTCTTTTATCTTTGCATCACTTATTTTAGGGAATTTTTCTTTTAGATACAAAAATCCATTCCCATTGTGATCCATAGCCTTCACAAAAATTTTTATTAATCCTAATTTGATATGCAATGGTGGTAGAAGCACATTATTTGGCTGTACAAGGGCGACAGAAAAACCAAAACATTGGTGATAACACTCCATCACAAGATTTGTAAAATTTCGTCGTTGTTTTTGAATGTAAGTTCTCCGCAGACATAACAAAAAGAGTTAGGATCATTAATTCTACACACACTAACACTAACACTTCCTTGACATGCTCACAGGGTTAATAAATCCCAAAAAAGTGTTCAAATTCAACGATAAATATTTTTATACCGATTTACTTGTAAGCGTTTCTGTTAATTTACTGCCGTAGTACTAGTTATGAGTATTACCGTATCACAACAAATAGGAGGCTAATTGACATATGGCAACTGTGATTTAATAATGAGGGTAGATTGATAAAACAAAATTAGCTATCAAAGTTCGTGTGGCAAAACCAATGTTGACCAGTGTTATTAAGAGTTTTGGCTTTAATAACATCATTAAAATTAGAAGAGATAGAGAAATGTTTATTAAGTTGTTCAAGATCTACATCTTTTGGAATAGAATCTTGGCGTGACTTTCCAACTCCCATTGATCTTTGAAATTTCCAAACTTTTGCTGGATCACCATTTTCAACAGAACTATGAATGTGGCGGCGCTGGGCATCCCTACAAACCAAATTGCTGCGATTGCGGATCGCAATGTAATTTTCACGATTAATGGCGTTAGGTGTGCGTTTAAGTCTGGCCTTTGCTGCCGCCTTCTTGTGCAAAATGTCCTTTAAATCATCAGTTAGCCAAGGTGCAGGAAGATGTTTTCTTTACTAAGTGAACAGGCGCATGGATATCGTAAAGCTGAATAAGATTAGAATTGAAAATGTCAAGCTTTATGTCAATCGATTCCGCATCAATGAGATTAGACCAGTCAATGTTGCTGGCATCTTCACGAAGGTTTTCAAGATTCATACTACCAAAACTGCGCTGAAAACGGGTTTTAGGCTTACTCTTAGGAGGGCGAATTTTATAAGAAAGGAAAAGGAGATCATGATGAGAAAAAGCGTCAGCTGAACATTGACCATGCTTAGCGACATGTACATTAGAAGAAACGAATATGAGGTCAAGTAAAGAAGTAGTGCAGTTGGGAAAGTGATGAGTAGAAGTTAAAGGAAGAAGAGACAAATTGCATGATTGCAAAATGGAGATAAGTGAGGAAGAACGAGAATCTTGTTTAAGAAGACAGGTGTTGAAGTCACCCATAATTATGGAGTGCATATTTGTCCGAATGATAACTTGCCCGAACTTAATGTCACATAATATCAAATGCCATAACATTGAAATCCCTACATACAATAATGTCCTAAATCTGTTTTTCATAAATATTGCAATCAAAAGTTATAACTTCTAAATTCAAATTACCTAATGTTTATTAATCCTAATAATTTTGTAATTAATCAAGTTTGTATTAAAAAAAAATTTGCTATGAACTTCTCTCAGCAATGCAAGTAAGCATGTGGCAAGCAAGCATGCGGCAAGCATGCAGCAGGCATGCAGAAAGCAAGCATGCGACAAGCAAGCATGCGACAAGCAAGCAAGCATGCGACAAGCAAGCAAGCATGCTGCAAGCAAGCATGCGGCAAGCAAGCGTGTGCCAAGCAAGCATGCGGCAAGCAAGCATGCGACAAGCAAGCAAGCATGCGACAAGCAAGCATGCGGCAAGCAAGCATGCGGCAAGCAAGAATGCGACAATCAAGCAAGCATGCGGCAAGCAAGCAGGCATGCAGCAAGCAAGCATGCGACAAGCAAGCATGCGACAAGCAAGCAAGCATGCGGCAAGCAAGCAGGCATGCAGCAAGCAAGCATGCAACAATCAAGCAAGCAGGCATGCAGCAAGAAAGCATGCGGCAAGCAAGCATGCAACAAGCAAGCAAGCATGCGGCAAGCAAGCATGCGACAAGCAAGCAAGCATGCGGCAAGCAAGCCGGCATGCAGCAAGCAAGCAGGCATGCAGCAAGCAAGCAGGCATGCAGCGAGCAAGCATGCAGCATGCAAGTAGGCTAGACGCATGCAAGGGAGCATGCAACATGCAGCATGCATGTTTTCTGCCACGGCTCCAGGGCTGCGGGGCTCCGGCGGTCCCACGCGACCTTATCGTCGCAGATGGTTTAACACTCACCACCGCAGCTTCGCCTTGCTGGCCGGCAAGCCGGCCAGCTTCAGCCGCGGCGGCGAGCATTACAACCACCTGCTCCTCAAGTCGCGGCCCGCCTCGCCCCTCCGCGCCTACGCGATTTTAAATTACACTCTAGGGGTAGGACAAACAAGACTGCGTGGAGTCGGATTTACAGCGATTCGTTTCTGTCACTAAAACCTAATGTTTAGCATTTTTTTAGGACTAACCAATTTTATTACAAATGAATATTCGGAATCATAAACATTATGTAATACAATACTTAGGTCATGTGATTTTATTTCTTTCAAAATTAGGAGGTACAATTATTAGAGAAGTCAATATTATGACAAAATAGTTTTAGAAGTAAAGATAATTATGTAAAACAACATTTAATTTTCGAATTTATCAACATTATGGCTAGTGAAGTTTATAGAAAACGTGTTATGGATTATTATTTTCGGACAAAAAATTTTAGGAGACGAAAAGGGATACCAACTGACGGACTTATTAGAATTTTTAGTCAAATTGCCAACTGATCCAAATCCATTTTCTGTTATCAAAACTGTTACACAGGTGCGGGATCTGGGGGTGATGTTTGATTCCTCTTCATCTTTTAGAACCCACTATGATGTTATATGCAGTAAAGCTAATCGCATGTTATCATTCATACTTCGGACTGCTAAACCATTTAAGCAGGCGAAGTCTCTTTTAATCGTTTACTGCTCCTTAGTAAGGAGTATAGTGGAGTATTGTTCAGCTGTTTGGTCTCCAATTTATAACGTACACACGGATCGTATAGAAGCAATCCAGCGGCGATTTATCAGGGCTCTGTGTTCAAAATTTGGGTTACGTCGTAAGTTACCTTAGTATGTAGACCGAATTCGAAAATTCTCTTTGGCAACTCTAGAACATAGAAGATGGATGAGCGACTTGTGCACCTTACACAAAATTGTAAATGGTTCACTGGACGGCCAACTTCTCGAATATTTAGATATAAAAGTGCCGACTCGATCTGTGCGCATGCTACAATTGTTTAGTATTCCCGCAAGTAATAACAATGTATCTCAAAATAATCCTATGCATAGAATGTCTAAAAATTATAACGTTATTTGCACACACGTAGATATTTTTTACGATAAATTTAGCTTTTTCAAATCATTTTTACTAAATTATAACGCTGTATGATTTTATAGATCGTTCAAGTCTTATTCGCAATTATTTCGTTCATTATTAATTTGTTAAAAATTTTATAATACGTACTAAAATTTAATTTTGGCCTTTTAAAACGAGGCTCTGTTATTTTGAAATGTTGTTTACAGTTGTAACCGGATTTCAGGTCCACTTAATTTATATGATTAAGGGTATTATTTTGTATTGTTTTGATCTGATGTCTGTATCTGTGCCTATTGAATAAAATAATAATAAAACTTGGAACTGAATTGGAGTCATTATAAAAATAATGGGTAATACGGCAAAATCTAAGAAACCCCGCTAGACGGGGCTCCAGTTTGGTGTGTTACCTGTGCGTCCTGTTGGCTGGACCCCATGAAGCTTGGAGCGAACTGCTCCACCGCAGACTTCAGCGCCGTTATATCAACGACGGCGTCCTTTCTGCCGCGGAGCCACAGCTCTTTTATTACCGTGCCAAATGCTGAAACAATAACAAAGGTTTTCATTAAAACTGACGGAATACTTATTGAGTTAGGGTAAAGCTCATGGCCTCAGAATCCTGTGTCATCATATTGTCGAATTGTCATAATGTGGAATTTTATTTTTTACTCTAAATCGAACCGCAGTTTACCATAAATTACCAATCGTATTTCACCACAAATTATAAAACCCTTTTACAAACATCCCATGTCACTTTAGTTTCAGCAAAAGTCCCATTTGTTACAATTTTTCAAACCATTTCCTACCAAATTAGTTATTTATTCGTCGAAATACGAATCGTATGTCTTCAAATATCCACCTTCATTTTACCGCAATTTAAGAATTGTGTATTACTTTTTTTTTTAGCGTGGTAAAATCATCAAATGAGTCCTCCCACCCCGGGCAGGGTGGGAGGGACTGTCAGACTTGTACTGACTAAAATCCACGGTGTCCTTCAATAGCCCGTTATGTCCCGGGGTCACGGTAATGAGATAAGTCCCGTGACCCCGGCAGGCTTTGGCCCTCTAGAGGGGGGGCCCCGTCATCATGCTGACACTCCTTTTTTTTTTTTTTCGTGGTAAAATCATCAAATGAGTCCTCCCAGCCCCGGGCAGGGCGGGAGGGACTGCAATGTCAGACTTGTACTGACTAAAATCCACGGTGTCCTTCGGTGGCCCTTTTGCGTACCGGAGTCGCGGTATACGTATGTCCCGCGACCCATGCTGACACCATGCTGACACTCCTTGAGGCGCGCGTGGAACACAACGCGCCGTCGTCGACCCGGGCATGGTCCATGGTCGGGTGGCGAGTTGCCCTTTACTCGCCGCCCGCATGCCCGCGCCTACGGTGGCCGGAGATCGTCTGCCGACGTCCGACGCCGTGGGCGTCTACCACTGCGGCTGGGGTGGAGGGAGGACACTGTACTCTCCCTCACGCGGCCCGCCTCCTCCTTCACGAGCATGACTGCTTCGCAGAAAGAGGCGACTGCTTCCCACTCCGTCTCGCCCCGCAGCATGGCCTCGACCAATGCCGGGCGCGAAAGGTCTCCGCCTATCGCCGCCGAGAGGACACGGCGGTGCTCTGCCCAAGCGGGGCAGTCCTGCACCGTATGCTCCACCGTGTCCTCCGGGTGATCTTCGCAGTGGTGACACCCAGGCGTCTCTTCCCTCCTTACCAGACACAAGAACCTCCCGAAACTTCCGTGTCCGGTGAGGACCTGCGTCATGCGGTAAGTCAGGACGCCGTGACGCCTCTCCAGCCACTCCTCAAAGAGGGGTCGTATTACTTAAATTTTAAATTAATATTACCTAAATTAATAGACTACAGGCCCATGTCCAAAATGGATGGGTCATTATGAACCACCAGGTGACGTATAAAGGACGACTAGCATTCCGCCCACGACTTCGTCCGCGTGATTTTCGAACTTTGCTTATGTGAATTTCTACTCCTCTTTAAGGGTTATTTTTGGAAAATCAAAATAATAATAATAAACTGGCAACACCCAATGTCAGCTGCAAACCTAATTTTCCTCCACCCGTTTTATATAAGTTAATACCCTATTTTATTAGTATTCATCCAAAGAAACACAAATATTTAATAACAAAACTCTAACAATAGTAAAAAACATCAAAAATCCAGCAAAATAAAAATGTTTTAGAAGAAAATGTGTACTTATGACAGACTTGACATAAATGTCACAAATACAAAATGAAAATATGGGAATGAACTCAGATGGAAGAAAAAAGAAAAGGTTTGCTAGAATAGATGTTGACTAGAGCCAGAAGACGCGCACGCCTAACACCCCCAGAGTCGTCGCTCAGTTCCGCCTCGCTGCCGCTGGACACCGGATCACCTGCGTCATCGGCAGCGGCAGTTGCGTCGAGCTCGAGCGACGAATATTTCTCCCCGCCGACGTCGCCAACACCTGTACGTCGGCAGGGGAGTCGCCGGCCACCGCGGAGCTTGGGATCTAGGGGCCTTCGGCCCCGAGCCGGGTCCCCGCTGCCGGTGGTTGTGTGCAGCGCATGAGATGGACTCAGTCCATTAATGAGAATGTCATGCGCGCATACTACGGGTCTACAGAGGGGGAACTAACCTCACTGCGTACCGTGCTAGGATTCTGTCTCTGTTCCAGGTACTTGAACCAACCCTAAACGTCTCGGCCCAACGACTGTCAGATCAGGTGCGGGTCATCCAACGTAATCACATGTTGGACGACACCGCACTTGATAGGCTGCGCTCAGAGGTACTGAGCAACCGTATCATCTCAACCCCGTCACCAACCGCGGTGGCTGTGTCAACTGTTGATACAGTACCGCCGCCGCCGCGATCTAACCCTTTTCCTGCTGTGGAGGAGGATGATACGGTTGCCACGGTAAGTAGCCAGTGCAACGTCCGATTGAGGTGCGCACTGGAGGATGCGCTTCGTGAGTACCGCTCAACTCCCATTACACTTAGACCCCGATTACCACGATTACCCATGCACAAAAAAATAGGGCGCCGGTGAGTGCCTTGAACTCGCTGCTTAAGAATCTTTTCGAGAGCAGCGAGGATCTTGTCGATACACATTCAATCCTGTTTTGCGGGGCTGTTGCGGCATGTCGATTGGCTAATGTCAAGTTCCCGGACAGTGACGGAGCTAATCGACCAAAACCAGCTGTACCAGCCTGGCAATGCAGGGTTGAGCGTCGTATCGGCGAGGCCAGGGTACTCATCGGCAAACTACATATATTGCTTCAGGGAGGGAAATACACGACCACGTGTGAAGCGCTTTGTAAGGCGCGCATTCTCGGAGACTGGTATTGGTCCTCAAGAATACATGTTCCGTGTCACAGAGCGCATCGACTTCTTGAAGAAAAAAGTTTGTGCATGGGCAAGCTGTATTCGGCGGTATAAGCGACGGGTTGATCGGTACTCACAGAATCGCATGTTCCGGAGCGATGAGAGGTAGGTATATAGAGCTTGGGAGCGACCTGAACAAAGCGTGGCTGACCTGTGCCGTCCAGATGACAGCGCTACGAGTACATTCTGGCGCAGCATATGGTCGGTACCAGTCAGTCATGCTGAGGCTGACTGGATGCGTGATGTCGAGCGAGTATGTGAAACTATTCCAGAAATGGAAAAAGTCATAATAAAGCCACTGGATATAGCCAAAGCGGTCCGTCCGTTACCGAATTGGAAATCTCCGGGACCGGACGGACTGCATAACTTTTGGCTTAAATGGCTCACTAGTTCACATACTTGCCTGGCATCTCAATTCCAGTCATCCTTAGAGTCTGGGTCGTTACCTCAGTTTCTAACAACTGGTGTTACCCACCTGCTCCATAAATCAGGTAGTACCACGGAACCCAAGAACTATAGACCGATCACTTGTTTGTCGACGGTCTATAAACTTCTTACATCCATTTTGAGAGTGAAAATTAATACACATATTGAAAGCAACTCAATTATGTCTGCGTCTCAAAATGGATGTAGGAACGGGTCCCGTGGTACTAAGGAGCTGCTCCTCATTGACATGGCCATTAGCCAACAGGTTCGTCGATCCCGTAAGGATCTGTCCACATGCTGGATATACTATAAGAAAGCCTACGACTCGGTGCCACATACATGGCTCATTAGGGTGCTGGAGTTGTACAAGATAGATGCATCTCTACGCGTCTTCCTTGAGTCGTGTATGGGGCAATGGAGAACAGTCCTTCGCTATCCAGGATGTCGACAAATCCAGGCGAATGGTGAACCTGTATGGATCAAGCGGGGTATTCCCCGCTTGATCCATACAGGTTCAATATTTTCCAAGGCGACAGTTTGAGTCCACTTTGGTTCTGCTTAGCCCTGAATCCTCTAAGCACATTGCTGGAGGATTCAGGTCTGGGCTATCGATTAAGGAGAGATGGTCAGGTCATATCTCACCTCTTATACTGATGGATGATGACTGGATGATCTGAAACTCTTTGCCCCTAACAAATTGCGACTGATGGAGCTACTGAAAGTAACTGAAACTTTTAGTAGTGCCATCAGGATGGAATTTGGTGTGGACAAATGTGCAGTCATGCATGTAAAGCGAGGGGAGATTATGGAATCTGAAGGGATTCAGCTTTCAGATTCCATACACCTTAGATCACTCTCCTCATCCAAAACCTACAAGTAAGTATTTGGGTATGTCGGAAGCGTTAGGCATTGATGTACCGGACGTGAAACAATCGTTGAGGGACCGCTTCTTTGGACGCCTGAAAAAGGTTTTAAATAGCCTTCTTTCAGGCGGAAACAAAGTGCGCGCCTTCAACGGTTGGGTCATGCCGGTTTTAATGTACTCTTTCGGCATACTCAAATGGACTCAAACTGAACTCGATACCTTGGATAGACGAGTCCGTACTCTATTGACCGCAAACCGGATGCATCACCCACGTTCATCGGTGATGAGGCTGTACATCCCGCGGAAGTGCGGGGGTCGAGGCTTTTTAAATGCTAAGACCCTTCACAACCGCGAGGTGTGCAGTCTCAGAGAATTTTTTTTTTTAAATAGAAGTGGGTATGCACCGAGACGTGGTCACAGTGGACAAAGGAGTCACCCCGCTGTCCATGGCTAAAGAGAACTGGCGCAAACCTGTGGTACTCAGTACCGAAGATCGCAATGAGGTATGGCAAGGCAAGGAGCTTCACGGACGCTTCTACCGGGCTCTTCATGGGCCCGATGTAGATTTTCTAGCGTCCGTGTCCTGGCTACGTTTCAGTGACCTCTTCGGGGAAACTAAAGGTTTTGTCTGTGCGATTATGGACGAAGTTATCTTGACGAATAACTACCGGAGACATATTATAAAGGACGGGACGACTGACGTGTGTCGGGCATGCCATCGTCCTGGCGAATCCATTAGACATTATTATCTCTGGTTGTTCTCGTCTTGCTAACGGCGAGTACTTGCACAGGCATAACCTAGTGGCCAGGATTATCCACCAGCAACTTGCTTTGAAATACAATCTTGTGGATTCTGAGGTGCCGTATTACAAGTATGTGCCCGACCCAGTTCTCGAAAAAAAAAACTTTTTTCAAAAAAAGTACCGACTTCAAAACAAATACAAAAAAGTTTAAAATAACTTTTCTTTCGGAAGTCGGTGGCAATAGACAATGACACAACAAAACAAAGCCACCGACTTCCGAAAGAAAAGTTATTTTAAACTTTTTTGTATTTGTTTTGAAGTTGGTACTTTTTTTGAAAAAAGTTTTTATTTTACCCTTTTTAGTTTATTTTTTATCACATATTCAACCCAAATTCTTGTAAAATACAAAATTTTCTTACATAATTATGCACTAATCTTGTAATCCGTCACAACATAAAAAAATCCATATCTCTAAAATTATGCTATTTAATAATTATGTAACAAAATGAATAAAGAGATAATAATAATATTCCACAACTATCACACAACGCCATCTAGTCCCAAGCTAAGCAGAGCTTGTGTTATGGGTACTAGACAACTGATAAACATACTTATATATTTCTAAATACATACATATTATAGATAAATTACACCCAGACACAGAACAAATGATCGTGCTCATCACACAAACATTTGTCCTGGGTGGGAATCGAACCCACGACCTCCGGCATAGCAGTCAGGGTCACTAACCACTAGACCAACAGGCCTGTCACAAAATTGAACAAAAATTCTATCAAACCGCAATATTCCGTCTGGGGTAGCACCTACACCTACATCCTAAAAATAACCCCAATGCGTAATTTGGGATTCCTTACTAACAACCCCAAAACTACTCCTTAGGGGTAGAATTTCGCAACATCCTCTCTTAGTGAGAACCTATGTTCTAAATAGAACCCCCTGCAATATTTATGACCTCTAAATATCAACCCCAAAAACAAACCCCATAGGGGTCGAGTTTCGCAAAATCCCGTCATGGTGAGCAAACTACATCCATTACACACTACAACTACGTCTACATCCTAAAAAGGAACCCGATGAAAAATTTGAGGCTCCTAGCACTTGTAGCAATAAAGTATATTACTAACTATCAACCCCCAAAACAACCTATTAGGGGTCACAAAATACTGTTTTGGTGTGCATTTACGTCTTAACCCCCTTGCAAAATTTGATACCTTAGTACTTGTAGAAGCGAAATTTCGTACAAAATATCAACCCAAAAACAACCCCTGAGGGATCGAATTTTGCAAAATCCTGTCATGGTGAGCATCTACGTCTTAAAAGAGAACCCGGTGCAAAATTTGAGTTTCCTAGCACTTGTAGAAACTAAGTTCCATACAAACTATCAACCCCAAAAACAACCCCTTTAGGGTCGAATTTCACAAAAACCCGTCGTAGCTATCATTTACGTCCTTAAAAGAACCCCTATGTAAAAATTGACTCTCAAATCTATCAACCCCTTAGGAGTCGAATTGTATAAAATTTCCACCTTTTTGAGCATTTATATCTTAAAAAAACCACCATTCAAGATTTGAGACGCCTAGCACTTCTAGTAACAAAGTTGCATACAAACTATCAACCCCAAAAACAAACCCCTCAGGGGTCGAATTTCGCAAAATCTCGTCATGGTGAGCATCTATGTCCTAAAAAGAAACCCCATGCAAAACTTGAAATTCTTAGCACCTGTAGTAACGAAGTTTCATACAAACTATCAACCCCAAAAACAACCCCTTAGGGGTCGAATTTCGCAAAAGCCCGTCTTAGGTATCACTTACGTCCAAAAACGAAACCCTAAGTAAAAACTTGAGTGTCGAAACTATCAACCCTAAAAACAACCCCTTAGGGGTCGAATTTCACAAAAACCCGTCTTATGTATCACTTACGTCCAATAAAGAACCCCTATGTAAAAATTGAGTCTCAAAACTCCATTCCAAAAACAACCCCTTAGGAGTCGAATTTTACAAAATTTCCACCTTTTTGAGCATTTATGTCTTAAAAAAAACCGCCATGCAAGATTTAAGACGCCTAGCACTTGTAGTAACAAAGTTGCATACAAACTATCAACCCCAAAAATAGACCCCTTAGGGGTCGAAAGAGCATAAAATAATAAGATTCAGCACTATGCCGTCACTTGTAGGCTGTCCAATTCCCTCTTTTTCCGTAATCCGGGGGTTGCAACCCTCGATTTTTTCCCCTTGTCGCATGATTTTTGTACGGCGGCGTTGCGAAATAATGGATTAGAAGCTGTATTGAAACAGTATGAAACTGATGCCGTACAGAATGAAATGACCTTACCCTGGAAATGGACAGAAAATCAAAAAAATTACCGACTTTGCGGCGCACCATATTTTTACGGCACTGCGCGCTTTCTTATTATTTTTCATGGATCTATCGATGGTAAAAATGCCGTACAAAATGAGACCCCTACAAGTCGAGGCGCGGCGGGAAGAGGTCCGGCGCGATCTCAGGGCAGTATGGAGGGAACGACTGTCGCAACCGAGGTTCGGGCACGCCGCAATCGCGGCGGTAAGACCCCTCTTTGAGGAGTGGCTGGAAAGGCGTCACGGCGTCCTGACCTATCGCATGACGCAAGTCCTCACCGGACACGGAAGTTTCGGGAGGTACCTGTGTCGGATGGGGAAGGAAGAAACGCCGGGGTGTCACCATTGCGAAGATCGCCCGGAGGACACAGTAGAGCATACGGTGCAAGACTGCCCCGCTTGGGCAGAGCACCGCCGTGTCCTCACGGCAGCGATAGGCGGAGACCTCTCGCGCCCGGCATTGGTCGAGGCCATGCTGCGGGGCGAGACGGAGTGGGAAGCGGTCGCCTCTTTCTGCGAAGCAGTAATGCTCGTTAAGGAGGAGGCGGGCCGTGAGAGAGAGAGGACAGCGTCCTCCCTCCGCCCCACCCGCAATGGTAGACGCCCACGGCGTCGGACGTCGCAAGACGATCTCCGGCCACCGTAGGCGCGGGCATGCGGTATGGTCGGGCGGCGAGTAAAGGGCAACTCGCCACCCGACCATGGACCATGCCCGGGTCGACGGCGCGTTGTGTTCCACGCGCGCCTCAAAGAGCGTCAGCACGATGACGAGGCCCCGCCCAAGAGGGCCAAAGCCTGCCGGGGTCGCAGGACTTATCTCATTACCGTGACCCCGGAACACAAAGGGCTATTGAAGGACACCGCGGATTTTAGTCAGTACAAGTCTGACAGTCCCTCCCGCCCTGCCCGGGGTGGGAGGACGCATTTGATGATTTTACCACGCTAAAAAAAAAAAAAAAAAAGCACTCAGTTGGACAGCTTACAAGTGACCGCATAGTGCTGAATCTTATTATTTTATGCTCTTATATCATCCTATACGTATATAGGATGATATAAGAGCATAAAATACGTGACGTATCACCTGTTGGTTCATATGACCGATCCATTTTAGTCATGGGCCTGTAGTCTATAAAATAAAAGTGTTGTTGATATCAACAACACTATTTTACACAAAATTCCGATCATCTTTTATTTAAACTACCAACCATATTCTACAAAAGTTAACAAATAGGTATAGCAAAATCATCAACTTTACTTTACCTAAACTATCAACCTCCACTTTACCCAAATTATTTAAGCGCACGGCAGTGCGCAGGACAAGTTCCAGCAAAAGGCCGCGCGCATGCCGTGCACTATTTACACGAACCGTTTCGAGCCACCTTTGACCTCCCTATACCTCAGTGCCTATTGCAAGCACAGAGATAAAATAGTACCTACGTCATCATATACTAGTACTAAAGCAGTATGCCAAACATAGATAATTATAGCTTCAGTATATCCTGAAATATGACCCTGTGAAAATAGCTAATTTTGGCACTGACTGGCTCACTGACCAGTAATCAAAACCTTTAGGCCACTTCCAATGAGAGCTATCGCGTGTGGATTTGCCGCTAGAGGCACTAGTGTAGCGTGAGGCCCCGAAATGTTTGTTTATCGGCGGACTGCTCGGTTTTATTTCTTTTTAGTTTACTTTCTGAGGTATTACGAAATATTTTATGAAATATTTTTCTTATTACGGCAAATACAAGTTACGGGTCAATGAATATTATAAATATTGCTTTAAAAGTGGAACTAAGAAAAAGAGATGCAAAGTTAAGCGGACTGAAAGACCAGCTAATTCAGAGGTTAGCTAATTCAGAGTTAGCTGTTTACAAGCATATTTTATTATTTAATGTTTTGACGCCACAGTCCAGAATAATAACAAACTGACAGCCATACAGGACCTCACTCGCCAGTGGCGCCATCTGGTGAGCACAAAAACGGTAGCCCTCATTGTCCTAGCGTTATGAAATTTGGCACACAGGTTGAGTGTTATATGTAGATTAACAAAAAAATATGAAATTTAAGAATTCGGTCAAGCGTGAATTGGCAAAATCAAAATCAAAGCATTTATTTCAAGTAGGCCAGTTACAGGCACTTTTGAATTGTCATAGACAAATAAAAGAATATAATTAAACATTAAAAAGTTATGGTGCTACAGTCCCAGTCACAAGACATAAAAACTGTGAAAGTACCGTAGATGCCCGTTCCAAGAAGTAGATCTCTATGGAGAAGAACGGGCAAGAAACTCCATGGACACTCTTTTTAGATCGCCAGAATTATTACAGAACCTTTGTTACATCATTCATTTTGAGGTGGTACATTATGTGAGAACGATGTAGCAAGTTTTTTAATTAAAAGTGTCCATAGTAACTATTAAAACAAAGACAATTCAAAAACAAAATGATCAATAATTATTAAAATAAACCGGGGCAGCTAAGAGATGACCAGTCCCAACTGACAGCGCCCGTTCACGAACATGACACATGCATCAGCACCATTCAGCTCAACCATTTTGAAGGGAGCTAAATGATCCAACACACGCGCCACCATCAGCGAGACATTTGAGTGAGCATGACACACTCTCAACTGACAGGGTTATTCAAGTCAACAAGAGACGTAGGTACCCAGTGAATGACAGCTCTAAAGTACATAGTACTCACACAATGTTGGCTATGACACTATATAATACAAGGAAGATTGAATCTATACAATGCAAATACAGTTGTACAATCTTCAGCAGCTCCAACAATGGTATAAAGTATATTTCTACTGTCAATTTATTTATACAATCACTGTCTCATGGAGGAGGACCAGCATGGAGCCAAGCATTATTATCAGCGATATAGTCGCTCAGTTTGTAATATGCTTGCTTACAAAGTGTGCGTTTGATGCATGTTTTGAATTTAGTTTCATTCAGTTCAAGAACGTTTTGTGGAAGCTTATTATAGCATTTTAAACAGTACCCCATGAAGGAAGAGTCTACTTTGGCGAGTCTGAAGCCCGGCTGAACTAATTGGTCCCTATTTCTAGTATGATAATTATGTCTGTCACCTCTTTTAGAGAAAAGATGCAGATTTTTCCTAACGTACATTATGTTTTCATAGATATATTGACAAGGCACCGTCATGATGTTAATATCCTTAAACAGTTCCCTTAGAGAATCGCGTCTACGGAGATTATATATAGCTCGGATCGCTCTCTTTTGGAGAATAAAGATGGACTCGATGTCAGCCGCCCGTCCCCACAATAAAATACCATACGACATTACACTGTGGAAGTAGCTAAAATATACAATTCTCGCGGTGTCAACGTCAGTGAATTGGCGAATTTTCCTGACCGCATATGCTGCTGAACTTAATCGCCCTGCAAGTGTTGTTATATGAGGGCCCCATTGTAGCCTTGAATCAAGTGTTATTCCCAGGAAAACTGTTTTATCGACGAATTCTAGTATCTCCTTATTCAACACTATGTCATACTTACTATTTTTAACATTTGGTAAGGCAAATCTAATGCATTTAGTCTTGTTTCCATTTAATAGTAAATTGTTTGCTGTAAACCAATTATGGATCTGACGCAAGGCATTATTGACGTCATCTAGATTCTGAGACCGCCTATTTATTTTATAAATTAGGGATGTGTCATCAGCAAATAACACCATATTGTGTAGTTGATTTTTAAGTAAATAGGGTAGATCATTTATATACACAAGAAAGAGGAAAGGACCCAAAATTGAGCCTTGCGGAACTCCCATTTTAACTGTTAAACCCTGTGAATTTACACCATTTATTTGAACTTGCTGTTGCCTATCACATAAATAAGATTATACCAAACTAAGCGCAAGTTTACCTAGTCCGTAATGTTCAAGTTTCAAAAGTAATGTATCGTGATTAACGCAATCAAATGCTTTGGAGAGGTCACAGAATATTCCTATGGCGTCTTGTGCCTCTTCCCATGCAGTAAATATGTGCTTCAATAGGGTGACACCGGCGTCAGTTGTACAACGTCCCTTGGTGAAACCATACTGCTGATCGTGTAAGATTTTGTTGGTGTTGAAGTGATTAAGCATCTGATCTAGCATTACTTTTTCAAATATCTTGCTAAAGACTGGCAACACGGATACTGGTCTATAATTGTTAGTATCTTTAGAGTCCCCAGATTTAAAAACAGGCACGACTTTACTGAATTTCATCAAATCAGGAAAAACTCCTTGATCCACACACAGATTAAAAATCAATGCCAAATATGGCGCTATAGTTTCAACAATGGCTGTACAAACTTTAATAGACAATCCCCATAAATCTTCGGTCACTTTAATTTTGATTTGCCGGAAAGCTTTTAATTGTTATAGGGTTTGTAGGGACACAATGTAAACGTGGAAGGCAGAATGCTAGGTAAGCATAAATGCATGCGAGCGAGACGAATGAACGGCGGGGCAGTTACTGCGCGCTGCTCCGAGCGGAAGGTTGTCTAAACGGGACTCTGGGGAATAAACGTGACAATCCATAACCTACGAACACGTGTCTGATTTCGTGACCCACAACCTTCCACAGCTCGACGAGGCAGTACTCAAATAGGGGCCCACGTCCTCGCACCACTAGGCTCAACCTACCCCGAAGGAGGACCCCCTAAATTGGTGACCCGCGTCAAAAGTACACGTAGACAGTCAGTGAAAAGTGCCTACGCCGCGAGTGCCACGTCTATATCGCTAGTGTGAACATCGCAATAAAATGAGTTACGAACAACAGCAACGCCCGGCACAAGCATCACAGGCCAAGATGGAAGACGACGAGCTATCGCAAATCACCGTCAAGACACAAATACCTGACTTCTGGACAGACCAACCACGACTATGGTTCGGCCAATTAGAAGCCATAGTAGCAAGCCAAAAACAAGGGGAGCGCACAAAATTCAACGTCGTGGTGGCGAAACTGAAAAAGGACAGCGTACAACAAGTCGCAGACCTAATCCTGCAACCACCAGAAGAGAAACCATACACTATCCTTAAAGAAAGGCTCTTGACCGTCTACGAGGAATCCGAGATTCGAAAGGTACAGAAACTACTCAGCGAAATCGAACTGGGTGAACAAAAACCCTCACAACTGCTCCGTAGAATGCAAGAACTGGCGCAAGACAAATTCCCAGACGACACGTTACGAATACTGTGGATCGGACACCTGCCAGCATCAGTGCGCGCCATACTGACGGTCAGCGAAATTGCAGACATCAACAAACTAGCTCAGATGGCAGACAAGGTTATGGAGACGGCAAAACCGGATATACCGGTAGCTGAAGTACTCACAACCACGACACCAAATGGCAATGAGCTACTCATCGCGGAGGTATCAAGACTGCGCGAGTCAATCGACGAAATACACAGAAGCAGAACAACGTGGAGACACGGGCAAGGTCCCCGGCAGCGATCACAATCAGGAAATAGACGCTACAACCAGAGACGTAACCCGCAATCAGCCGACTGGGTATGTTATTATCATTACCGTTTCGGCGACCGGGCAAACAAATGCGAGCAACCCTTCAACTGGGACAAGCAGAAGACATCACGAACAGCTGGAAAGTCGGAAAACTAGGAGCGATGCAGTCAGCGGCGGAGGAATGCATCGGTACTTCAAATCACCGCCTTTGTGTAACGGACATCACTTCCGGCAAGCGCTTCCTCATCGACACGGGCGCGAACGTATCGGTATTACCAGCAACTAGGAAACAAAGGCTCCACACGGGGAACTCAAATATCATAACCTATTGGTAGACCTGAATGCTCATAAGTTAATCGATAAACGAACGGACCTAAATACAATAGGTAGTATAGTTAAATGCGCGGAAATATCAGTCAGCATTTTAGATAGTAAGCATACATATCACGATATATTATCAGAGTATGCTGACATCACCAAACCTATGCCATTCAAAGATGACGACACGCAAAATAACGCGAGCAATATATTTCACCACATTGAGACCACGGGACCCCCAGTACACGCGCGGGCTAGGCCTCTTCCTCCCAACAGGTACCACCAGGTAAAGGAAGAATTCAGGCGCATGCAAGAGATGGGCGTCTGCAGGCCATCTAAGAGCGAGTGGGCGAGCCCATTGCATGTGGTAGCAAAGAAAAATGGGGACATCCGACCATGTGGAGACTACTAACAGGCGCCTGAACGCCATCACCAAGCCGGACCGGTATCCAGTCCCACGCCTACACGACTTCACCTACATACTCGCAGGTAAGAAAATTTTCACCAAACTCGACATCAACAAATCATACCATTGCATTAGAGTTGCTAAAGAGGATATAGAGAAAACAGCGATAATAACACCATTCGGTCTGTTCGAATTCCCTCGGATGACCTTTGGGTTACGAAACGCGAGTCAGACATTCCAGCGCTTTATGAATAACAATGTATTACACGGCTTAGATTTCCTGTTCAGTTTTGTCGATGACGTCATCATAGCGAGCAATAGCATAGAGGAAAACAAAAGGCAGCTACGCACAGTATTCGAAAGATTTAGACAGTTTGGCATCACAATAAACCTAGCAAAGTGCGAATTCGGTAAATCTAAACTTGACTTTTTAGGATATGAGGTCTCCACGGAGGGCATTAAACCACTAGAGGACAAAGTTAAAGCCATCTCAGATTATACGCGACCGGAAACAGTAGAACAGCTTAGACAGTTTTTAGGCATGGTAAACTTTTACCGAGCAAGCATACCCCACGCCGCCGCGCACCAAGCAAGCTTAAACGAATTCCTAATAGGCGCTAAACGAAAAGACAAGACCATAATCAAGTGGAATGATAGGGCAATCAAAGATTTCGAACAATGCAAACTGGGACTAAAGAACGCCGTCATGTTATCGCATCCCGAGTCCAATGTACCCGTAGCTCTCATGACGGACGCATCAGACACGTGCGCAGGCGCGGTATTGCAACAAAAGGTAAATGGCTCTTGGCAACCATTAGGGTACTTTTCGAGGAGATTCTCTAAAGCTCAACAAAAGTACTCTACATACGATAGGGAGCTGCTGGCAATATACATGGCAGTAAAGCATTTTCGTCACATAATCGAAGGAAGTCATCCAACCATTTTCACGGATCACAAACCGTTAATCTACGCATTCGAAAAACTACAAAGTAACTCGGAAACCTCCAGACGAACAAGGCAACTTCTATTCATTAGCGAATTCACCACAACGATAAGGTACATAGAAGGCGACAAAAATGCAGGCGCAGACTTTTTATCGCGTGTACAAACAATCGACTGCCCGACCGCTATCGACTTCTCAGAATTAGCGCTAGCTCAGCAAAGTGACAACGAACTTGCACAGTTACTAAGGGAATCGAAAGACAATCTAAAATTAAAAAAATGTTTCATTCCACACTGCGAAACAGCCATATATTGCGAAAATTCAACAAACACGTGCAGACCATATTTAACGGAAAATTTCAGAAAACTAGCGTTCGACTCGATACATAATGTTAGCCATCCGGGAATCAGGGCAACGCGTAAACTAGTCGCACAAAGATACTTCTGGCCAGGTCTAAACAAAGATGTTGGTCGTTGGGCAAAATGTTTCATACCCTGCCAAAAATGCAAGGTCAACAGACACACGGTTTCGGACTTGCAGCAATACCCAGAAAGTAAACGCTTCGAACACGTAAACATCGATATAGTTGGGCCTCTCACAACGTCACAAGACGGTTACAGGTACCTAATAACTATGATCGACCGTTGCACGCGCTGGCCGGAGGCAATACCGGTCAAAGAAATAACCGCGGAAGTAGTAGCAAAGGTATTCTATAACACGTGGGTCAGCAGATTTGGCTGCCCCGAAAGACTAACGAGCGATCAAGGACGTCAATTCGAGAGCGCGCTATTCAAACAATTAATGTCAATAATGGGCATCAAAAAGCTACGTACTACGCCATACCACCCGCAAAGTAATGGTATCGTAGAACGATGGCATAGGCTGCTGAAATCAGCACTAACGGCGCGACTTGAGAACAACTCAAAAAAAGTTTTCAAATTCCTGAGCTATTTCTTTGTCATTATTTATAGGGTCATTTGCAATTTCTAAATTAAATTCAGTATTCCGGTTTTTATTTCTACCTGTTTCATTATTTATTATTTTCCAAGTGGCTTTTATTTTATGATCAGCAAATTTTATTTTATTACTAATATAAAGAGCTTTCGCTGTTTTGCACACGGTTTTAAAAGTTCTTGAATATTTTGCAACATACTGACGAAAGCTAGTAGTTTTTATATGATTTTTAAGACCGTATAATTCATAAAGTTTTGCTCTGCTTTTACGAATACCAGAGGTTGCCCAATCACAAAACAGGACCTTTGTACAGACACTTTTAGTTTTCAATGAAAAAATTCTACTAAATTGCGTGTTTATGACGGAAAATAACTCGGCGTAAAACTCTTTTAGGTCAGTTGTCAGCTACGTTCACATAATGTACTTGATAATGTATTATTTAACTTTTCTAAATTTTTACATGTAATGGGCCCAAACTTGATTTGTGTTTTTTGAAATGGTGTGTAAGCACAAAATGTTATTATTTGGCCACTGTGATCAGATGGTAATTTATTAACTATTTCCTTATGTAAATAATCGCAACTGGAAAATATATTATCTATACAAGTGGCAGAAGAAGCTGTCACTCTGGTTGGTTCCTTAAAAACATTTGATAAATTAAATGACTTAAAAAGACTCAACAATCTAATGCTATTGCAGTTGTTATCTAATATGTTAATGTTAAAATCGCCACAAATTATGTCAGATTTACTACTATTGCTTACTTTATTTAACACATCTCCCATTGTAGAATCAAACAAAGGTAGATTCTGGTAATTTGGGGGTCTATATACACATACTATAACATGCTTATCTAGCTCAACACAGGACAATTCAATGGTGTGTTCAATAGACAGTCCAACAATATCATTTCGATTTTCACTTTAGATTTAATAGACTTCTTTAATAATAATTATCAATGACCCGCCATGTAACATAATGTTTACGGCTAAAATAGCTAACTACAGAATAATTATCATAATTAATAGACATTACTTCATGATCTTTTAACCAATGTTCTGTAAGGCAAACAATATCAAACTTGGTTGACTCTAAAAACATTTCTATTTCGAGTAGTTTAGAAGAGCACCCTTGAATATTCTGATTAATCAATTTTAAAGTGTGTTGCTCTCCATTTGATATTTTATACTTAACTAATTTGCTAGAAGAAACCTGTTCATTGTTCACTAATAATGAGTTACTAACTGTAGAGGTTTCTTCTGTTGTCTTACAATCTAGTTTAAAATAATATCCGGAGTGATCTCCAAAACTGATCCATTCAGTGTACCAGCAGGAAGGGAATACCCAACCTGACTAGTAATGGTCTCCAAGGGTGGTGGTATTTCAGGTAGACCCTCCTTCGTACAGCATGCAGGTACAGAAGACTGTATCACTATGTTGTTAGGGCAACTTAACAACACAGATTCGTCACTTAAACTACTACTTAACCTACAGTGAAATAAATCAGCAACAACATGGTTAATCTTGTATGCTATCAACATAGCAATCAACTGTCTACATTTCAAGGACATGGATAAAGTTCCCTGACTCAATACAAAACTACTAACAAATCTGTTAGACTCAAAATACAATAATTCATCACTATGACGACATGTCAACATGTGAATAGTCCTGTTAGAATAGAATAGAATAGAATATACTTTATTGTACACCAAAATTTTAAAAACTACTGCTTACAATATTGCTTAATCTAGGGTTACAATGGCGGTCTTATCGCTAATAGCGATTTCTTCCAGACAACCTTTGGATGGACTGTACGAACTAAGATAAGAAGGGGAGGGGGTAATCAGTGGTGTACTATAAATACTCTTCAAACAAAATTTAAATAAATGATTATATATATAGATATATATATTATATAGATTTATAAATATATATGTATATTATTTCAATACAAATGAAGTAATCAGAAAATTATAACATTAAATAAATAAAACAATATTGATTATACGAGTAGGTAATAAAAATAATAATGATTGACTTGGAAACTTTAAATCATAGGAGTGAATGAAAATGATTCACAACTAAGTTTTTAAAAGCGATAAGTGACTTTGCTTGCCTTACCGACTCCGGCAATGTATTCCATAAACGAATAGCCTGAACCGTAAATGATTGGTCATAGAACTTAGTGGTATGTGCAGGCATCAAAAGCCTCAAATTCTCCGATGATCTCAAATTTCTAATATGTGTGTCATTAATGAACTTAAAACGTTCTTTCAGATAAAATGGGGTTGTGGGATTGAAAAGAATATTGTACAATAACGATAAAATATGCGTATTCCGGCGAAGACGGATAGGCAGCCACTTGAGTTTATTGCGAAACTCAGAGACATGGTCATATTTACGCAAACCAAATATGAACCTGATACAAAAGTTTTGAAGACGCTCAAGCTTATCTAGCTGCACTTCAGTGAGATCTGGATAACTGGTATCGGCATAGTCGAGAATAGGGAGAAGGAGAGATTGGGCCAGCGCAGCTTTGGTAGCAGTTGGAAGGAAATTGCGTAATCGGCGTAAGGAACCTGCTGACGCAAACAATTTGCGGCTCACTTCTTGTAACTGGGGCCCCCAAGAAAAGTCCTTATCTATATAAATACCCAGGTTTTTCACAGAATCACTATATGGGATTAAAGCTCCATCAAAAGATATCTGAGGTAGGGTCAACCAGTTTTATTTTTGAACGAAGCCTAGGACTGCCGACAATAATGACTTGCGTCTTCACATGGTTAACCTTCAAACCATGAGCCAAACTCCATTCAGAGATACGTGCCAGGTCTTTATTCACCATATTCACTGCCTCGGACAATTCATCTACTGGAGCTTGTGAATAAATTTGCAGATCGTCAGCATACAGATGATAGGAAGAGAGAAGTTCATTTGAAATAGAATTTATAAAAATAGCGAAAAGAAGAGGAGATAGCACGCCCCCCTGCGGTACGCCGGCAGTAGTATTGCACCATGAAGACGATGACCCTTCGATGCAAACACGTTGCCGACGGCCACACAGGTAACTACGAAACCAATCAATTACCGTTGGAGATATATTAAGAGAGCAAAGTATGCCAAGTAGAACATCAAAATCGACGGTATTAAAAGCATTACTGAAGTCCAATAACGAAAGGACCGTCAGATTTCCATTGTCCATACCCAACCTAATGTCGTCAGTAATGTTAACAAGTGCTGTGGTAGTGCTATGCCCTGAACGAAACCCAGACTGGTAAGAATTAAGGAGTCTGTTTTTACAGAGGAAAGTACTAAGTTGATTATGGATAAGGCGTTCCAAAGTTTGGATAGGAAGGGTAAAATGGATATTGGACGGAATTCTGAAAAGGAAACAGGATTACACTTTTTTGGGAGAGGGGTTATTTGGGCTTCTTTCCAAGAAGATGGGAAAACACCCGAGGATATGGAGTAATTAAGAATATGGCAAAGGACAGGAAGGATTTCGTCCAGAATAGGGAGTATCATTTTGCGACTTATACAGTCACTACCAACAGCATTTGACGTAATAGATAATATGCTCTTCTCACAATCGGTAAATTGATTAAAAACAAAAGGAGAATAATCGGGAGTGGGAAGAGATGAAAGAAAATTTAGAGTATTGACTTTAACAGTTCCATTGAAATTAGAAGAGGTAGCAAAATGTTTATTAAGTAACTCAAGGTCTACATCTTTAGGAATAGACTCTTGCCGCGACTTTCCAACTCCCATTGATCTTAGAAATTTCCAGACTTTAGCTGGATCACCGTTTTCGACTGAATTGTGAATGTGATGGCGTTGTGCATCCCTACATACCATGTTGCTGCGATTACGGATAGCTACGTATTTTTCACGATTTAAGGAGTTAGGCCTGCACTTGTATCTGGATTTTGCTGCCGCTTTCTTTTGCAAAATTGCCTTCACCTCCGCTGTCAACCACGGTGCAGGTAAGTGCTTGATCTTTATCAACCGAACAGGTGCATGGACATCATATAATTGCTTAAGACCAGCATTGAGAAGATCAATTTTTACATCGATCGACTCAGCATTAGCGAGATCAGACCAGTCAATATTGCCGGCATCATGACGAAGGCTTTCCAGGTCCATTCCACCAAAACTGCGCTGAAGAATAGTTTTAGGTTTAGTCTTAGGAGGGCGAATTTTGTAGGATAGGAAAATTAAGTCATGGTAGGAAAAAGCATCTGCGGAACACTGCCCATGCTTAGCGACGTGTTGAGAGGAAGAAACAAAAATAAGGTCAAGGAGCGAAGGAACACAGTTGGGAAAATGGTGAGTTGCACTTAAAGGAAGAAGAGATAAATTGCAGGATTGGGAGATTGTTCGGAGAGAGGAAGAGCGGGAATCGTTTTTGAGAAGACATGTGTTGAAGTCCCCCATGACGATCATGTGCCTGTAAGAAGGCGCAAGATTTATGAGTAGACTTTCAAACGAAGAAAAGTAGTCGATACGCAGTGAAGGAGAATAATACACCCCAAGCAAAGCCTTTGAATGACGTAGATTAACTTCCAAAAAGAGATGCTCGCCAGCATTCGGCGGTGGTGGCTGTGTTGACATATCAATAATTGAAAAAGGAATGTCAGCACGGAGGTAAATGGCAACACCGCCCCCACCGCAGCCCGTGCGATCATTTCTTATTAGTTGATAACCGGGTAAGGAATAGGAGGTGGATGGAAGACAAGGTTTTAACCAGGATTCGGAAACAAGAATTGCATGGATATTCTTGCAATCCAGATTCGCAAGCATATCGTGGTAATGAGCCGGAATACTTTGAGCATTAATATGGACTACATTCAGATTCTTCGGAACATCGGAAAATTGAGACTTAAGTGTATCACCAAGCGTCGGGATACTGCTAAAGCTATCGTTGTCACTACTGGCTGATAAAAAACTGTCATCATCATCACTAAGCGTGTTACAGCCAATCATTAGAAACGCAAAAATAAATAAATATACTTTAATAAATATATAAAATAATATAAATAAGAATATGCAATTTAAATGTGGGTTGGCAATCAATATGTCCACCCGCCAGTTATGCGTAAAAAAAAAATAATAATAATAACAATCTTACAGAATTATCTTAACAAATACAAAAAAAAACAATAACAGGAACAAGCGTCGTTCGGGCACAAGCAACAGGGAAGTTAAGATAAAAAAAAGAAAAGAGAGAAAAGAAAGAAAGAAAAAAAAAATGTTTACATTATTTTTAAACTGTAGCATACAATTATCTATGTTTCCATAGATTCAACTTATAATACGGTTGTTTTCACTATCACTAAAACTGTCAGAATAAGGAAAAGCACATAACATCAGTTTTCCTATGTTTAATATTAATAAGGTGTCTACACCTTCCTCTATGTCCTTTCTAGACAAACCTGTACTATTACCTAATAGGAGAACCATTGAAGAATATTCCTCTAAGTTTGAATAAGCAATTCTGTTTATTAATTGTTTAAAGCTTATGTTGTGATAACAATGGTTAGTAAAACTATGGCTTAGGTAATTATGTAGTATTTTTCCAAAGCCAGAAAAAAAAATAGTTACTTTTTTATGAAAATTATAGGACTCTTCTGATGGAAGAGTCAACAAGTCAAGCTGAGGCTGAGCAGGTGGTGGTTGGTTAGTACAGCTGCAGGGGAAATTATTTGTAAGCGACTCGTATCGCTCAGCATTGCACTTCACCAAGTCTAGCAATTCTCCGGCTTCAAACAGACGGTCACTTAACTGTTCCTGTGATCTTTCATATTTTTCAAAAATGTCTTTCAGCAAGCACTCCTTGTATAATAAATCATTCTGGAGCAGCTAAGTATCAATATCATATTTTTCCCTACATTGATCTAACTCACTGGTGCAAATATTAAGACTTTTAGACAGGTTTACACGTTCCTTTCTTAGGGAAATATTTATTTTTAAAAGGTTTTGTTTTTTAATTGACCTTTTTGACCGTTTTATTAATTTCTTAACTTTAATGTATTTTTTAAGTTTGTTGTGACTTGTCATAATAGGACACAATGGCATGGTATCATCACCAGTTAAGTCTATAGTTACAGCTGGCTCACACACTTTTGACTGACTACCAACCAACTCATGGAAAAGGCTATTAGTGTTCGTAATTTGTTCACTAATCTTCGCAGATTCTGAAAGTGAAAGAGCCTTATGGGCATCACATAGTTCCTGTTCTAGTTCTGATATTCTATTTATGGCTAGTTAATATGTATCACTGCACTTTTGGAATGTTAGTACTTGATGTTGTAGTTGAGTGTGACGATCGGTTAAGTCCATGTGTTCGATGTGAAGTTCAGCCAGTTGGTTCTTAAGAAAGGTGTTCTTTTCAACAACTTTCTGCACCTCCACTTCGCTGTCATCAATCTCCTGGAGCAATTTCTTACATTTCACTTTAGAAATATCAAGTTCCTTTAGTGTAGCTCTCAGCTTCGCTTCCAACTCCTTGATGGTTGCACTGCGGGTCATCATTTTGTTTTGGAATGTCACCTGAAATGTGTGAAGTTAAGCAGATTAATGTTTTTTGAAAATAAAGATGATATGATATTTTAGAAAATGGGAGGTAGACTGGGGAAAAAATGGAAAAGAAATTAAATTGAAATTTATAGTTTAAAGAGTTAAGATTAATTAGAAACTAAAGTATAAAACAAATTTAAGAGATGTAAAGGAAGTTAAACTGCATTAAATTCAGAATTTTTTAAATTATTTGACATTTGACAGTAATATAAGATTTTGTCACTTATCAGGATTTATTTTTATTTTAAAGTATTACAGTAGATTAAGTAGCTGATGAGCCCTATTTTGTGTAGTATATCCTATGTAGTGTTTATTGTCTGGGCGAATGTTTACGTCTTCGATTCTGCTTCCACCAATTTGTCAAGCAAAAGGAGTCATAAACCAGTGCCAGTGTGTTATGGACGTTGCTCAGAGACCGGAGCAGTATTCTGTTATGTTCCGTATAATGTAAATACTATCTACAATTACAAAAACAAGCAAAAATACTCCCCGGGTTCGATGATTGTTTGAAATCCGTCACCGTTGAGAAGTTCCGTTGACAGCTGGTTTTAGTCACTGATTTTACGAAGACTTCGCGATGAAAAACACTGTATATCTACTGTACAATCGATTTCTAAGAACTTGGCAGGTTAATTTAATCTCACTAAAAACATGCAGCACGAATACCTGCCAAGTTCAAATATAAAGCCGATTGTAAAGTGCATTTAAACTAGGCATTGGATTGGATTTCAACCCGTTTTTTAGGCGAACGATTAGCCTATAGGAACTTGACCCCCTTTTTAACAGGTATGTTTTTTATAAACTTCACTTCACATAACCAACTTTCCTACATTATAAACTTCACTTTACCCAAACTATCAACTTCACCCAAATCACCAACTCATTTTTACCCTAGTCATCAACTCTATTTTACCGGCAGTAAAGCTTACCTTATCCCACAGTGTCTCAAGACAAGGGTGTTTAACCAGTGTGTGTTGCCAGTGATGATATGGCTCTGAAACGTGGTCTCTGACTTCTGGCCTTTTAGAGAGACTAAGAGTCACTCAACGAGCAATGGAAAGAGCTATGCTCGGAGTTTCTTTGCGGGATAAAATCCGGAACATGGATATTCGGCGAAGAACCAGAGTTACCGACATAGCTCGTAAAATTTGCAAGTTGAAGTGGCAATGGGCATGCCACATCGCTCGTAGAACTGACAACCGATGGGGAAGAAAAGTTCTCTCATGGCGACCACGGACCGGAAGACGCAGCGTAGGTAGGCCTCCCACTAGGTGGACCGACGACATCGTGAGGGTCGCGGGCAACCGATGGATGCAAGTGGCGAATTGTCGTTCGGCGTGGCGGTCTAAGGGGGAGGCCTATGTTCAGCAGTGGACGTCTTCCGGCTGATGATGATGATGATGATGATGAAAGCTTACCTGTCATGAGCGCCCCCTTCATATAAGAGAGCGTTTTGTTGAGCTCATCGGCGTATTTGTCGCCGATGACGGACTCGACGAGTATTCTTGTGTTGGACAGACACTGAATGATACTGTTCATGAAACAATTATTTTGCCTATTGATGAGTCCGTTGAGGCCTGTAATTTGATGGGTGGGTGTTAATCTAAATAGTACGACCTGCCTAAGAGCTTGTGGGTCAAAAAAAAATTTTTTCGTGGTTAAATCTTCAAATAAGTCCTCCCACCCAGAGCAGGACGGGAGGGACTTTCAGACTTGTACTGACTAAAATCCACGGTGTACTTTAATAGGGGCCACGGTTACTCGATATTCCCGCGACCCAGGTTTTCACCTCCTGAGGATCCTCATCATATTGCTGGACAGCTATTGGTGCTCGCGGTGCGCGTGGAACATGGTCCATGGTCGGACAGCGAGTAGCCCATTACTCGCTGCCTGCATGTCCGCGCCTACGGTGGCCGGAGATCATCTGTCCCTCCTTCACTAGCATGACTGCTTCGCTGAAGGAGGCGACCGCTTCCCACTCCGTCTCGCCCCGCAGCATAGCCTCGACCAATGCCGGGCACGAGAGGTCTCCGCCTATCGCCGTCGTGAGGACACGGCGTTGCTCTGCCGAGTGCGGGGCAGTCCTGCACCGTATGCTTCACCGTGTCCTCCGGGTGATCCTTCCACATCAGGCACAGGTACCTCCCGAAACTTCCGTGTCCGGTGAGGACCTGCGTCATGTGGTAGGTCAGGACGCCGTGTCGCCTATCCAGCCACTCCTCAAACAGAGGTCTTACTACTGTGATTGCGGCGTGCCCGGAATGATGCAGGCTAGCAGTATCAGATGGAAATTTTGAAAAAATATGCTATAACTCACCACTACCTTGGCTGGAGTGCCGCCCGCTGCTCCGCCGGAGACCGCTGGGCCCGCTTTTAACGCCGGCCGACTCCTGCCAATCAGACCATGTGGAAGCACCGGTAAGACTTTTTTGTCGCATTATTGTTATGATAAATAAATTAAAAGAAAAAAAACTTTTTAAGAAAAGCTTTTATTGAAACGCTCGAAAAAGAAGAATGTAGGGCATAGTATTATATTGTCTGTGGTATAAGTAAGATGTACCTACGTATATGAGTAGAGGCGGCTGCGCCCGCCGACTAAGTTTTATGTCATTGTCAGTCTATAAACGCATTTTGACAGCAACACATACATCGTTTTTTTTTTTCGCTCTCTCCATATTGTCACACCAAGTACACCATCACCTAAATTGGTGACCCCGACGTGATTTATAGTGGCCGACGTGATACATTTTTCGTGATCGATTCAGTGATATTCTGTGTAAGGAAAATAGACTGTTAAAGTTTCAAGATGATGCCTACTCAGGGCGTGAGTCAACCTGCAATGCGGGCTACAGACCCGGAGCTCGAGTCGCGTGTGGAACGAGAATCTGCATTAGCCGAGTTTTGGGCAGACCAACCGCGACTGTGGTTTGTCCAATTTGAGGCAGTGGTGGACAATCAAAAACTCAGCGATACCGCGAAGTCAAACCTAGTTGTTACAAAGTTAAATAAAAGTGCTATACAACAAATCAGCGATCTACTACTAGCTCCACCGAACACACAGAAATACCAGTCCATGAAAGACAGACTGCTCCAAATTTTGAAGAGTCGGAGACTCGACAGTTTCAAAAGTTGTTGAGGGGAAATGGAGCTTGGTACCCAGAAGCCTTCGCAACTTTTAAGGTGGATGCGTGACCTAGCACGTGGAAAGATACCCGACGCGACTTTGCAAATTATGTCGAGTGGACATCTTCCAACAGCAGTGCAAGCCGTTTTGGCAGTGACTGAAGTAAAGCAATTAGATAATTTGGCTGTCGTAGCAGACAAAGTCATGGAAGCAACTCGTCCTGCGGAAATAGCGACGGTGACGACTAATCCCGCCACCAAGAACGTTGCCAAGGATTCCGACACAGTGTCGGAGTTAGCTGCCATCGTGAAGAAGCTGAGCATCGATGTCGTCGAATTACGACGCTCGCGTTCCAAAAAGAGGTATGGACGTGGTACGAGAAGTTACCGCCAGTCAAGGTCGCGCACGAGAGATGAAAGCAGAGCTCGTAAAAATCCCGAATGGTTGTGTTTCTATCATCACAGGTATGGATCCAAAGCTGTTAAATGTGTTTACCCATGCAATTGGAAAACATCAAAAAACGCAACCCCATCGGAAAACTAAGTGTGATACAACCCGAGGCGAAGGTATGTATCGTTACGTCAAATAATCGCCTTTGTGTGTTACACAAAAATAGTGGTTTAAAATTTTTGATTGATACAGGTGCCAATGTATCGGTAATACCGGTTAATAAGTTCAACAATGTTGTGTGTGATCAATATATTAAAGGAGAGCTTTTCGATGGACATTTATAGATGGCCGATGTAAAGCAGCCTATTATAGGGGCAGATTTTTTTAACCCATAACAGGTTGTTAATAGACTTAAGTACACGTAGGATTATAGATCAAGTTACTCGATTAAATGTTGTCGCTTCAATGGTATGTCACAGTGGTTGTGAGTCGTCTATCAAGACTATAGTTCATAACAATGTATGGCATGGTATATTATGTAATTATCCTGAAGTAACTAAACCTGTATCTTTTAAAGAAATACCTAAGCACCCGGTGTGCCATTACATTGAAACTTCCGGGCCACCGTTACATGCTTTTTTTTTTTTTTTAGGTGGTAAAATCATCAAATGAGTCCTCCCGCCCTGGGTGGGGCGGAAGGGACTGTCAGACTCTTTCTGACTAAAATCCACCCGTGTTCCTTCGGATGCCCTTTACGTTCCGGGGCCGCGGTATCCTGTGTTAAGATAAACCCGCGACCCCAGCAGGCATTTGGCCCCATAAGGGACCCGTCAGTTTGCTGACAACTCCTCGAAGGCACGCGCGAAACACGACACGACGCGCCACCGACCCGGGCTTGGTCCTTGGTCGGACGGCGAGCTACCCATTACTCACCGTCCGCAAGCCCGCTCCGCCGCTGTGCCCTCTGCTAATCAGAGGGACACGCGTTGGAGCGTCCACCCGATAGGCTATTCGCATACGGGCAAAGAGACCCCTTAGGCACACAGTGCCTAAGGAAGTCTTTGCCCGCATCCCAGGGTGCACCGGTCCGAAAAACTGGTCTTCACGGCTAGGGCTTAATGCAGTAACCAAACCCGACTGCTATCCTATTCTGCGCATAAATGATTTTAAGTACTTATTGGCAGGAAAGAAAACTGTATTTAGTAAACTTGACTTAAACAGAGCTTATCATTTTATACCAGTAGCCCCGGATGATGTAGAGAAAACTGCAATCATAACGCCGCCGCCGTTTGGATTGTTCGAATTTCCACGAATGACTTTTGGTTTGCGCAACGCTGCACAATCCTTTCAAAGGTTCATGGATTCAGTAGTACTGCGTGGTTTAAATTTTGTTTATAATTATATTGATGATGTATGCATAGCAAACGAGTCAGAAGCTCAGCACAAAGTGCATTTGAATGCAGTTTTCCAAAGATTTGTTTTTTTTTTTTTTTTTTTTTTTTAATTTTTTTTCTTAAATCTATACAAATTTTGGTATAAGATTACAAACTCGCCAAACTGTTACGTTTGATGGCGAGAGGCGCTCTTTCACATTACAACGGACCAACGAAAAAAAATAATGGGTTATACAATACTACATCGCAAATTATAAACTCACTATTAAATCGTAACAATGTTAAGAATTAATTAAAATTACGTATTATCCACTTATTCATAACTATCCTGTAGTTTTATTTTTAATTTTGCTTTAAGTGACCATTTACTAATTTTGACTTTCTCTCGCAATAAATCTATTTTATTAAACACTTTGGGTACCAGATACTTGGTATTTTTTTTATTTAGTTTAGTTTAGTTTATTTGGTATTACAATTAACCATTCATGCGTACCTATTGCCCTGGACCGTGATAGTTCTTTGGGGAGGCTTAAGTTTAGCAGTGGACGGCAATTGGCTGAAGAGCCCTATCTACTACTTTTGCACCTGAGAAGTTGAAGAAATTCGTTCCAACGACAGTCTTCAACTTCTCTTGTTTACCTTTCCTTACCTTTACGCATGTTGGGCTAATATTTCTAAATGTGTATTCGGTGTGTCAAAATTAGAATTTTTAGGTTTTGAGGTGTCGACAGATGGCGCTCGTCCGCTAGATGAAAAATTGCAAGCGATTGTAAATTTTCCGAAACCCGAAACGGTCGAACAATTACGACGTTTTCTCGGTATAGTTAATTTTTACCGCGCACATATCCCGAGAGCAGCCCATTACCAATCGGAATGAAATAGTTATTTGAATAACAGCAAAAAAAAAAAGATAAAACTTTAATTGAGTGAAGTGAAGAACATATATGATAGAGAATTGTTAGCACATGGCTATTAAACATTTTAGAAGTTTAGTGGAAGGTCGAAAATTAACAATATACACGGACCATAAACCACTATCATATGCGTTTTCTAAATTAAATAGTAATAACGAAAGTCCTAGGCGCACCCGACAACTTTCCTTTATTTCCGAATTTACTACCTCTATATGTTATATCAGTGGTAAGCAAAATATCGTAGCAGACACTTTTTCTCGCATAGAGACAATAAACTGTCCCACGGTACTTAATTATGCAGAGTTAGCTGAAAGGCAAGCTAGCGACGATTACCTACAGCAAGCTTTACGAGTATTTGATAACAACTTGCAGTTTAAGCAATTTCAAGTACCGGACTGTGAGAAACAAAAATATTGCGAAGTCTCACTTAATAAAATAGACCTTATTTAACAGAAAATTTTAGGGTGACAGTTTTTCATTCAGTTCATAACCTTCGTCACCCGGGCATTAAATGTAGTAAAAAGTTGATTAAACAAAAGTTCTTTTGGCCAAACATGGATGACATTAGCCTGAAGCCGTTCCTGTCCAAAATATTACTGCGGAGATCGTCGCTAGAATAGTTTCCGAATGTTGGATATCTCGGTTTGGATGCCCTTCGAAGCTTACAAGCGACCAAGGCAGACAGTTTGAGAGTGACCTGTTTATTAACCTCATAAAGTATTTAGGCATACACAAATTGCGCACGACGCCTTATCATCCGCAGAGTTATGGCATGATAGAACGTTTGGTTACGAGTGGCTCTCATGGCACGTTTACGATGCAACACTTCTTGGGTCGAGGAACTTCCAGTAGGTACCTAGCGCTATTAGGTCTGCGTGCCGCTATTAGAAGTGACACGGGAGTGAGTGCGGCGGAATTGACCTACGGTAAAACGATTCGTTTACCAGGTGATTTTTACGAAGAATCAAAAATATTTACTTCGGACTCGGAATATTTACAGTCGCTTAGGGATACTATTAATAAATTAAAAACACGACCACCGAGTCATGGAAATTCACGTGCATTGTTCGTAGCAAAAGATCTTAGTTCGTGTCAATATGTACCTATTTGTAAGAAACGATTTAATGAGAAAATCACTGCAACCACCATATTATTATGATGGACCTTATGAGGTAGTTAAAAGACTTGGAAAAACATATATCATTAAAATAGATGATAAAGAAAAATCCATATCCATGAATAGGTTCAAACTCGCCTATAATATAATCGAGAACGATAACTATAGCAGTAAGGATAGTTCTGAAATAGTTTTAACGGATCAAACCGACGTAGATGTAAGTGATAACAAAGCCACTCCTATCAATATTATACATCCTAAAACTACACGAACCGGCCGAGTAGTCAAAACACCGATACAATTCTCTTGAATGTTGGCACGTTAATTCTAAGAAATGCACTATTGATTGCAACATCACATCATTAGGAAATAATAGTAAGCACCGTATACCCTTAGAATAAGATCCAATTCTGCGAAATATGTTTTTAATAAATAAATTCAATTGTAATACACTGAAGTAGTTCAGCAATAATTTCGAGAGTAGGCTAGATCTAATCTAAGTAAGTTATCTAATTGTACTTAATAAGTATTGATCTCAAAAAAATGTATGGTAAGTACCTAAGTACTTCTTAGTACCTAGTTGTTTATGAGTAAGTGTTGAAAAAGTTTTTATCTAAAGATTTTTTTTGTTAAGGGGGGAATGGTGTAGGGCATAGTATTATATTGTCTGTGGTATAGGTAAGATTTACCTACGTATATGTGTAGAGGCGGCTGCGCCCGCCGACTAAGTTTTATGTCATTGTCAGTCTATAAACGCATTTTGACAGCAACACATACATCGCTTTTTTCCCGCTCTCTCCATATTGTCACACCAAGTACACCATCACCTAAAAAGAAAATAAATTTTTCCTTTTAAATTTTAACTATGAACTTACAATCTCATTATACACAACTTATAAGTTCATAAAAGCTTGTTGCGCGATTTTCTTATCAGGTAACTGTGACCCTTTGTCCGCGACAAGCATTTATGAACATATAAGTTGTGTATAATGAGATTGTAAGTTCATAGTTAAAATTTAAAAGGAAAATTTTCTTTCTTCTTTTTCGAGCGTTTAAATAAAAGCTTTTCCTAAAAAGTTTTTTTTTTCTTTTAATTTATTTGATTAATCGTAATCAGTTCACATCTTATAAAGAAAAGTAAATTACTAAAAATTATAATAAGTGTTTCCGAAGTATAATGTTAAAACAGCGCCATCTATCGAATTAAGATTAGACTATAATTATCAAGAGATCAACTGCGTGCGTAGGTATTCGTTTTGTCTTTCAAAAAGTTTTGGTTAGATTCGGTCTAGGATCAGCTTAGACCGAGTTACCGAGACCGAGACCCGTTAATTTTGAAGTGCGAAGTTAATAATAACTTGCGATTTGAGTCAAGTAGTTTTATTTACCTACCTACTTCGTACTTTGAAATTTTATTAGTCTTCATTCTTTCATAATACACACATCAACACGGTCTAGGGATATTTAAAAAAAAAAGCGAATTACTATCAATGTGTTAATTATTTATATGACATGTAAATATTATATTTAAAAGATACGTTATTTAATATTCTACCATTTTTTAATAATGGTTAAGGTATAGATTAAAATTTCAGGATTTTATGGAAAAAAAATGAAGCATAGACGGAAACCGTATATGAATGAACTTTTAATTTGTGAGTAAAAACTGAAAAAAATAGAAAAATCGTTTAATTTGTGTTTATAAACTTGAAGTTAGTAGTCTGAGAAAGCGCCCATGATGTTCATAACACATCGGCAACGATTCGGCATGCTCAGAACAAGGTTGTCAATGTCTTGCTGCGGAATATTGTCCCATGTCCTTCTGAGGTGCGCAAAAAGTTGATCTTCTGTAGCCAGATTTTCAGGAACTTCCTTCAGAGCTCTTCTTTGCAGCATATCCTACGCATGCTCAATGGGATTTAGATCTGGCGATTGAGCAGGCCAGTCTAAGGCCCTAACATTATGTGTATGTAACCAAGCTGCTACCGTTCTCGCCGTGTGTGCCCGAGCATTGTCGTGCATAAGCAGGAAATCTTGCCCCATTTGTGTTCTGTGGGGCAAGATTACGGGCCCCAGCACCTGTTGGACGTATCGTTCTGCCGTCATATTGCCCCGCACCCAAACGAGATCCGTCCGTCCTCCAAGACGAATTCCTGCCCCCAAACGAGATCCGTCCGTCCTCCAAGACGAATTCCTGCCCAAACCATAATTGTTCCTCCTTCGTATGGGTGAACTTCCTGAGGGTTCTGGAGACGGCTCCATCGTCCAAGAACTCGCCAAACACGCGTCCTTCGTGAATCTGGATGGAAGCCGAACCTGGATTCATCCGTGAACAGCACATTGGACCATTGCTCACGGCCCCAGTCCACGTGGTTCCGAACCCATTCTAATCGTCGTCCACGATTGCCTCTCCGTAAAGGTGGGACCCGGAGTGGTCTACGAGAGCGTAGATTGCTTTCATGCAGTTGCCTTCTTACAGTTTGGTCACTCACAAGCACTTGGTGTTCCACTCGCAGCCTTTGGACCAATTGAGTCGCCGTTGCATTTGGTTGTGCTCGCGCAGTAATTTGCAAAAATCGGTCTTGTCTGGGGGTAGTGTAGACTTGGCCCCCGGTGCCTCTCCGCTACTTCACCTGTGGCACGATAGCGTGTCCACAATCTTGAAATTACATTTTGATGGGTCCCTATGGCCTCAGCAACATTACGCTGAACAGATCCAGCTTCCAGCATTCCCACAGCTCGTAACATCTCCGCCCTCGTCAAATGTCGGCGTTGCATGGCTACAATACCTCAATTTTAACTTTATCTTTCGTTTAAAAATGAAAAAAAAAAACTGTAACTAAACGTAATTAGTATTGTTTTCTAAATTTCGCACAAATGAAAATTCCCTCTCCTATACATCAAGACATTTTTATGCCACCGAAACAAAAGAATTTTCAAAAATTTGAATTTGGAATTAGTCTGAGATAAATTACAAACAAATCGGTGTATAAAAGATTCCAATGCGGCCAGTACTTTTCGAGTTATTTGAGTATGAAATATCCCTAGACCGTGTTGATGTGTGTATATTGTAAGTTTGTGTTGTTGTAAATAAATTGATGATTTTTTTCTTTTTTGGAAATGCCTTCTAGAAAAAAAACAAACCTGTCACAGCGTAGCCGAAATGCGAAAAGGGTGAGCCAAAATAGATCCCAGGAATCAGAAGATCGTGAAGTGAGCCTAATAGCAGAACCCAACGTGAGTCTCGACTTAGTATACAATACCTATACCATTAGTTATCATTACGATACTCGATCATTGATATCGACCGCGTTTGGCGCTCTCATTGACCCGCTCCAAGGTTGTATGAACTCTCAACCAATGAGAGTGCCAAACGCGGTCGATGCGTAGGATCGAGTATTCTAATGACAACTCATGGTATGAGTAAGTACAGTGTTCTCTTACGGCAGTTTTTCGATCACAGGAGAGTTTGAAGGAACGCGAAACGGGGTTGACGGTTGACCAAGAGCACGCCCTCTCACGTGACTCTGAGACTTTCACCGAAAGGGACTCGCGCTTAACTCCGCAAAGAATTCCGTGTGCTTAGTGCAAGTTTTTTTACGTTAACACGATAGTAACGTTTAACCGCGTTTGGCGCTCTCATTGGTTGAGACTTCTCACGACCGACGAGCGAGCCAATAAGAGCGCCAAACGCGGTGAAACGTTACTATCTCATCTACGTAAAAAATCTCGCACTAAGCACACTGACTGCGACTTTGCATTCCCAAGAAAGCATCGAGGACTGCCGAGCAAGTTTATAGGCTGACCGAGAGCATCTCGTCCTCCCGCGGGCACAGCTAGTAAAACAAATAAAAAATAAACTAATCGCTTCTATATACACCGTGTTCCGGACGATATACATAAATTTCGACCAGATGTTCAAACCACGGAAGTAAGCATTTTTCATTATGGACACATTAATAAATTCTTATTTTTTGTTAATTTTCATACAAACTAAATACCTAGACGTAAATAACCCGATATGCATGCCTCTTTATCCGAATTGGCAACGTCGTATTTTCATTCATAACATTTGGCGGGCTGAAACTTGTCAAAACAAAAGTTTCTTTGATTTTTTATCTCGTTCCTCATAGCACTGTCAATGTATTATACTTATCTAAAGAGAACGTATAAGGCTACCAAGCAGGTAGATACGTATTTCGAATTGTCTTTTTAATTGAGGAATAAAAAAAAACAAAATTCCATAACCAAATCATGATAACCTCTTCCCACGACATGCAGCCTTCGCAAAACGTTTCTGCAGTCCTTATTTTTAGTCTAGGCTTAAAGCAACGCCGGACCTCCAACGACGGGAAGGGGAGTAGGCTACCATAATTATCTTCCCATTCTGCCGTTTCGGCTTAAGTAACGAACATTCAATCTCAAAATTATTGACTAAAAGAGGGGCAGCTCAACACGCAATCTGGGGACCACGCTTAGAGCTCACGTACATTCGTAAAAATACTCTCAAAGATAGGTCTCGGTCAAATTAAGATAAATGGTAATCACAGCATATTTTTTTTATGCATTTGAGTAGAATAATTATAATGTATAAGCACACTTGTTGCGTGGGCAACATCAGAACTAACGCCACCATCTTATTTTTCAATACATTTCACAAATGAGCGCTCTCCTGTCAACCTCAATGGAGTGTCCAAAGATCCAAACACTGTAGGTTAGACAACTACGTCAGCCGTAATGTCATTCAAAAATATTTTTATTAATAAAAAATAAACTCTAAAAAGCAAAAAATAAATATGTAAAAAGTTTTCGAATTGACCACCTTCTTTTTCGACACAAATATTCAAACGAGTCCTAATTTGGCCATTTAAATTTACAGACATTTGTCTTATTTGTTCAGCAGCCTGAGATATTCTATCTAAGAGCTGTTCACGGTTCTGAATTTGTACGGAGTACACCTTCTCCTTTAAGGTTCCCCAGACATAAAAAATCTAAAGGAGTCAGATCTGGGGACCTAGCTGGCCATGCGATATTTGTGCTACCTCGTCCAATCCAACGGCCAGGAAACGTTGCATTTAAATATTCACGCACTTGTGTGCCATAATGTGCAGGGGCCCCATCATGTTGGAGGCACATGGTTCGCAGAGTTTGAAGATCCACTTGTTCGAAAAATTCGAAGCTAGTGACGTTTCTTAGGAACTCTAAGTAATTGTCAGCATTTAGGCGGTGGGGAATCTCAATAGGGCCGATCAGCTGATTGTTAAAAACACCAGCCCACATGTTTACAGAGAATTCAGTTTGATGTGACGCCTGCCAATGTAAATTCGGGTTGCTCTCATGCCACTGCACTTGATTTTTGGAATTGAATACTCCCGCTCTTGTAAACTGAGCTTCATCCATCCAAAGAATTTTTTGAAGCAGTATTGGATTATTTATCAGTTCTTGATTCATTCTCTGGCAAAAAACAATTCTTGAGAAGTGATCAGGTGGTATTATGCCTTGGGATTTTCTGTAGTGGTAGGCATGCAAACCATATCTTTTCCACAGTTTCCACACTAGCTTATGAGATACACCCACGATTCTCCCAACGCGTCTCGTTGAGAGTGTAGGATCATGAATAATAAGGTTCATTATTCTGTTTTCTTGAACGACGCTCAAATTGATTGCTCGTTCGGGGCGGCGTGGTCTGATTCCGATCTCACAAAATCTCCTGTGTATGTTAATAAATGTTCGTATATCAGGAACGCGCCGACCAGGGAATCGCCGTTGGTACTCTCGCACAGCTGCTGTAGCATTTCCGTCACAGAAACCGTAGACGAAGTGAATTGAATATCAGCTTGGTGTTGAGCAGAATATTCGTGCGGCATAGTGAAAGTTGTAATCAAAATGATTGATTAAATTAGTCGGAAACCCAAAAGCAAATTACAATAAACAATAATCCTGACAGTTAAAATCATGCATGACAAACAATGACAAATAACAACTTAGGTATCCATAGCGACCAGTTTAATCTCTTTGAAAGATTCGTTATCGCAAATGATCGTATTTCTTCGCTAACTCTCAGGTTCCTCTCGTACGTGCAAATGAAATGCAAATAGTATTTGATAGATTTATCATTTTAATTGCACTAAGCGGCAACATAGGCCAAATTAAGATACTTTCTCACTGCATAGCTCAATTAAATTTCATTAAATGAAATTACAAATTAATACACACATCAAAAGTGTCTAGGGATCAACATATATTTTTGCAATAACTTTTCTCCTGATTGATATTAATTAAAATTTTCTTTAAGGATTCATCAAATAAAGTGTTTTCGTTTGTCACAGTAACGATAAACCAAGTCACCTTTGCATTAATAAAGAAATTTGCCATTTTCCTAATAAAGGGATTTTTGACATTTGAACCACTAACATAAAAGTTCGAAAAAAAGACTGAAATAACAGTTTTCTTTAAAATTTTATTGGGTAACTTAAACAATTAATAATCCGTGTTTCTACCGCGAACACTAACAACACAAGAACATCGGTTTGGCATACTCAAAATGAGTTCATCCAAATCACGCTGTGGAATGGCCGCCCATGTTCGTTGCAACAACAAAAAAAGGTCTTCTTGCGACTGGATACCCTCCATATTCGGCAGAGCTCTTCTCTGTAGCATATCCCATGCATGCTCAATCGGATTCAAGTCTGGCGACTGAGCAGGCCAGGGCAGGACATTGATGTTAGCTGCGGCGAGAGTCTGTCTTACAACTCTTGCGGTGTGCGGTCGTGCATTATCATGCATTAACTGAAATAAGGGACCGATTTGCACTTGTAGAGGAACGATGACGTCTGATACAATCGTCTCAGCATAAATTTGAGCGTTGAGGTTGCCTCTGATCCAAATCAACTCAGTTCTTCCGCCGATCCAAATACCCGCCCATACCATGATGGTTCCACCACTATAAGGATGGACTTCCTGGCAGGATTTTAATCGCTGTTGGCGTCCAGGGGTTCTCCAGTGTCGTATACGTCTTTTTTTTTTTTTTGGGACAAACCCACCACACTATTCCCAAACCACTGCAACTCCTGAGAGCCAGAATCAACAGTGGCAACCACCAGAAAAGCGCCAAGACAATGAAGCTCGACGTGTCCCGGAGAATGAATTTACCTGTCTTGGATCCTGCACGAAATTAATCAGAAAAGAATAGTGGAGGAGTAGGAAAAATATGTTTCCACTTCCCTCCATGCAAGCAGGAGACAGAACAAAGCAAGGCCAATAGGCACAAAGGGACATTACAACTGGGAGAAGCCCAGTTGCCTTGCACCACGGGTAAAAATGACTACTAATATTAATGGGTCCTAAATTGTGAGCTGCTATATTTGATTCCAATAATAGGTATGGCAAAAACGCTTGAACGCACGGAAGTTTGTTCGAGTTTCCACAAGGTCCGTATAATAAATGACTCCAGATGTAGTCTGAACAGTATCCAACATAATATTGCGTTCGTTCTGCCAAAGAATACACTCCCAAAGAATATGATGTGCTGATTGTTCATATTCACAGTCAGGTGACGAACATTGACAAAAAGGCGAGGGAACAAGCTTAAAGGAAAACAATTTACTTTTAAAGTTACCATGTCCCGTGAGAAATTGGGCAACACAGTGATCCACCTCCAACCACGTCCTAGCCAGCCGCTCACGAACGGATGGGAAGAACTGGTGGAGGTGCCGCCCCTTGGGAGAATTATCCCACCTATTTTGCCATTCGGATAAAAGTTCCTCCCAGACGTCGCTCTGGGGTTTAAATAATCTAGATATCTTATCACGGTCACGTTGCGGCAGGAAATCAGCGTCAGTGGTCTCCCGTGCGGAAAAATACATTGCAGCACGTCGCTGCACTTCAAGATCTACTGGAAGAACACCAGCAAGTACCGGTAAAGCTTCAGTACTGACGGTCCTATACGCTTTACTTAAGAATAACAAAGCCAAGCGCTGGCTTTGAAGCAATTTACGCCGTGCCGCCCCTATGGTGGCCCTATCGGCCCAAACAGGTGCTCCGTAGCACAAACAACCCAAGTAAGTAGCCCCATAAATAGTTTTTAAGGTTAAAAATGACAAACCCCAAGTAGACTTAGATATTCTCGTTAGGGCATAAAAGTTATTTTTAGCTTTTTCACCAACTGTTTTTATATGTTCTATGAAAGTGAAATTCGTCGTATACGTCTTGTATCCGGTCTCATACCGAAACGAGACTCATCAGAAAAGCACACGAAACGCCATTGTTCTTCTGCCCAATTTCTGTGTTCAAGAGCCCATTGATATCGAATCCTACGATTGTGCATTGCTATAGGTGGTACCCGTAGCGGTCTTCGGGAATGAAGGTTCACTTCATGCAAGCGGTTTCTGACTGTTTGGTCGCTAATTAAGTTCCCTGAAGAGTGATGAAGCCTCACGGCTAACATCATGGCGGTTATTGTTGGAGCTCTTCGAGTTAAGATTTGAATGTATCGGTCTTGTCTCCGTGTGGTGCAGCGATACCGTCCTCCATGGCGCTCAGCCACGGTACCAGTGCTTCGGTAACGTGTCCAAAGTCGACTGATAACACTCTGACTTGTATTCAGAGCTAAAGCCACAGTACGTTGCCGGGAACTAGCTTCTATCATTCCCACGGCTCTGAGCATTTCTTCCCTGCTTAAATGACGTCGCCGCTCCATAATAACGTTGGTTTTAATCAGTAGTAGGGAAACAGTAGCACTAATAATGTCTTCAATGCGTTGTATGTTTTATAGGGAAAATATTGACAGCTGATTTTCATCTTTTACTCGAATTTGATTCACAGTTCCTGATTCAAATTATGAAATGCACCAAAAAGGATCCATATAAATTTATAAAATCATAAATTTATTACAAAGCCACATCTCAATCTCAAGAAATCCGCATAAAAATGCTTGATCCCTAGACACTTTTGATGTGTGTATCTTTGTAACGAAGCCTTTTTAAGTACTACTTCTTTTGTTGGATTTGATTTGTAAAAGCCATAGAAGTATTTGCTAAAGTTTATGGATAACGTGAAGAACACGGTGTATAGGCACCTCATATTCACAAGAGCAACTTACCCCATGATAATTTTTTTCTGCCACCGGCTGAGAGGCTTGGTGTTCTGTGGGGAGGGAAAGATATTCAATGTGGGAAATAATAATCCTAGCCACAAAATGACAATTTTTTTTAGTGTGGTAAAAACACCAAATGAGTCCTCCTACCCAGGGCAGAGTGGGAGGGACTGTCAGACTTGTTCATTGAAGAAAGGAATCCTAAATGACGGCGCTTATCGTGTTCTCTCGCTCGCACACTAGTGCCGTCTATAAGTACTAACTCTCGCGCGTAGCGTAAGCAGAAAAAAAAATAGTCTTGATGTCTTGACGCGCTCAGTGATTCTCCCCATACGGGCAAAAAAAAAACCTTTTATATTTCGTACCTTATTTTTTAGACTTTTCTACAGACTTTACTATTTTTAGACTATTACTTTTTTTAGACTTTTTATTATATGTATATGTTATAGGCAATGTGTATAATCCGGCATTGTATAGAATGCCTAGGCATTATATATATTGCCTAAAACGTTCAGGCAATGTATATAATACCGAGGGGTGAAAGGCTATTTGGTTTAAGCGACATCTTGGGCGATATTGAGTTATATACATATTCGGAATCAGCAATTTTTTCTCCGTCGAATGATGCCGGTTTCATCAAAATCAGAGCACTTTTATGGCGTTTGAAACAACACTATTTTTGGGTTGCTTCCAAAGTGGCAGCGTATTATCCGACGTCCATTTTGCATTTTTTTTCCAGTCATGTACTTGAACTATACAATGATATAAAGAACCGAGACATAAACCAAATACCCTTTCTCAGATTAACGATTCTATATCGGTTAAAGCGTTTTTCATGATTCTATTTCTTATTAACATGTTACTTAAATCATTTGGAATTCCACCATTTACACGTTGTGGTGCCGCATAAAGCATTTGTCCGTCAACCAAATACGATATGGAGTGTCAGTTAAGCTCTTTCAGCTGCATCTATTTTCTACTTAGGGTGCTTCTTAGACCAAATAGACGTTTTGTTTCAGCTATTTTGCATATTCGTTTAAACATTTTTGTCCAATTATTTTTTCAATTAATGTCGCTTAATACAGGCGGTAAAATGAAAAGTTGGGTTTTAAATCGTTCAATTCCAAAATAATACATTTAATTCATGTCATATAACACCATCTCCATTCCATCTCTCGGGAGTTAACAATAGTGATCATTCAACCAGACTACAACACTCGGTCGCTTCATTCGAACTCCAAGTGGTTCAAGGAGTGATAAATATGAATAAGCGAATAATGGACCCGGGTATGTTCTTAAACTATGACCAACTATCGAACGTCGGGCCCCCCTCATTATGATTGACACCCAGTCTCCGGCATCTCCGCTATTCCTGGTCTGCTTAGTAGATCGGGTAAGGGCGAAGCAGGTGATGCAACCCCTAACGAACTTTGGCCCTGGCAACACGCAACATCTGTATATTGAGCGATGAACAATTGTCGAACTGGAGGAAGATTTGAGCAAAATAAGCTGGGATATCTTGGGATTATCTGAGTTCCGAAGAGAAGGTCAAGGTACGATGGTTCTAGATTCCAGCAAAATGCTCTTATTCCAGGAAGGAGGTGTTGGATTTCTCGTCCACAGGTTCATTAACAACGTTGTGAAAGTCGACAGTATGTCGAGTAGATATACATCATTACATCATTCCTTATACTTAGAATAACCAATCGGTATTCGTTAAAGGTCATACGGGTATATGCACCGACCTTGGCACATTCTGATGATGAAGCAGAGGCTTTGTATGAGGAGGTATCCGAGGCCATACGGTATGTATGGCCAGGGATATCGCCAAAACATACTTTACCGTTGTTATAGGGGAATTCAACTCGAAGGTGGGTCCAGGAATGGCAATGAGTTAAGAATGGGGTCATTTGGGTATGGGCAGCAAATCCATAGGGGCCAGCGGCTGGTCGACTATATGGAAAAGGAAGAACTTCATTTGATGAACTCCCATCATATAAGCGGACGTGTGTAAGCCCTGATGGTACAACCAGAAATGTGATTGACATCATCATGACGACCAAGAAGCGAATTTTCAGTGATGTCTCTTTGATCGCCAACTTGAAAACGTGGCGATCACTGAATCGTCAGAGTCACCTTGAATATCAATGTAGAACTTGAAAGATCACGTCCGGTGAAGTCTGCGTTCCTGGTCTTGCTCACATTCAGAACCACCAAGACTTCCAACTCAAACTGCACAATCGCTTCCAGTGCCTAACCGAATGCAAAATTGTGTACGTGATCAACAACCGTGATTGGTGGAAACTGTCCAAGTAGTGGAGTCCAATTTTTTTAAGACCCCGCAGTCAGCCTCTAAAGCTCTCGAACGAAACCATCAAGTTGATCCAAGACCGGACCGAGATGTGGCTGCAATCTTCAGCTGATATGTCGGAATATGGCAAACTCAATAGACATCTCTAAATCAATATGACGTGACCTGCGTGCCTATAATGCAGCACGGAACAGAGATGCAATAGAGCGGAACCAAAGCTCAAAAGTCTTCACCAAGAATTCAGTTATTTGGCAAATGACAAAGTTGAAGATTGACGACGGCAGTATCATTTCGTCAAAACCGGAGATCCTGAGAGAGCTTGACAAGTTTTACGGAAAGTTATACATTTGCTCCGCCAGATTTTACAGAAGTCAGAAAAGTATAGTCCATTATAGGCCATTATGTCTAGCGTCAAAGTCGTCCTAAAAATCCAATTCGTATGGGCAGCGTTAGGAAACCACGTGCTATCTTCTCATCGAGAATCCCACGGTGTCTTAAGATAAAGGTGTTTAACCAGTGTGTGTTGCCAGTGATGACATACGGCTCTGTAACTTGTTCGAAGTTATGCTCGGAGTTTCTTTGCGGTATGAAATCTGGAACAAAGATATTCACGAAAGAACCAGAGTCACCGACATGGCTCGTAAAATTTGCAAGTTAAAGTGGCAATGGGGAAGAAAAGTTACGCACTGTAGGCAGGCCGCCCACTAGGTGGAATTGTCGTACAGCGTGGTGGTCTAAGGGGTAGGCCTACGTTCAGCAGTGGACGTCTTCCAGCTGATGATGATGATGAAGCGGATAATACTTTAACGGATGTTTTTGTTGATAAAAATAATTGATGTTCCTACATTGAGACAGTTCTACTTTATTATTATTCTAGATGAATACTTAAACTGATCTTGCGTTGTGTATACGTATATTTTGCTTTATTTATTAATTTAAGCACCTGTGATTTTCGGTGATGGCGATATATTCAGGTCGTTTCAACAGCCATTGATAATATTAGATGTAAAAAAATGTTACATCAAACGTTAAATTTTCAATACTGTTATGTCACTTAAGTCTATTAGCCTGCCATTCAATTCAATATCAATTGGCAGTTGAGATAAATAGCTTGCTACTATTCATTTTGGCCTGCGTCACTTCATGCTGTTTGGCTTATTCTGAAAGTATACTGCAGAGTCGCTTAAATCTTTTTTCCTATCTCTGAAAAATAGGGGCTTAAGACAATTTGGTTTAAGCGACATTTATCTTTGTAATTAAAGGTCCTTTTTATTGGGTAAAGGCATCAAAAAATGAACGTTTTTAAATGAATTTCAATTTAGTTTACCCCATTCAAATAGCTGAAGGAGTTTTTTTGTTATGATTTTTTTTCGATTTTTTAAAACTTTAAATGGCTCTCCTGTAAAGTTGCAAAAATGTCGCTTAAAGCAAATAGCCTTTCACCCCTCGATACGATTCATTTCATACATTGCCTAGGTATTGTATAAAATGCCTAAAGCGCATCAGGCAATGTGTATAATGAACGACCATGAGAAGGAGACACGTGTGTGCGGTGTGCGGGACTAGCCCGTACAGCCCGCGCCAAACTTTGTGACCGCCTTGAGTATAGTCGCGAGTCCGAACTTGCGCATGATACAGTCGAGTGGGCAATACGTAATCAAATGAAATGTGAATGTTTCTCTTCGAATCTAACCTGTCCGTATCGGGGTGCTCCAAGTCCCGAGCTCGCTCTTGCATCCTAGGTCAACTAGGTCACTGATTACTACCTACCAAGGTGGCTCGACGGAGCCCCGCTTCGCGGGGCTCCTACTTCTGGGTGGTTTAAAAAAAAATAACCACGAAGGGGATGGCGGGATCTTTCAGACCCCGCCATCCCCTTCTAACCTAACCTGTCCGTGTCGGGGTGCCCCCCAGTCCCGAACTCGCTTCGCTCGCTCTTGCATCCTAGGTCGAAAAACTGATTACTACTTATCAAGGTGGCTCGACGGAGCCACCGCTTCTCAGATGAGAAGAGATAAAATGTAAATGTTTATCCGAAGGCAAGTGCTATGTGAGAAACGCTCTCTTCTTATCGCTGTCTGCTAATGGAAGTTGAAATTAGGATTAGCTCTCAAAAGATTAGTACCTATCTAACTAAATCATAGAGAAGAAAAATCGATTACATACATTGCCTGTACTCCAACTGGCATTCTATACAATGCCTAGGTATTTTATACATTTCCTAGGTAAAGTGTAAAACAGTTTAAACATTGAACATCATTTCATACATTGCCTGAACGACCCCGGCAATCTATACATTTCCTAGGTATTGTATAGAATGCCTGCATTATACACATTGCCTATAACATATACATAGAATAGATAGGCTTACCATTTTTTTTTATTTTTTTCTTGGGTGGCCCTGTTTTATTGACGCCACCACGCCTCTTGGTCGTTGTGACCTTTATAAATAAATAAAAAACTTTTAATTATACAACCCAACATCTTGTTAAATACAGGAGGCTTCCGGCAACCGGGACCGCAATTAACTAACACCGCGGTCCCAGTTGCCGGATTCATTTAATTTTAATATTTGTATTTCGTCGACTGGGACCGATCCATAAAAAGTACAGTCAAGTGAAAAATGACTATGAAAGTTATTGTCTTGTTTAATAAAACAAGACAATAACTTTCATAGTCATTTTTCACTTGACTGTACTTTTTACACTTTTTACCGACTTCAAAAAAAAGGAGGTTATCAATTCGACCCGTATGTATGTAATATTATCAGAACTGCCCAGTTTTCATATATGTTAGTCTATATCAGCGTCTGAACAAATTTGCCAAATTTCATAAGTGTATGTATGTATGTATGTATGTATGTATGTATGTATGTATGTATGTATGTATGTTTTTATGTTTGTGCACGCATATCTCCGGAACTATAAGTTCGATTTAAGTAATTCTTTTTTTGTTGTACTAGGTATTGTTCAACTTAGGGTACACTGCAAGTTTCATCAAAATCGGTTCAGTAGTTTTAGAGATATGGATTTTTTTATGTTGTGACGGATTACAAGATTAGTGCATATGTAAGAAAATTTTGTATTTTACAAGAATTTGGGTTGAATATGTAATAAATAAACTAAAAAGGGTAAAATAAAAACTTTTTTTTAAAAAAGTACCGACTTCAAAACAAATACAAAAAAGCTTAAAATAACTTTTCTTTCGGAAGTCGGTGGCTTTGTTTTGTTGTGTCATTGACTATTGCCACCGACTTCCGAAAGAAAAGTTATTTTAAGCTTTTTTGTATTTGTTTTGAAGTCGGTACTTTTTTTACAAATATTAAAATTAAATACATCCGGCAACTGGGACCGCGGTGTCAGTTCATTGTGGTCCCGGTCACCGGATGCCCCCATGGGCGAGGGAGGGATCATATTACCGGTGCTGCGGATAACAAAATTCTACTTCGTATGTAAGAAAAAATTATGTAGGGTGAATTTTTCAACTGGGCGTGAATGGCTATATCCGAAACTGAGGAATATCGAAAAACTTTGAAAGGAGCCTCGAGGCCGATTTAGACAAAAACTAAAACTGCCTCATTGGATTTTAGAAAATTCAATAATCCTGGCCAGGAATCGAACCCGCTGATTTTGTAAAAAAATCACACCCTGTATTATTACACCATTCGATAGTGTTGCTAATAAAATTCACCCTACATAATTTTTTCTTACATACGAATTATAGAATTTTTTGGTCCGGCTTCATTTTCAAGGTTATTTTGGACTGGCTTGTTGGTCTAGTGGTTAGTGACCCTGACTGCTATGCCGGAGGTCGTGGTTTCGATTCCCACCCAGGACAAATGTTTGTGTGATGAGCACGATCATTTGTTCTGTGTCTGGGTGTTCATTTATCTATAATATGTATGTATTTAGAAATATATAAGTATGTTTATCAGTTGTCTAGTACTCATAACACAAACTCTGCTTAGCTTGGGACTAGATGGCGTTGTGTGATAGTTGTGGAATATTATTATTATTTCCTTTATTCATTTCTCTACATTTTTAACGATTTTATAAAAACTAAAAATTAAAAAAAAAAACATTTATTATTATTTACCTGTTTCTTTTTTACAGGATTCTGCCTAATTAAGTCATGAGCTCTTAAGAACATTGCCTCCATCTGAAAAACAAATTCATATAAGTAAGGATTCAAACTAACATTTTTATGGTCTAATTTAATATTAAAAAAGACCGTTGCAATACTTTAGTACTTAATAAAATCATAGAAGATTTAAGTGTGGAGAATGATTGCATTAAAGGACATCAACCATATTGGGCTAATTTCTTTTTTTTTTGACGGCTGACTAAAATAAAACAAAGCAAAAACTAAATAGAGTCCATCGAAATAGATATATTTCATGAGGGCACCAAAGTTATAAGCCCAACCAAGCTTTAGGCTGCTTTTCCACCAGAGATGCGCTATGCTACGTTGCTGCGGATGCGTTTGATATCCACCAATCATATTCACTGGTTTACATAGCACAGCACTGGTGGAAACGGATTCAACTAAGATGTGTTTTTTATATGTAAGGATGCGTGCTACGGCTGCGTGCTGTGGCTGCGTGCTATGGCTGCGTGCTGTGGATGCGTGCTATGGGTCGTTTTCCCTAGTATCGATAGATCGCATAGCTCGAGCTGCGCATCTTCATAGCACAGACAGTGATAGGACACGCAATATATGTATATTGACTATCTATAATTTTCGACCTTATTGACATTTTTAATTTGGTTTGTTTTTTCTCACATTCTCGTTCGCTAACATTGCTCCTTCATTAAAGTCAGGTGGTTGAATAAATGTCAATAAGGTCGAAAATCGCTTGAAGTTGTTTTTTTTAACTTGCTATCGTTAAGCAATTGAAAAAACAGGTTCAAGCGATTTTCGACCTTATTGACATTTAAAATTTGATTTGTTTTTTCTCACATTCTCGTTCGCTAACATTGCTCCTTCATTAAAATCAGGCGTTTGCATAAATGTCAATAAGATCGAAAATCGCTTGAAGCTGTTTTTTTGACTTGCTATCGTTCAGCAATTAAAAAAACAGGTTCAAACGATTTTCGCCCTTATTGACATTTAAAATTTGGTTTGTTTTTTCTCACATTCTCGTTCGCTAACATTGCTCCTTCATTAAAATCAGGCGTTTGCATAAATGTCAATAAGATCGAAAATCGCTTGAAGCTGTTTTTTTGACTTGCTATCGTTCAGCAATTAAAAAAACAGGTTCAAACGATTTTCGACCTTATTGACATTTAAAATTTGGTTTGTTTTTTCTCACATTCTCGTTCGCTAACATTGCTCCTTCATTAAATCCGGTGTTAGCAATTCTGATTTTTCAAGCAATTTGGGCACATAATTAATCACTTTAATCTGAATAACGTTTGGTTAACTTCTGCATAAAAGCTGATCGAACCTTTGTTCAGAATTTAAAACTTTATTAAGCAGATGAAAGTATCAAACTCTGATATTCAGACAATATGCATAATTCAGATCTTTTTCGTTGTTATATAAAGAAGATAAGTCAATATCAGCAATTTTTCTTTAGAAAACAAAATCAGAAATAGCTTCAGACAGACAAGCATCTAAATGTCTACGACAGATTGCTGTGCTCTGCGGGATACAAAAAAAAAACATCAGCATTTTGTTTCTTCTAAAATTTCCAATTTAAGTGATGGTGGCATCGCTCTCTGGATGAAATTATAAATATTGGTAAGTAAATTATAATGTTTGGTAAAATGTTTTTTTTAACAATACAATTATTATTGAATAATATTATTATTATTATCTCTTTTATTCATTTTTTTACCTTATTACATAAATTTTTAAATATTTTCACAAAATCAAAAAAAAACCGGCCAAGTGCGAATTGGACTCGCGTGAAGAGGGTTCCGTACGATGTTACCTATCACATTTTTTTTTAATCTGACCCAAATTGATACGCACAATATTGAGTGATTTACCATGTTATATTAATATCATAGACTTCTTATAGGTTTGCCTATAATCTATAAGTAGAAAAAAATTAAAAATATTTTTTGGATTTTTTTCAAAATTTTAGTTTCAGTAGTTTCGGAGATAAGGGGGGGGGGGGAATGGTCAAATATCGTCTATTTTGTTGAATAACTTGAAAACCATTTATATTAAAATTACAAAAAAAATACACTTATGTTTGTCTCAACAATACCTTTCATTCGATATGTCACACGATGCATTTTTTAATATTTTTTTTATATTTTCCCCTTCCCCCCAAAAAATTACCTCCCATATACAGATATGGACTTCTTATAGATCTTCCTATAATCTATAAGTAGAAAACTAATTTCTGTATTTTTTTCAAAATTTTAGGTTCAGTAGTTTCGGAGATAAGGGGGGGGGGATGGTCAAATTTCGTCTATTTTTTTAATAACTTGGAAACCATTTATTTTAAAATTACAAAAAAATACACTAATGTTTGTCTCAACAATACCTTTCATTTGATATGTCACACGATGCAGTTTTCAATTATTATTTTTTTAATTTTCCCCTTCCCCCCAAAAATTACCTCCCATATATACATAGATATGGACTTCTTATAGGTTATTGATGACTTTTGTAAAGAAATATACGCAATTACTATAACAATCGTTTTATTTGTACGGAGCAACACATTTTACAACTTCACAGTTTCCGCCATTAGAGTAGAGAGAGATAGCAACAACTACGTCACAATAGTTCTGTCTCTGTTTATTAGATTGCATTCCGTTCTACACCCCCCTTCAATGTAATAAACAGAACTCACACAAAATCATACTATAACTTAAAAATATTTTCAATAAAATAACACAAATACTTATTCTCACTTTAAAACACAAACTTATAACCAAAACCTTCAATTGCTTATAAACAACCTATCTTTAACTCAAAGTTGAATGCCACACATCTTAACAAATTTTAATAAAGAATCTTTCTTTAAAGATTTTGTGAACATATCAGCTACCTGTTCAGTAGTACTTACATACTTCACATTTATCTTATCCTGTAATATTAATTCTCTTACAAAATGAAACTTAATGTCTATATGTTTCAATCTTTTAACACTATTAGTATTAGCAACAGTTATAGCAGATTGATTATCACATAAGATTGTAACTGGGGATACATTAGAAATATTAAAATCAATCAGTATATTTATAAGCCAACACGCCTCACTTGCTGACATACTTAGAGCTACATACTCTGCCTCGGTAGATGAAATACTCACAGTACTTTGCTTTTTAGAGCACCAAGAAATTAAGCAATTAGAAAACATAAAACAGTAACCAGTTGTAGACTTTCTGTCTTTGATGTCACCTCCCCAGTCAGCATCACAATAACCCACCAAGTTTTCACCATCACACTTATATACCAGCTTATAATTTATTGTATGTTTAATGTATCGCAGAACTCTTTTCAAGGCTATTAATAACATTTCACATGCACAGTCTTGATACCTGCTTAATTTTGACACCACAACACAAAGATCAGGTCTTGTGCCTGATACTGCGTACATCAAACATCCAATAATTTGTCTACACAGTTTTTCCATTTTTATATCTACTTCACACTTATTTTCCAATAATTTCATATCAAAATTTTGATCCATAGGAGAACTTATAGGCTTACAGTTATACATGTTACATTTTTTTAAAACATTTTCTAGATAGGTTTTCTGACACAACTCTGTTACCCCACTTCTAAAATTCTGCTTCACATTTATCCCTAAAAACTTAGAAATCAAACCCAAATCCTTCATTTCAAATTCCTTATTAAACATTAACTTAAGGTCACAAATCTGACTTTCATTAGTCCCAAATATTAACAAATCGTCGACATAAACTATTAAATAAATCTGTTCTTTACCATTACATTTTGAATACATGCATGAATCACACTGTGATCTTTTAAAACCTTCTCTGATCAACAGAATTAAACATCATTCCAATATTTTGGTGATTTTTTAAGTCCATACAAAGCCTTATTTAATTTGACAATATTATTGCCATCATCATATTATTATGCCCCTTCAGGTAACTTTATGTAAACATCTTCTCCTATTTCACCATATAAAAAGGCCCCTGTAACGTCCATTTCATACACAGGTAAATTCATTTTCGTTCATCATCATCATCATCATCAGCCTATAAATGTTCCCACTGCTGGGACACAGGCCTCCTCTCTGTGAGAGGGAGTGGGCCGTAATCTACCACGCGGGCCCAGTGCGGATTGGTAGATGTCACATGTCTTCGAATTTTTGGTTCTAGGACATGCCGGTTTCCTCACGATGTTTTCCTTCACCGTTTTGAGAGCAGTGGTGTTGAAATAAATTACACAAAGTAATGCGCCTGACGGGGTTCGAACCCACGACCTACTAATCGTAAGTCGAGGCCGATACCACTGCTCTCCATTTTCGTTGCTACTGCTAAAAACAATCTGAAAGTTGCTAACTTGGCTACAGGTGCGTAGATTTCATCTAAAGTTAATACATCATTTTGCTCGAATCCTCGAGCTACTAACCTCGCCTTATATTGAATATCATTATTATTTCTCTTTATTTTAAACACCCATTTACTATTAATTAAATTTTGATTATCTGGTAATTCACATACATTCCATGTGTTGTTATATTTTGGAGTCTGTAGTTCCTTCTTTATAGCTTCCTTCCATTGATAAGAGTCTGGACTTCTCATGGCTTCTTCATATGTTTTAGGCTCATTATCCTCTACAGAAACATTGTTACATTCGTAAAATTGAGTTGGCTTCCTTATACGGGTACCTCGCCTAAGAGTTTCTTTGTTATTACTTGATTCACTTACCGCATCACTCTCACTTGGCAAATCCAAGCTATCATCAGACTCAGCCAGTGGTGTATTACTGTCTTCTTGATAGCTAGCTTCTTGAGAGCTCAGGTCACTTCCTCTGCTTGGCTCATGTTCTTCTGTATCCTCACTAGTAGATGGCACGGGGAGTGGATTATTAAATTCACATTTAGTCTTCGCTGTCTTACACTGATTCTCTTGCAGAAATACAATATCTCTTCTTATGTCAACATCATTTTTGTGTTCAAAATATATTCTATAACCCTTTGTTGTTTCTCCATATCCCACCATTACTCCTTTTTCCCCTTTTGGGTCCCACTTACTCCTCTTTTCCTTAGGTATGTGAGTGTAAACAGGAGTTCCAAATATTTTCAGATTATGTATGTCATAAGTCTTGTTTGACCACAATTCATATGGAGTTTTTCCCTCAATGCTGCTTTTACCAGTTCTATTTAGTACATGGGCTGCAGTACTAACCGCCTCAGCCCACAGCTTCTTAGGTAAATTCTTGGCACATAGCATTGTCCTTGCAGCTTCCACTAAGGTTCTGTTTTCCCGTTCAGCGTTACCATTCTGTTCCGGGGTATATGGAACTGTGCGTTGATGTACAATACCCTTTATCTGGAACATTTTACAAACTTCTTTATTTACAAACTCTGTTCCATTATCACTCCGAAAAACTTTGACACAATTTCCAGTTTCATTTTCTGCCTGTGCAATAAAATTTCTGATGCACTCCTTAACTTCGTATTTAGTTTTTATGAAGTACACCGCCCTGTACTTTGAATAATCATCCTTGAAGACAACAAAATATCTCGAACCTCCAACTGACACCTCCTCCATTGGTCCACATGTATCAGCATGAATTATTTGACAAGTTTTCTGACTTATGTGGTTACTTAAAGGGTAAGGGAGACGATGGATTTTACCCTCCAAACAATCTTCACACCTAGAATGGACCACTTGAGTTTTGTTTACATCAATATTGTTCTTCTTCAGCACATTTTTCACATAGTCCATGTTTTGATGTACTAACCTCTCATGCCATATATTTAAATCCGAGCATGTAACTTCTGCTGTGTTAACTGAGCATTCAGCATAATAACGTACGTCCATAACATACATATTACCACTTCGCGACGCTATTGCAATTAAATTCTTCTGTTTATTATAGAATTCACACAAATTTTCTTTTGTGATCAAAACATAACCTTTACTCGTAATACAATTGACAGATAATAAATTCATTTTTAATTCTGGAACGAACAGAACATTATCTATGGTTGTATTTATCCATTCACTCCCATTCCATACTTCACCTGTCACCTGTCCGTAGCCATGTACGGCGATTTGCGTTCCGTTACCAACGGTTACATTTTAACGAACGCAGGGCGCTAGCAGTTAGATGCAACATGTTGGCTCACAGATTTGCTCGTTGTAGTAATGAGGTCAAAATCACTTTGTTCAAAGCTTTTTGTCAATCGTTCTACACGGGCGGTCTGTGGGTTAGCTGTACGCGGAAGGCTATAGACGCCCTGCGGGTGCAATATAATAATGGTTTTCGGGTGTTGTTAGGGTTACCTAGGTACTGCAGTGCGTCGGGCATGTTCGCTTGGGCGCGGGTTGATGACTTTTATGCCATCATGAGGAAGAAGGCAGCCTCGTTGCTAGGTAGAACTAGGACCAGCGCTAACAGCATCCTACAAACCATGGCCGGCAAGTACGATGCGCCGGTGCTTAGGCACTGGTTAGCATTGCTTGTGCGGCAGTAATTAATAGTTTTTTAAGTGTTACTAACCCTTAGTAGATAAGTTATTACTAACCATTGGACCTTTGTTGTCATTAAATAAATTATTATTTTTAAATGTCTACACATCTCGGGATCATGGTGTCCCGGGCTTTTGGAGGGCTTGCCAGGAGCCGGAGCCAGCTTGCAGAGGCCCATTAGACATTTCAAATGAAATGGTGCTCCAACCGGCGGTTATCCCTGTATGCACTATGCAAGTGTACACAAGGACAACACCCGGTTGGAGTTACACTATTGCAGATTATGGAAAGAAAACACTGGGTTATGGCGTTTGGTGGGTTTAGTGGACTGGTTATCTAAAATTATGGAAGGACTATGGCCCCTGCCTGATCAATGTTTTACATACATAGATAAGATGGCAGGGGGTGACTTGCACACTCAACAAATGGGCCCCCAAACATATCGCTAGCACTAAGTGACGTAGCGACAAGGGAGTAACATACCCTGACGTGCTTGAGGAGTGGAGAGGTATTCCACGGTTCTCAGAACCGACCAGGAACCCGGAAGTATGGTCGATCCCTACAAACACTTACTGGAATACTTCCTTCCTCCGAGCAAGTTTGCTCTTGCGAATCTCCACTCTAGCCAGCCAGTTAAGGCAAGAAAGAGGTGGGAGGTCTGTTCCTCGTCAGCGTTCACTCTGACCGGCCAATAAAGGCAAGCCAGAGATGAGGAACAAGATATTATTATTATTATTATTTTTGTTTGTTATAATGGAATATGACGACAGAAGCTTTTTTGGTGTATGCCCGTTGTCCCCGTGATTTTGTCCCCGTTAACGGGGACAACGCCACGTGAAATTTTGACGGGCCGTTGTCCCCGTTACGTACATATGGGCAACGGGGACAACGGGCAGTTAAAATTTCACGTGGCGTTGTCCCCTTTAATTTTTATTTTTTATTTTTAACACATTATTACATGTAATTATAACACATATTTCATATACAGCACATATTTCGTTACTATTATATAATAAATGTATAGAAGACTATATAATTAAAAAAAAAAATACTAAATTTCCCTGACGGCGTCAGCGTTAGTGCTACGCTGACGACAAGCTTGTCCTGGTGCAAGGAGAATCGCACCAGGTGTCGGCCGACCTGGTGACGCAAGGAGTTGCAACAGTCGTTGGGAGAATCCGGCAGTTGGGACTTGAAGTGGCGCTGCACAAAACAGATGCCATGTGTTTTCATGACCGTCTGAACGCGACACGACGTCTGAGTCCCAAATAAAAGTGGGAGGATTCGCATCGGCGTCGTAGATGTACCTGGGACTCGTCCTCGAACGCCGGTGGAACTTCAAGGAACATTTCCTTCGTTTGGTTCTAAAGCTGAATCGGGTGGCAGCCGCCTTCAAGCGGCTCCTGCCCAATCAAAGAGCCTGTACGGCGGTGTCGTGCGGTCTATGACTCTCTACGGGTCCCTGTATAGGCCCTGTGCATACAGAGACGCTCAGACAAGCTAGTCGCGTGCCAGAGGGTCATGGCTATCCCGATGATCTGGGAATACGATCGCCGGTGAATAGGCCAACCTCCTTGCCGGGCTGCCGCCTTAGGATCTGGAGGCGAAAGCCCTCCAGCGCGTCTACAAGTGGCGCGTGTAGGCGAAACGCCAGTTTGAATCCCCGCTACTTTTAGGCAGTACGAGTCTGACAGTCCGTCCTCTTCGCCCTGGGTGGGAGGACTTATTTGATGATTTTAGCAATATTAAAAAAGTGATAAAAATACTTGTGTCGCAATAACATGTGTAGCTATTATTAAGATATTATGTGTTTTTTTTTTATTTATTTGTAGTCATTAGTACCATTTCATTTGTATAGGTAAAATATTCTTTCTAGGTATGAAGGCACTCTCACTTTTTAACTCAACGGGGACAACGGGCATAAATTGAAAAGCATGAATTAAAGAAATTAACGGGGACAGCGTACGGGGACAACGGGAAGTAATTTAATATAATTTTATTAAATTCCCTTTGTCCCCGTTAACGGGGACATGGCCTACGGGGACAACGGGCATACACCGCTTTTTTTTATCACAGCACATATGTTCACTTGCACCCGAGTCCACAATCCACTTAGTTTCTTGGGAACTTTTGACCATGGCACTTTTCACAACAAAAGCGTTACTTGCTTTATTATTATTCTTCCTGAAACGACACTGACTTTTGAAGTGCCCTGGTTTATTACAATAAAAACACCTTTGTTCCATTTGACTGTCTTTGTTGCTACGATAACCATGATGATTTGAACTTGCACTTGTAGAAGATCTACATTCACTTTGAAAATGTCCATGTTTATTTCACTTGTAGCACTTTACTGACTTCTTGTCGAACGTCTTCTTAGCAACAAAGGCAGCTGATTGCGATCTTTCACCACCGCCTCTTTCTTTTATCCTTTCCTCTTCTATCAGTAACCTGGCGACCAAGTTATCGTAAGTCTGCTTATCATCTGGCGCGGACTCCCAGGCAGACACGAAATGTTTGAATTGCTCTGGTAGAGACATCAAAACCTCGGTTATGACCAACTTGTCAGACACATTTTCACCGAGTTGCTTTAGTTGATTTTGCAACTCTTGTATTTTTGATAAAAATACCGACATTTCCGAACCCTCTTCATATTTAAATTGAAAAAATCTTTGTTGCACTATGTGGATACTCGTCTCTGACTTTTGTTCGTAAACACTATTTAACTTTCGCCACATCTCCGCTGACGTCTCGCATGTAATAATATATGCACCATGACATTTTCTGAAATCCTTGTTACCAACAAAGTTTGGGCTTTTGCATCTTGACTTCCCCAGCGGGTTCTTTCTGGGTCCTTTTCTGGTTTTACAATTGTACCGCTTACTATTTCGTATAAGCCTTGCCCTCTCAACAAAACCGTTGTCTGAAATTTCCAAATGTTCCAATTTTTGGAACCTTCCAGTTTTATTCCTCCTTGCCCGTACACTATAGGCTGCATTATGCTGCTTTACTGTTTCTTTTCCTGCCTTATTCAATCCCTGAACAAGTAATTCCTTCCTGACGATTTTATATCCTCGACGATTTTTCCAAAAAACAACGCCGACTTGCACTTGTTTTTTTCTCTTACTTCCGCCAGTTTTTCCAGTAATCGCTTTTACTTCTTGCGTATATTTAACTGTCCAGCCTATTTATGTGACTGGGCCCATAACCTGATGACTTTTGTAAAGAAATATACGCAATTACTATAACAATAGTTTTATTTGTACGGAGCAACACATTTTACAACTTCACAGTTTCCGCCATTAGAGTAGAGAGAGATAGCAACAACTACGTCACAATAGTTCTGTCTCTGTTTATTAGATTGCATTCCGTTCTACAGTTATCCTATAATCTATAAGTAGAAAACTAATTTTTGATTTTTTTTCAAAATTTTAGGTTTAGTAGTTTCGGAGATAAGGGGGGGGGGGAATGGTCAAATTTCGTCTATTTTCTTGAATAACTTGGAAACTATTTATTTTAATTTACAAAAAAAAATACATTTAAGATCTTCATAAGGGTTCCGTTTTTGTATTCGGACGTACGGAACCCTAAAAAACATTTCAAAATATAAATAAAAGTGGCCCACCTGTATCGGGAACAGAGTCCAAGCTACCGGCAGTCAGGGCTCCAGAGAAAGGAACCTCCTAACAATGCGCGCCGTGTCCAGAAGAACTGCTCTCTGAATCAGGCCCTTGATCCAGCTGCCTAAAGAGAGCCTCCTTAGATGTTGGTCGAGGCTCTTGGCAATTAAGCCATGGACCGACACGACTATCGGCACAATGATCGCTGAATCCACATCCCACATATCGACAACCTCGCGAGCCAAATCAAGATACTTGATTTGTTTATCTTTTTCAGCGTTCACGAGGTTCTCGTCATGCGGGACGGTTATATCAACAATCATTGTGCACCGTTCTGATCGATCCACCACCACTATATCAGGTCTATTGGCTACAATAGTCCTATCAGTGATGATGGATTGATCCCAGTACAGTGTGATATCGCCACTTTCAAGAACTGGGTCGGGCTCATACCTGTAGTACGACACTTCCGATTCCACAAGGTTTATTTCAGAGCACGTTGCTGATGGATTATCCTGGCTACAAAGTTATGTCTATGCAAGTATTCTTCGTTAGCCAGACGAGAACACCCGGAAATAATGTGACGGATTGATTCGCCAGGACGGTGGCATGCCCGACATATGTCAACCGTGCCATCCTTCACAATAAATCTCCGGTAGTTATTCGTCATCATAACTTCATCCATAATTGCACAGACAAAACCCTCGGTTTCACCAAAGAGGTCCCCGGATTGTAGCCAGGCCACGGACGCTGACAAATCTACATCAGGCCCATGTAGAGCTCGGAAAAAGCGTCCGTGAAGCTCCTTGCTCTGCCATACCTCCATGCGATCATTAGTGTCAAGCACCGCAGGTTTGCGCCAGTTCTCTTTAGCCAAGGAGAGCGGGGTGAGGCCCTTGTCCACCGCTACTACATCTCGATGCATTCCCACGTCGGCTTTTAGGAAATATTCCCTGAGATTGCATATGAGGGGCAACGCGTCGTACGCTCGAAACTGCGAATACGTATTTCTTTTTGCTCCGTAATAAAAATATTTTACAGTAAAAATCAGTGACATTTGAACTTGAAAAATACATAAAAGCGGTGATTATGACAATAACTTAAATTTTACAAAAAAGTATAATAAAATATACAGTGAACATAGTGTAAACATCAAAAAACAATTACTAAATCTCATTACAAGTGTTAGTACAATTAAAACAGTGCACGGTGTTTTGTGTATTTGAACTAGAAAATCATACCACACCCTCTTTGTTTCAAAAAACTGCCATCCCTGTGCCTAGAGGTCCACAAAATTGACGCACACAAGAGTGTCCAAATAGCGAGCGTAGCTAAGACCCTACCTCGACGCTCAATTACCTCACACTCGTGGGTTCAAATCTGAGCCTTGCGCAAGAAACTCTTTTTGCGATTCCAAAATTTTGTTGTTTTCGTTTGATTAATCCGAAAACTGACAATGTTAAAGTGCGGAGCCTGCGGTAAATTTTTGGCAGTGAATGAGGGCATGAAATGTTCTAAATGTCCGGTATTTTACCATCGAGTTTGCGTCAACCTTGCCCCCACGGCACCAGCCTCTGCAAAGTGGATGTGCCCTGGATGTAAGGCAAAGGTGCCACGAACGGACAACTCCCAGACTCCTGTTAAGGGAATAGATGAGCAGAGCTTGTCTGCCAGTCAAGTCCACATCACTGAAAATATAACGGCAATAAAAGAAAAAACACCCGAAACTCAGTCGAAACTTGAAATCAGCCTTGCAATGGAAATCCGCTGTTTGCGTAGCGAGGTGAATGCTATGCGTGAAGAATTGCGTCAATTTCGAGATGAGTTCTCGGGTATGACGGTTAAGATTAATCAGTGTTGTAACCGCATGGACACCCTAGAAGTTCGTGTCAAGGAACTCGAGGAGAACTCCGACAATTCGAATTCCCCTCGTATAATTAAATTGGAGGAAACAATTGGGGAACTCCAACAGCAGCTAAATGAGCGGGAGCAAGAGTCGCTACTGAATGATGTACAATTATCAGGCGTTATTGAGACTAGCGGAGAAAATCCAGCACAGCTGATGAACACTCTAGCGCTTAAACTAGCGGTTAAGCTTGAGGACCACGACATAGTGTTTGCTAAACGGGTTGGCAACGTTCTTCGTGACCGCACCGAAGGCGAAGCGCTTCGACCTCGAATCATCGTTGTTCGACTAGCGAAGCGCGCGGTCCGAGACAGTTTGCTGAGTGCAGCGCGCGTCCGCCGCAACCTCACTACCGCTGACATCGAAGTACCAGGAGCGCCACACCGCATCTACCTCAACGAGCGCCTCACTAAAATTTACAGGCAATTGTTCCGCGAAACGCGCCTAGCTGCAGGTCGCCTATAATGGAAATACGCCTGGACAAAAGATGGCCGCATACTTGCGCGTAAGGAAGAGGGAAAGTCAGCCGTACACATACGTATGGAAAAAGACATTTCGCGTTTTTTTATCACAGAATAGGTTTGTCTATGATCACGTTCGTAGTTATTGATGTCGACGTTTTTTGTGATGTGTGGAGATTTTATATAGTACGTAAGGATTTTCAAATTAACTTATTTTTATGTTTCTTGAGTCATTCTATTAACATTTATAGATTTTTAAGATGTTCATTAGTTTTTAATAATTACACTGCCCACGGTGCTATGCAAGTATATAATGTTTCTTTATCGCTTGTAATAATTAATTTACACTATACTTTATTTATTTATTGCAATAACTATGTTTTAAACGCGCCTTATCTATTTATTTTTTTTATGAAATTTGATTTCTCGTTAGTAAATAAGTATTTTACAAATGTTATCAAATAAATACCTTAAGGTTGGTTTTTGGAACGCGGGATCTTTGGGCACAAAACATGACGAATTTATAGCAGCGTTACTGGATCTGGACGTAGATATCTTGGCTGTGAATGAGACGTGGTTGCGAACGGGTGAGGAGGGGCGTGCGCCCACAGTACCGGGTTATAGGCTGCGGCATATACCGCGCTCATTGTCTGTTAAGAGGGGACGGGGTGGCGGTGTTGGTTTTTATTGTAAGCTCGGTATTAACGTTCGAAGCCACTCAAACCCTACTAGTGCATCCCACGCCACTGTCGAGCAGATGTGGATCACAATTAGTGTCCGTGGAATCAAGCTCGCAATAGGAACTGCCTATTGTCCGCCCTGGCAGGATGTTGATCTTTTCCTAGACGCTGTATCTGGCTCAATCAATTCCCTAACGCAATGTGAGTACACGATACTGATGGGTGATTTTAACATCAACGTACTTAATGACCAAGACTCAAAGACGGACAAGTTATTCTCATTTTTAAACTGCCTAGGCCTTAAGCAATTAGTGCAATCACCCACACACTTTACTGTACACGGCAGCTCTCTGATAGATATCATTTGTACAAATGTTAAACCACGATCCGTATCAGTTGACATAATACCGGATCTAGGTGCGCACGCGTTGGTTTCCGCTGATTTTAGTTTTAAACGCCCAAAAATCCCACGGCGAGCCATTACTTATAGACAAATTAAATATATAAATAAGGAATCTTTTGATCGGGATCTCGAATTGATAAACTGGAAAGCGATTACCAAGCTGCAAGACGTTAATAATATGGTCAATGAATTTAATACAAACTTAATTACACTATTGGATGCCCATGCACCTCTAAAGACAAGTTATGTTAGAGAGTGTTGTTACCCCTGGATTACTGACAATGTTAAACTTATGATGCGTTTAAGAAACAAAGCACATGCAGACTATTTAAAAGACAAATCATCTTGCAAAAAGAATTATTATAAAGAATTAAAATCACTCGTTTCTAGATGTTTATTTTACGAAAAGTCTGCATACTACAAACATAAAATCAACAGTAAAATTAATGATACCAAAACACTATGGAGAAATTTAAAATCGAATCTGCTGCCATCTAAACGTACTGAATTACCAATGCACTTTGACGACCCCGACAAAATTTGCAATCATTTTCTCAGTGTGCCGGGAGCGGATACTGTTAGTGACTCAATGCTTGACTTTTTTAAATGCAATCGAAATAACGGTTCTACTTTTAACTTGTCGCCCATAACGCACAGGGAAATCGCTAACGCACTGAGTACTATTAAAACCAATGCCGAAGGTTATGATGGCATTTCTATAAATATGATTTTGCAATCACTACCCGCGACTTTAGACGTCATAACCGCATTAATAAACACATCCATCGCAACCTCATCCTTTCCTGAGCCATGGAAAGTTGCTAAGGTGCACCCATTGCCGAAGACTCCTAATGCTTTGGAGATAAAAGATCTTAGACCAATAAGTATTCTACCAGTGCTTTCGAAAGTGTTGGAGAAAGTAGTATGTGCACAATTGGTCAAGTATTTAGAGGACAATAAAATCCTTCCAGACGTCCAGTCAGGTTTTAGGAAAGGTCGTAGTACAGCTACGGCTTTGTTGGACGTGACTGATAATATTTTGTCAGCTCAAGATAAAGGAATGTGTACGCTATTGGTTTTACTTGATTTCTCACGTGCCTTTGATTGTATTAACGTAAAATTATTGTTGTCAAAAATGTCTTTCTATGGGTTTGGAGAAGACACAATAAAATGGTTTGAAAGCTACCTAAGCGATCGCACGCAATTTGTAGAAATACAACGCGCAGATGGATCAAGGGTTGTTTCTTGGCGTTGCTCAGTGGAAAGGGGAGTGCCGCAGGGCTCGATACTTGGTCCAATATTGTTTATTTTATATTGTGCAGATTTAGCTAAAGTCATAAATAAATGTAAATACCATATTTATGCGGATGATACTCAGGTTTATATATCGTTTAAGCCAGAAGACTACGAACAAGCATTACATGATCTAAACGCGGATCTTGAGGGCATAGTACAATGGGCCAATGACAACACGCTTGCATTGAATCCTACTAAAACCAAATATATGCTTTTTGGTACTGCAAACCAGCTTAGTAAAATTAAACCCTGTGCCTACTGTGTAACTGTTATGGGTCAGCCTATCGAACGAGTCTATGAAGCACGTAATTTGGGTCTTGTGATGGACGCGGAACTTCGTTTCCACAAACACGTGACTCAGTGTATCCGTAACTGTTTTTATAGGCTTAAGATTTTATATAAAGCCCGTCCATATCTCAGTGAAGAGTTGCGAGTGCTGCTTGTGGAGTCTTTAGTTTTGTCTAAATTGAATTATGCGGATACAGTGTACGGTCAGCGACTACTTTCAAAAACTGAGAAACTGATCCAAAGACTTCAAAATGCCTGTGCTCGTTTTTGTTTTAAAGTTCCCTTTAGAGGACATGTCACACCTTTTTTCAACGAGCACAGTATCTTAAAAATGAACGTATGTGTGAACGAATGAACGTGACGTAAACTGCACTTGGCGAGCTTACTCTTTGGAGTTATCAGAACCCAGACTCCTTCTTACTTGTTCGATAGGCTGTCATGGACTAGTAGACATAGAATTGGTCAGGGCAGAAAATGTTCGCAACAGCTTTCCATCCCACAGCATAAGTCGGCGGCTTTTAGAGGCAGTTTTCGGTATGCAGCTAGTAAGTGTTGGAACAATATCCCTCCTCCCATTAAATACAGTAAAAGTTCCTCGTCATTTAAGTCAAAATTGAAGCAATTTTTACTAACTCACCAAAAAGAATTTGAAGACATTCGAGCCGACATGTCAGCTATTTGAGAAACCCGTAATGTATTTATTTTTTACTAGCTGTGCCCGCGACTTCGTTCGCGTGGATGTCGGAACTTAACAATGTATTTTTTAGTGCTTCTTTATTAACAACATAAGCTGTAAACCATCATTTTGGAGCATACATAAATATGCTCCAGAATGATGTAACCTACGTAAATCATCAAATGAGTCCTCCCACCCAGGGCAGGGTAAGAGGGACTGTCAGACTTGTACTGATTAAAATCCACGGTGTCCTATAAATCCTATAATAGGCCTTTACGTTCCGGGGTCAAGGTAATTCGATAGCCCGTCATTGTGATGACACATTGAGGCGCGTGTTGAACACAACGCGCCGTCGACCCAGGCATACTCGCCGCCCGCATGCTGGTGCAAGAGAAGAAGTAGTATGGGCGGACTCCGGAGCCTGCCCGTTCCTGCCTTTACCGGCGCTGGCAGCCCCAGGACGTAAGCAGACATGGGCGAAAGTCATTCTTTCAAGGAAACAGGTCGTACCTATGCGTGACCCATCGTATTCCATCGTATCCAATCATATCCCGTCGTATCCCATCCTATCCCATCCTATCCCATCCTATCCCATCCTATCCCATCCTATCCCATCCTATCCCATCCTATCCCATCCTATCCCATCCTATCCCATCCTATCCCATCCTATCCCATCCTATCCCATCCTATCCCATCCTATCCCATCCTATCCCATCCTATCCCATCCTATCCCATCCTATCCCATCCTATCCCATCCTATCCCATCCTATCCCATCCTATCCCATCCTATCCCATCCTATCCCATCCTATCCCATCCTATCCCATCCTATCCCATCCTATCCCATCCTATCCCATCCTATCCCATCCTATCCCATCCTATCCCATCCTATCCCATCCTATCCCATCCTATCCCATCCTATCCCATCCTATCCCATCCTATCCCATCCTATCCCATCCTATCCCATCCTATCCCATCCTATCCCATCCTATCCCATCCTATCCCATCCTATCCCATCCTATCCCATCCTATCCCATCCTATCCCATCCTATCCCATCCTATCCCATCCTATCCCATCCTATCCCATCCTATCCCATCCTATCCCATCCTATCCCATCCTATCCCATCCTATCCCATCCTATCCCATCCTATCCCATCCTATCCCATCCTATCCCATCCTATCCCATCCTATCCCATCCTATCCCATCCTATCCCATCCTATCCCATCCTATCCCATCCTATCCCATCCTATCCCATCCTATCCCATCCTATACCATCCTATCCCATCCTATCCCATCCTATCCCATCCTATCCCATCCTATCCCATCCTATCCCATCCTATCCCATCCTATCCCATCCTATCCCATCCTATCCCATCCTATCCTATCCTACGATTCCTTTAAAACGCTTTAATTAATTTACATTTTTTGTTTGTAAGGTGTAAACTGATTATTACGATGAAATAAAAACGTAATGTTACTTCAATTTAACAGCTCTATTCCAGGTTTTTTTTTAATGCCATCTACCGTGTTATCGTTGGTTTAGATGAATTATATTTAAATATGTAGTTTTTCTATTCGAAGCTAGATCGCGCTACTGAACTGCGCGTCGCGGTGTGAACTGACCGTAATATTTTACTTCTGAATCACTTTAAATTCAAATATCTTTTGATGGACTGAACCGATTGCAATGAAACAAAAACTAAATGTTACTTCAAGCTATGTTTAATCGTTGTGTATAAAAGTTATCTACATTGATTCCGTACATTTTACGTGATGCCCGAATAACCAAACATACAAACAGACAAACAGACAAAAATTCTAAAAATGCTGGAAATCGGTTCTATTGGTTGTCCTTTAACACCCTGGCTATATTTTTTTATTTTTTTAAATGTACAAAAACTTCTTTTTACAGTTTTATTATATGTATAGATTTCTTATGAGTATATTAATGTAAGGTTTTAATGGGGCTACAAGTAGTGCATATGCGTCTGTCTCATTTTGTTTATTTATTTAGTCTGGTTTCATTACCTTGAATTGTTTTTGTTGCACTCAATCTTTATTTATTTAGTTCATTTCGTATTTGTTTTCACTACACACACACATACATATATTTTTATAATATTAGTACATCTTAATTAAATACATACTGACTCAGTACCTAGTTCTTAACGTATTTGATTTCGAGCGTATGGCACTCGTGGGCTGCAGCTGAAAATCAGCGTCAGGTGGCAAACTTTGTGTTGTCATCTGGCATATGCAGAGCTGAGGCCCTTTGGCATTTAATTGTTAAGTTATTTTTTTTCTTTTATTCTTACTGAATTACTTTCTTTATAACTTTATTTGTATTGTTTAGTTTTAAGTTTTAAGTGCCAATAAACACAAATTTTCTTTTCTTTCTTTCTTTTTCTTTCATATCTCGCGATTGTGGGGAGTCTTAGCGTTTAGAAAACCTCGACCTCCACATTTTCGCGGGATATACAATCTCATAACCGAAGACCGTAGGTGATGCATTCGATATGCAGTCAGCAATGTACGGACCCTCCTATCCAGGGCATCAAGTTCTGTTTGAGTTCATTTGAGTATGACAAAAGAGTACATCAATACCGGCATGACCCAGCCGTTGAAGGCGCGCACCTTATTACCACCCGACAAAAGGCTATTAAATACTTTTTTCAGGCGGCCAAAGAAACGCTCCCTCAACGACTGCTTCATGTCAGCAACATTGATGGCCAAAGCTTCGGACATACCCAAATACTTATAGGTTTCGATTGCTGAGAGGGATCTAAGGTTTATGGAATCCGTGGGTTGGGTGCTCACAGGTTCCACAATCTCCCCTCGCTTTACATGCATGACCGCTCATTAATTGTCCACACCAAATTCCATCCTGATGGTGCTACTAAAGGTTTCAGTTACCTTCAGTAGCTTCATCAGTTGGAAACTGTTGGGGGCAAAGAGTTTCAGGTCATCCATGTAGAGGAGGTGAGATATAACCTGACCGCCTCTTTTCAACCGATAGCCTAGACCTAAGTCCTCTAGCAGTGTGCTAAGAGGATTCAGGGCTAAGCAGAACCAAAGTGGACTCAAACTGTCGCCCTGGAATATTCCTCGCTCTATCCTTATCGGTTCGCTAGTTCTCTGGATATTCCGACATCCTGGATAGAGAAGGACTGTCCTCCATTGCCTTATACACGACATCAGGAAAGTGCACAGAGTTGTATCAACTTTATACAACTCCAGCACTCTCACGAGCCATGTATGTAGCACCGAGTCATAGGCCTTCTTATAGTCTATCCAACATGTCGACAGATCCTTTCGGGAACGGCGAACCTGTTGGCTAATGGCCATATCAATGAGGAGCAGCTCCTTAGTACCGCGGGACCCATTTTTAAATCCATTTTGAGAAGCAGACATGATAGAATTTTCATGAATGTGTTTGCTAATTTTAGTTTTATTATTATGTCGTTTATTCATTAAATATACATATTACTGGGGTGCTAAGACAGGAAACCTCCACGTGCGCCCGTGGACTGGGAACTCCAGTCCACGGTCTCGGATACGTCCGGGGGGAAGACCAGTTTTTCGGGCCGGTGCACCCTGGGATGCGGGCAAAAACTCTTCCTTAGGCACTGTGCCTATGGGGTCTCTTTGCCCGTATGCCAATAGCCTGTCGGGTGGACGCTCCAACGCGTGTCCCTCTGAATAGCAGAGGGCACAGCGGCGGACGGTGAGTAATGGGTATGCTCGCCGTCCGACCAAGGACCAAGCCCGGGTCGGTGGCGCGTCGTTTCACGCGTCACCGACGGGGCCCCTTATGGGGCCAAATGCCTGCTGGGGTCGCGGATTTTTCTTAATCCAGGATACCGTGGCCCCGGAACGTAAAGGGCACCCGAAGGAACACGGGTGGATTTTAGTCAGTAAAAGTCTGACAGTCCCTTCCGCCCTACCCAGGGCGGGAGGACTCATTTGATGATTTTGCCACCCAAAAAAAAAAAGTATAAATATTACTACATTTTTAAATATTTCTTTAAAAAAAAACAAAACAATAAAAAACATTTAAAAATATAAAAATAATAGTCCGGCGTGGGAGCAGGGTCCAAGCTACTGGTGGTTAGGACTCCAGAGACAGGAACCTCCTCAAAATACGAGCCGTATCAAGAAGTATACTGCCTTCTGAATCAGGCCCTTGATCCAACCCCCTAAGGAGAGCCTCGAAAGGTGTTCGTCGAGGCTCTTTGCCATCAGGCCATTGGCAGTAACAACAATCGGCACAATGATAGCCGAGCTCACATTCCACATGTCGACAACCTCGCGTGCTAAGCTTCGATCATTAAAAATAACTAGATACACAATGCCGTACAAAAACGAACTTAAAACTGTCCTCAAGTAGGTTCGTAAAATAGACAGAGAAAGAAAACAGAAAGAAACATAACTGGCCAACATATATGCCAAAATAAATTAAACCTTATTCGAATGAGTTAAAGTCGGATTTAGAACGAGCATGAAAACACATTAAATTTTACGACCGCGACTCGAATCAACACATGTTACCCGACTAAATCAAGTAGCCATGCGACAATATGAACTGTGCGTTTAGTAAAAGTCTTTTCAATTTAGGTGCTTTATAAACCCTGCTGATATTTTCGTCAATTTTAAAATAAATGTTTTACGGCGATTTCTTTACGAAATATCAGTATTTATAGTACAGTGATAGTTATTATATATTGTTAATATTAGTACTTACTGAAAAATGAAATTCTATCCTTTTTTCCGGTCCTGGAAGAGTGACTTTTGCACTTTTTAAACGAGCACGGAGGCATGTTTACGTTCCGAGCGTTAGAACAGTACTAAACAAAAAGGATGACCGATCTCTGATTTGGTCATTCTTTTGGTGAGGACGCTTTTTGTCGCTGATTGTGTATCTAGTTGTTTTTAATGATCGAAGGTGCTAAGTCGAGATATTTTATTTTTTTATCTTTCTCAGCCTTCACGAGGTTCTCGTCATGTGGGATGGTAACATTGATTATCATTGCGCGGCGCGCTGATCTGTCTATCACTACTACGTCAGGCTTATTGGCGACAATAGTCCTATCAGTAATGATAGGCAGATCCCAGTACAACGTGACATGGTCTTTCTCGAGAACTGGGTCGGGCACATACTTGTAATACGATACCTCAGATTCCACAAGTTTGTATTTCAACGCAAGTTGCTGGTGGATGATTCTGGCTACTAGGTTGTGCCTGTGCAAGTACTCACCGTTAGCAAGACGAGAACAACCAGAGATAATTATGTCTAATGGATTCACCTGGACGATGGCATGCCCGACACACGTCAATCGTCCCATCCTTTATAATATGTTTCCGGCAGTTGTTCGTCAAGATAACTTCGTCCATAATCGCACAGACAAAACCTTCAGTTTCCCCGAAGAGGTCACCAAAACGTAGCCAGGACACGGACGCTAGAAAATCTACATCGGGCCCATGAAAGGCCCGGTAGAAGTGTCCGTGTAGCTCCTTGCTTTGCCATACCTCCCTGCGGTCCTCGGTACTGAGTATCACAGGTTTGTGCCAGTTATTGTTATTTCGTTTATTCATTTACATAATCATATTAGTACATTTTTAAATATGACGGCGCGTTTAATTATTACGAGATTATTTAAGAGCGAATGTCAACCGGATATGCCAAACGCCATCTATCGGAGCGATCGGTTGTCATTCGCTCTGACGCAACACCAAGAGCTAGCGTGGGGGGGTAAGAACGGCTCGCTCGACAGCTCAGTTCGAATCTAGCCGGCGACCCGGACCCGTTCGCATCTAATACTCGCTACGTTATTGCCTCGCCTTCTAAAGACGCCGCCAATGTCTGAAGAGACAAACAGCCATACAACTAGTGCGGTTTGATCCTGATGAAAAAGATTCGGACATAGAAGGTTGGTGCAGAATAACCGAAATAGTAGTGAACAGTAGGAAAATAGACGGGGCGGAACTTTTGCTAGCGCTCACACATGCTTTGAGAGGACGGGCAGCCACATGTTTGACCAAATTGCAAACTTCACAATTGTCATGGGTGCAAATAAAAGAATTACTCTTAGCAAAATTTGGAAAACCAATGTTACCGCAAGACCATTTCGACGACATATTAAGATTCCAACTCAGTGCGGAAGAAACCGCAAGTGAAGCTGCAACACGTGTCTGGAGTATGAAAGAGTGTATTCCGCGCACCGAAATGCCCGAAGATGTGATCACGGGGTTTGTAGCTTCAGTGCTATGTCAAAGAGATGGTATTATACGCCGAGAGCTGCAAACTTGTAATGTATCTACCAAAGCACAGTTGTTCCGAGTTCTCAACGGTATTTCGTTAAAACGTAAAAATGAAGGTCAAGAAAGTAACGAGCCAGAAGTGAAAAGAAGCCGCTACAATGAACCACGTTTCTCTGGAACGTGTCATCGGTGTGGTATACCAGGTCATCGAGCAGTAGACTGTCGGAAAAGACGCGAAGAGCCTGTTGCTAAGGCAACTGCGAAGCCGTCTGAACAACCTATGAAGACTCAAGCCCAATCGCGCCCTGTCACTTGTTATGTGTGCGGTCAACAAGGGCATGTCGCATCAGTGTGTCCGGACCGCAAAGGAAATACTGAGAAACCGGCTGTCAAGGAAGTACACCTGTGCGAGCGGAGACCAGCAACCGGCACCTTCACTACATCCTCGGGTGAGCTCGTTTCTTTTCTTTTCGACAGTGGTTCCGCCTGTTCATAGTGGTAACTTTCGACTTGGCTAGTAGGCTACCGGGTACAATAAGTAACGAACTCGTATATCTCACGGGTATTGGAGATAATAATGTATTGAAGTGTAGCTCACAGATACTTAGCCCCATCAATGTTGAAGGCATTCAATTAGACGTATTATTCCATGTAGTTCCCAACGCTGCTATTAGTGAACCGGTTATTATAGGCAGGGATATTTTAGACAAAAGTATTAGTGTCGAAATTAGTAACGAATGCATTCATTTCTCCCTACGTAAGGAGGTTGGCTTCATAGAAAACTCTAGTCACTGTGATTTTACTAACATTGATACAGATTTAGAAGGTGAGCATAGAGTAGCTTTCATTAGGCTATTACGAAAATACCGCGAATTCTTCATAGAAGATATACCAACACGTCGCGTCTCCACTGGTTTCATGCGAATAGAGTTAATTGACCCACATAAAACTGTACAGCGACGCCCTTATAGGTTGTCACCGGCAGAAAAGTAGATAGTTAGGGATAAAATAAGACATCTCTTAGAAGCCGGAGTCATTCGTGAGAGCACATCACCCTTCGCAAGTCCAATACTACTGGTTAAAAAGAAAGATAACTCCGACAGTATGTGTGTAGATTATCGCGAACTTAATGCTAACACCCGACCAGAACATTACCCATTACCGATAATCGATGAACAGATAGATCGTCTTCATGGTGCTTGTTATTTCTCGTCATTAGACATGGCATCAGGCTACCACCAGATTTTAATAGATCCCGAGGGCGACAGCGTAGCTCGTACAGCATTCGTGACCCCCGAGGGGCAATATGAATTCCTTGCCATGCCCTTTGGTTTAAGGAATGCTGCATCGGTCTATCAAAGGTGTATTAACAAGGCTCTAGGTTCGCTTAAAGATACGGCGGCATTGGCTTACATGGATGACGTCCTCTGTTATTCTGATGACGTCACGCGCGGTCTTGAACGTTTAGACCGTACGTTGAAAGCTCTATCTATGGCAGGGTTTTCTTTAAACATTAATAAATGTAAATTCATGAAAAACAAAGTAGATTTCCTAGGATACGTGGTAAAATCAGGGCAAGTAACTCCCAATCCTAGAAAGATACAAGCACTGACAGACGCACCTGTTACAAAAATGGCCACTCAAGTTCGTCAATTTTTAGGTCTCGCGTCTTACTTTAGGCGTTTTATTCCAAATTATACCCGCTTAGTGGGTCCCTTATACCCCCTGGTAAAACTGAAAGGTCCGATAACCTGGACGAGCCAACATAGCGAAATCCACAAAGCTATAGTTAGCATTTTGACATCAGAGCCAGTTTTGACGATCTTCGACCCCAAATCCCCAGTAGAGCTTCATACAGATGCGAGCTCTGAAGGGTATGGCGCGATACTAATTCAGCGACGTAATAATCTGCCACACGTGATATCCTACTTTAGCCGTCGTACAACAGAAACTGAATCTCGTTACCATTCCTACGAGCTTGAAACTCTGGCCGTAGTCCGAGCGGTTGAGCATTTTAGACATTACCTGTATGGACAGCACTTCACAGTTTTTACGGACTGTAATTCTCTTAAGGCTTCAAAGTCCAAAACTGATCTTACGCCCCGTGTCCACCAATGGTGGGCCTTCCTCCAAGCCTATGACTTTGACATTGTTCATAAGCAAGGAAGTAACATGGAACATGCCGATTTCCTCTCCAGAAATCCAATTGACCACCCTATACAAACTTACAAGTAACTTTCACGAGTGGGGGAAACGTGCCAAATCCCCCTTTTTGCACCCCTCCCCCCTCCCTATCGTATCTCGGAAACTAAGAGACCCGTGTTTTGTTTGTTTTTACGGATTCGTATAGAGGAGGCTCGGAAAAGTAAAAACTATTTTTCAAAATTCCCCCCCTTCTCCCCCCTTTAGGCGAATGTTTTTTTTCAGATTCATATCAAGGGTTGATCAAAATCATTTCTCAAAAGTTCCCTCTAACCACCCTTCACCCCTCCCCCCATCGTATCTCGGAAACTAGGTAGCGGTAAAATGAAGCGTAGCGTAGCGTAGGGATAAGGTCACTATAGCTTCCGGTGCTTTCCGGTTGTAGATAAGTCTTGAGTGGAGCGAAAAGGGGAGGTGGCGAGCGAAGCGTTCGTATAGAGGAGGCTCGGAAAAGTAGAAACCATATATTAAAGATAAAGCTAAAGATAAGGATAAGGATAAGGATAGGGATAAGGATAGGGATAAGGATAGGGACAAGGATAGGGACAAGGATAGGGACAAGGATAGGGACAAGGATAGGGATAAGGATAGGGATAAGGATAGGGACAAGGATAGGGACAAGGATAGGGACAAGGATAGGGACAAGGATAGGGAAAAGGATAGGGATAAGGATAGGGATAAGGATAGGGATAAGGATAGGGATAGGGATAAGGATAGGGATAAGGATAGGGATAAGGATAGGGATAAGGATAGGGATAAGGATAGGGATAAGGATAGGGATAAGGATAGGGATAAGGATAGGGATAAGGATAGGGATAGGGATAAGGATAGGGATAAGGATAGGGATAAGGATAGGGATAAGGATAGGGATAAGGATAGGGATAAGGATAGGGATAAGGATAGGGATAAGGATAGGGATAAGGATAGGGATAAGGATAGGGATAAGGATAGGGATAAGGATAGGGATAAGGATAGGGATAAGGATAGGGATAAGGATAGGGATAAGGATAGGGATAAGGATAGGGATAAGGATAGGGATAAGGATAGGGATAAGGATAGGGATAAGGATAGGGATAAGGACAGGGATAAGGATAGGGATAAGGATAGGGATAAGGATAGGGATAAGGATAGGGATAAGGATAGGGATAAGGATAGGGATAAGGATAGGGATAAGGATAGGGATAAGGATAGGGATAAGGATAGGGATAAGGATAGGGATAAGGATAGGGATAAGGATAGGGATAAGGATAGGGATAAGGATAGGGATAAGGATAGGGATAAGGATAGGGATAAGGATAGGGATAAGGATAGGGATAAGGATAGGGATAAGGATAGGGATAAGGATAGGGATAAGGATAGGGATAAGGATAGGGATAAGGATAGGGATAAGGATAGGGATAAGGATAGGGATAAGGATAGGGATAAGGATAGGGATAAGGATAGGGATAAGGATAGGGATAACGATAGGGATAAGGATAGGGATAAGGATAGGGATAAGGATAGGGATAACGATAGGGATAAGGATAGGGATAACGATAGGGATAAGGATAGGGATAAGGATAGGGATAAGGATAGGGATAAGGATAGGGATAAGGATAGGGATAAGGATAGGGATAAGGATAGGGATAAGGATAGGGATAACGATAGGGATAAGGATAGGGATAAGGATAGGGATAAGGATAGGGATAAGGATAGGGATAAGGATAGGGATAAGGATAGGGATAGGGATAAGGATAAGGATAAGGATAAGGATAAGGATAAGGATAAGGAGACTTTTTGTCACCGACTTTCGAAGGAGCCAAAATAATAATAGAACAATGTCAGAAAGTATGATTTAAAAATTCATTTACCGAATAAAAACACATGTCTAAGAGCCAAGCAAACATTTTAAATTTGAATTTGTTAATTGGTAATGTTGTCAGGGCAGGTGGTTTATTATAAATTTTAACTGTCATACAACTGGCATTTTTCTACTATAAAGTTGCAATCTCTGAGGAGGTACCTACTAATAATTTCCCGGCATTTTTTTTATTTAATCTTTCAGAGACTTGTTCATTTAATTTGAATAAATGAGGATATTTTTGATAAATAAACAAACTTTAAAAATATACAGACACGGAAGTGGGAGAATTTTTAATTCTTTAAATAACGGCCTGCAATGGTCTAAATATTCTGCTCCGCTCATGGCTCTGATACATTTCTTTTGTACTTTGAACGGGCGTTCACAGGATCTACAGGATGTTTGGCAGAACGTTGAACATACGAAAATGGTGGATAGGTGGGGTCAACTGCTACTTATTCAGCCCTAATTTATTTGGCCCTGGCCAATATTGCCTGTTTTACCCCTTTTTAATAACAAATACACTTTAAAGTTACGAAAATGGTGAAACAAGAAGAAAGAAAAAAATTTTTTTTTAATATCCAGTGGGCCAGGGCCAAATAAATTAGGGCTCAGTAGCAGATGACCCCCACCTATCCACCATTTTCATATGTTCAACGTTCTGCCAAACAGCCTGTTTATTCACTGAATTACCCCATATCACTAGACCATAACGCAATACCGATGAAACATACCCATGATAAGCATTTAGAACTGTTTACTAGACACTAAACGTAACTTGCGAAGAGCACATACAAACTTATCAAGCTTGCTGCATACTCTTTATACATGCTCCTTCCAGTTCAGTTTGCTGTCAATTATTATACCTATAAATAAAGCATCTGGTTCTGGTTGCAAAATTATATGGATATTATCATGTCGAATTGTTACTGCAATGGTGTTAATGACGAGTTGCATGTTTGAAATTGAACTATTTTGGTTTTATTAATATTAACATGAAGATTATTGTCTTCCAGCCATTTTATTACATTTATTAATTCAGTGTTAGTATTATTTTCTATGTCAGTTTTATTGAAGCATTTAATCGTCAAAGTAGTGTCGTCTGCAAATTGTATACATTCATATTTTAAACATTTTCTGAGGTCATTTATATATGTAATGTGAATAGTGGCGAGCCCAGTATGCTTCCCTGTGGAACGCCAGAACTATTAGTTTTTAATTCTGAGCAATATGTCGTCCTTTTATTTTTTACTATTTTAGAGATAACAGTTCACTGTTTGCGATCAGACAGGTAGTTTTTAAGCCATTCATGCGCCTTGCCTCTTATACCGTACCTCTCTAATTTGTATAGTAGTCGTTCATGTGAGACGAAGTCAAATGCTTTGGTCATATCCAAAAAAACAGACAGAACAGACATTTTATTGTTAAGAGCTTCGGTAATAAGTTTTACTAGGGAAAATAAGGCTAGACTTGTTGAACAATTTATCCTGAAACTAAACTGACTCTCCACAATGACGTTATAAAAATAAAATAAAAAAAAACAAAAAATAGGAAATAACCGATGAAAAATTCCCACACGGGGGGGGGGGGGGTCCAGAATCATGTCTCAATCTGTATTTGGCTACAAATAGATTTATTTTGGCATACAATGCTTTTTGAAAATTTTTTGCAAAGATTGGGATCAGCGTAATGGGCCTATAATTACCACATCAGAAAGTTGCCCTTTTTGAAAAGTTGTTTAATAATAGACTCTTTTACACACATCAAAAGTGTCTAGGGATCAAGCATTTTTATGCGGATTTCTTGAGATTGAGATGTGGCTTTGTAATAAATATATGATTTTATAAATTTATATGGATCTTTTTTGGTGCATTTCATAATTTGAATCAGGAACTGTGAATCAAATTCGAGTAAAAGATGAAAATCAGCTGTCAATATTTTCCCTATAAAAACATACAACGCATTGAAGACATTATTAGTGCTACTGTTTCCCTACTACTGATTAAAACCAACGTTATTATGGAGCGGCGACGTCATTTAAGCAGGGAAGAAATGCTCAGAGCCGTGGGAATGATAGAAGCTGGTTCCCGGCAACGTACTGTGGCTTTAGCTCTGAATACAAGTCAGAGTGTTATCAGTCGACTTTGGACACGTTACCGAAGCACTGGTACCGTGGCTGAGCGCCATGGAGGACGGTATCGCTGCACCACACGGAGACAAGACCGATACATTCAAATCTTAACTCGAAGAGCTCCAACAATAACCGCCATGATGTTAGCCGTGAGGCTTCATCACTCTTCAGGGAACTTAATTAGCGACCAAACAGTCAGAAACCGCTTGCATGAAGTGAACCTTCATTCCCGAAGACCGCTACGGGTACCACCTATAGCAATGCACAATCGTAGGATTCGATATCAATGGGCTCTTGAACACAGAAATTGGGCAGAAGAACAATGGCGTTTCGTGTGCTTTTGTGATGAGTCTCGTTTCGGTATGAGACCGGATACAAGACGTATACGACACTGGAGAACCCCTGGACGCCAACAGCGATGAAATCCTGCCAGGAAGTCCATCCTTATAGTGGTGGAACCATCATGGTATGGGCGGGTATTTGGATCGGCGGAAGAACTGAGTTGATTTGGATCAGAGGCAACCTCAACGCTCAAATTTATGCTGAGACGATTGTATCAGACGTCATCGTTCCTCTACAAGTGCAAATCGGTCCCATATTTCAGTTAATGCATGATAATGCACGACCACACACCGCAAGAGTTGTAAGACAGACTCTCGCCGCAGCTAACATCAATGTCCTGCCCTGGCCTGCTCAGTCGCCAGACTTGAATCCGATTGAGCATGCATGGGATATGCTACAGAGAAGAGCTCTGCCGAATATGGAGGGTATCCAGTCGCAAGAAGACCTTTTTTTGTTGTTGCAACGAACATGGGCGGCCATTCCACAGCGTGATTTGGATGAACTCATTTTGAGTATGCCAAACCGATGTTCTTGTGTTGTTAGTGTTCGCGGTAGAAACACGGATTATTAATTGTTTAAGTTACCCAATAAAATTTTAAAGAAAACTGTTATTTCAGTCTTTTTTTCGAACTTTTGTGTTAGTGGTTCAAATGTCAAAAATCCCTTTATTAGGAAAATGGCAAATTTCTTTATTAATGCAAAGGTGACTTGGTTTATCGTTACTGTGACAAACGAAAACACTTTATTTGATGAATCCTTAAAGAAAATTTTAATTAATATCAATCAGGAGAAAAGTTATTGCAAAAATATATGTTGATCCCTAGACACTTTTGATGTGTGTAGTTTAGATGGGAAAACACCTTGTTCAAATGAGAGGTTTATAAGGTAGCTAAGGAGGGGGGGTGTAATTTTCACGCTTAATTTTATAATTTTAGTGGTTACGTCGTCATATCCGGTCGAGTTCGTGTTATTTAGTGAATTAATTAATTTAAAGACATCAACTTCATTTACAGGAGTCAAAAATAATGTATTTATGTTATTGTCACTGTCAATGTTGCTTAGGTCATGATTATATTGTCATTCGGATTATCAATTTTTTTATCATGGATTAATAATTCGTTTAAGTAGTTTTTGTTATTAGCGTTGTTCAAGTTATTTTTTATGATTGAACATGTCGCTTTGCATTTATTCTTAGAATTATTTAAAAAAATGTTGTTGTTTATCTGTTGTGATGCATTTTTTCGGGTTCTGTAGCCAAATGGCAAAAACGGAACCCTTATAGATTCGTCATGTCTGTCTGTCTGTCTGTCTGTCTGTGTCTGTCCGTGTATGTCACAGCCACTTTTTGTCGAAAGTATAAGAGCTATCCTGTTGAAACTTGGTAGAAAGATGTATTATGTGAACCGCATTAGGATTTTCACACAAAAATCAAAACAAAACAATTTTTGGGGGTGCCCCCCATACTTAGAATTAAAACTCAAAAAATTTTTTTTCACCAAACCCATACGTGTGGGGTATCTATGAATAGGTCTTAAAAAATGATATTGAGGTTACTAACATCATTTTTTTCTAAACTGAACAGTTTGCGCGAGAGACACTTCCAAAGTGGTAAAAAGTGTGTCCCCCCCCCGTAACTTCTAAAATAAGAGAATGATAAAACTAAAAAAAATATATAATGTAGACCTCAACCAAAACTACCAACGAAAATTTGGTTTGGATGAGATACAGTTAGCAGTTTTTGAGATATAGTACATTTTCAAAAACCGCAAATATCCATTGATGCCGTAATAGTCTATTTACTTATTCTGCAAATTTACACGGTGACATTCATGTCGTTACAATTTAGCATTCAAGATCACTCATAGAACGTACTCTAAATTCAAGTTGCATGGATCACAGAACAGAATCCGCAGAACATTCTTTCGAATCATAGATATAAACTATGGATACGCTTTTACTATTTCGAGGACGATGCTCAATTCGTATCATCCTTTGACCATGAACAGAAGACACAAGATTGTAGAAAAAAAAATGCAAAACAAACAAAAAAAAAATGGAAAACAAACAAAAAAAAACGAACTAATATGTACACTATACTTAGTTATTATAATTGCTCTTTATAAATTAACTATAATACATATACATATTAAAATGTCAGTAGGTAGCTAAGAAAAACGCTAGAAAGCATATTGCAAATGTGGTTCTTAAAGAAAACTTTCCAAACCGGGTCAAAGTGTAAATAAATGCCTTTTGAATTGAGACGTGTCAGATTTTTTATATTTACCTATATTTTTACCTATATCTTTGAATCGAACCTACAAAACTTATATTATTAAGGAACTAACTTAAAAAGAAAAAGAATGGCATATTGAAGCACTTGTTCTTGCGTGGCACTGAAAATAGTTACATTTTGATTCATACATGTTTTGGTCTGCTTAATTTACTTCTCTATAATATACTAAAAAGTATACTAAAAAGTAGTACTAAAAATTAATACTAAAAGGAATATCATGCAAGATTAATATTCTATTTAGTTTACACTAGAGGTGTATTTAATAATAATAAACAATTTATTTCAGGTAACAAAGACCCATAGATAAAATACCTTAACCTAAATATACATAAATAAAAATATACACAAAAAAAAAACTAAAACTTTCGGTATCTGCCATTACCATTTACACACTCGCGTACTACAGCAGTAACCGGCTCTTTATTTTTTACTTTACAGTTAAAAGTAACTGAGACATCCCACACCTTCGTGCAACACAGCAGTCCACGCCTTGGTATTTTTTTAATAAAAAGTAACTAAGACATTTGGTATCTGCCATTCCCATTTACACTCTCGCGTTCTACAGCACTCCCCGGCTCTTTATTTTTTACTCGACAGTTAAAAGTAACTGAGACATTTAGGATCTGCCGTTTACACCCACACCTTCGTGCAACACAGCAGCCCACGCCTTATTATTTTTTACTTTTTTATTAAAAAATAACTAAAACATTCAGTACCTGCCATTCCCATTTACACTCTCGCGTACTACAGCAGTCCCCGGCTCTTTATTTTTTACTTTACAGTTATAAGTAACTGAGACATTTAGGATCTGCCGTTTAAACCCCACACCTTCGTGCAACACAGCAGTCCACGCCTTATTATTATTTTATTTTTTGTATAAAATAACTAAAACATTCGGTTTCTGCCCTTCCCATTTACACTCTCGCGTACTACAGCAGTCCCTGGGTCTTTATTTTTTACTTTACAGTTAAAAGTAACTGAGACATTTAGGATCTGCCGTTTAAACCCACACCTTCGTGGAACACAGCAGTCCACGGCTTATTATTTTTTTAATAAAAAGTAACTAAGACTTTTGGTATCTGCCATATAACTCATAACTCTATGCCATATAACTCATTCAACCAATACAATGACTCCACCCACACCTTTGCACACTACGACTCATTACTGAAAAGACAACAACTTTTACCCATTTTAACGGACATATCTTTCGTCTTAACCGATCCACCACAAGCCAGATAGCATCCACAACTTGACATCGACTCTCATCCTGATTTTCGCGCCACAGACAACGCAAGACATCCCAGCAATCAACCAACACCGACCACACTTGACTGACCTCTCATCACCGGTACGACAACTCACCTCAACAACGAATTCGCAATCACTCGGTTCTATTGACTTCATCACCAACCAGAGCATGTTCTCGGCAGTAAGCCGACTCTGATCAGAATCCAAATCCTAACTACTTACAGATTATTCGGTTGACCGGGCAACCAACCGTTCCCGATCAACAGTCGGTCAGATTTTCTACTGACCAGTAACATGGTTCAATAACGATCTCGCATTGGGCACGTATTCATCTCGAACTACCTAACGTTCCGTTTTATTTATTTATAATTGACGAATAGTTTGGGTTGGAGTGTTTGTTTGCCATGATTATCAATGACAATTTGTTATAATCATAGATTCATATTTTTTTTTCATGTACCTACACATATACTTTACACGCACATAGTCCGTATTATGTCCATTGCTAGCAATTAGTATGTAAAATGTTGATTAAAAGGGTTATGAATGAAGTCAAGGGGAAGTATGTGTGTGTATATGTGAAATTGCTAGCAAGCAGTATGTAAAATGTTGATTAAAAGGGTTATGAATGAAGTCAAGGGAAAATATGTGTGTGTGTGTATGTGTGAAATTGCTAGAAATTAGTAGGTATGTAGGTAAAATGTTGATTAAAAGGGTTATGAATGAAGTCAAGGGAAAATATGTGTGTGTGTATATGTGAAAAGAAGGATAATAAAAGAACGTTGTAGAAGTATTAAAGATGTAAGCATACAGGGGGACAGGAAGCAGGAAGCGACTTTGCTTTATACTATGTAGTGAAGATATAGGCGTCTTTAGAGGGCCGTGCTGAATGAACTAACAATGGTTTATTTTTCAAATTTAGCAAGTTGTATGAGAAACCAATGCGGTACATATGTTACTTGCCAAACATCAATTATTATTTAATAGTTTTTGGCTAAGGTTGTGTTGTCTTTTTAAGATATTTTATTAAGATTTTTTTTTCAGCACGACCCCCTACACCTACATCAATATATTATTTGTTATTACGAATTCACATTATCAGTTGTTGTCTACTGTTTTTTGCCAAGCTGTAGAAGTTCATACATACATCCGTACATAAGGGTTTTCAAAATATTAAAAATATTTATATAATTTTGAAAATCCTTTATGGACTATGGATTTTCCAATTCATTTAAAGATTCTTATAGATTCTCAAAATTTTATAAAGGTAAGGAATACTTCTCCAAAACAGGACCCCGCGAGCTGCTTGCAGCTCGCGCAACGCGCAAATACTAGTGTTTATATAAGTTTAAAGTAAAATTTTCGAGCAACACAAGATAAAACCAGTATAAAAAAATAAACAATTGACTATAATAACCCTTAGAAAACTACGTAACCTCTATTTAAGTCACAATAAATAGCTCTCTTTTTCATTTCTAGTGATAATAGTTATTATTAAGTTATATACACCGTGTTCTTCACGTTATCCATAAACTTTAGCAAATACTTCTATGGCTTTTACAAATCAAATCCAACAAAAGAAGTAGTACTTAAAAAGGCTTCGTTACAAAGATATTTGTAATTTCATTTAATGAAATTTAATTGAGCTATACAGTGAGAAAGTATCTTAATTTGGCCTATGTTGCCGCTTAGTGCAATTAAAATGATAAATCTATCAAATACTATTTGCATTTCATTTGCACGTACGAGAGGAACCCGAGAGTTAGCGAAGAAATACGATCATTTGCGATAACGAATCTTACAAAGAGATTAAACTGGTCGCTATGGATACCTAAGTTGTTATTTGTCATTGTTTGTCATGCATGATTTTAACTGTCAGGATTATTGTTTATTGTAATTTGCTTTTGGGTTTCCGACTAATTTAATCAATCATTTTGATTACAACTTTCACTATGCCGCACGAATATTCTGCTCAACACCAAGCTGATATTCACTTCGTCTACGGTTTCTGTGACGGAAATGCTACAGCAGCTGTGCGAGAGTACCAACGGTGATTCCCTGGTCGGCGCGTTCCTGATATACGAACATTTATTAACATACACAGGAGATTTTGTGAGATCGGAATCAGACCACGCCGCCCTGAACGAGTAATCAATTTGAGCGTCGCTCAAGAAAACAGAATAATGAACCTTATTATTCATGATCCTACACTCTCAACGAGACGCGTTGGGAGAATCGTGGGTGTATCTCATAAGCTAGTGTGGAAACTGTGGAAAAGATATGGTTTGCATGCCTACCACTACAGAAAATCCCAAGGCATAATACCACCTGATCACTTCTCAAGAATTGTTTTTTGCCAGAGAATGAATCAAGAACTGATAAATAATCCAATACTGCTTCAAAAAATTCTTTGGATGGATGAAGCCCAGTTTACAAGAGCGGGAGTATTCAATTCCAAAAATCAAGTGCAGTGGCATGAGAGCAACCCGAATTTACATTGGCAGGCGTCACATCAAACTGAATTCTCTGTAAACATGTGGGCTGGTGTTTTTAACAATCAGCTGATCGGCCCTATTGAGATTCCCCACCGCCTAAATGCTGACAATTACTTAGAGTTCCTAAGAAACGTCACTAGCTTCGAATTTTTCGAACAAGTGGATCTTCAAACTCTGCGAACCATGTGGCTCCAACATGATGGGGCCCCTGCACATTATGGCACACAAGTGCGTGAATATTTAAATGCAACGTTTCCTGGCCGTTGGATTGGACGAGGTAGCACAAATATCGCATGGCCAGCTAGGTCCCCAGATCTGACTCCTTTAGATTTTTATGTCTGGGGAACCTTAAAGGAGAAGGTGTACTCCGTACAAATTCAGAACCGTGAACAGCTCTTAGATAGAATATCTCAGGCTGCTGAACAAATAAGACAAATGTCTGTAAATTTAAATGGCCAAATTAGGACTCGTTTGAATATTTGTGTCGAAAAAGAAGGTGGTCATTTCGAAAACTTTTTACATTAAATTTATTTTTTGCTTTTTAGAGTTTATTTTTTATTAATAAAAATATTTTTGAATGACATTACGGCTGACGTAGTTGTCTAACCTACAGTGTTTGGATCTTTGGACACTCCATTGAGGTTGACAGGAGAGCGCTCATTTGTGAAATGTATTGAAAAATAAGATGGTGGCGTTAGTTCTGATGTTGCCCACGTAACAAGTGTGCTTATAAATTATAATTATTCTACTCAAATGCATAAAAAAAATATGCTGTGATTACCATTTATCTTAATTTGACCGAGACCTATCTTTTGAGAGTATTTTTACGAATGTACGTGAGCTCTAAGCGTGGTCCCCAGATTGCGTGTTGAGCTGCCCCTCTTTTAGTCAATAATTTTGAGATTGAATGTTCGTTACTTAAGCCGAAACGGCAGAATGGGAAGATAATTATGGTAGCCTACTCCCCTTCCCGTCGTTGGAGGTCCGGCGTTGCTTTAAGCCTAGACTAAAAATAAGGACTGCAGAAACGTTTTGCGAAGGCTGCATGTCGTGGGAAGAGGTTATCATGATTTGGTTATGGAATTTTGTTTTTTTTTTATTCCTCAATTAAAAAGACAATTCGAAATACGTATCTACCTGCTTGGTAGCCTTATACGTTCTCTTTAGATAAGTATAATACATTGACAGTGCTATGAGGAACGAGATAAAAAATCAAAGAAACTTTTGTTTTGACAAGTTTCAGCCCGCCAAATGTTATGAATGAAAATACGACGTTGCCAATTCGGATAAAGAGGCATGCATATCGGGTTATTTACGTCTAGGTATTTAGTTTGTATGAAAATTAACAAAAAGTAAAAAATAAGAATTTATTAATGTGTCCATAATGAAAAATGCTTACAGCTTGGCAAAAATGTCCTGAAACGGTACTAAAAAATTTCATCGTTGGCAACTTCACCCACTGTCACGTCTAGTCAGTACATGTAATGTCATTTCATGTTATCGCTGGCTGTTTTTTGTGTATTTTTTATTGTTGTGTTGAATTTTGTGACTCAAAGGGCTCAAAATGAACAGAAAAACCATTCGCAGCTCCGCTAGAGCGATAATTTATAAGGTGTATACCAGATGTTTGGCGGAATTTGAAGCCGGACAAATTTTATCAAATATCAACGATGTTTATGAAAGAACTGCTGAAATGACAGGTAATATGTTATTTTATTTAAGTAATTTGATATAATAATGTTTGTCCAAACTTGCAATAGATAGTTTATACCATTATTATAACTGTAATTTACATTGAAAAACATTGATGAATTAGAGGTTATGTTTATTTGCAAAGATGGACGCTCATATAATTTTGATACTTTTTGTGTTACTTCCAGATTAAAAATAACTAAGTTTTTTTTTTCTAGGTAAATCCGTAAGTACCATACGGCAAATTGCTAAGAAAGGGCAAACAAACAAAGGCGTTTTCTCCACTCCAGGGAAACATAAAGCAGGGCGACCCAAAAAACAGTTGGATGATTTTGACTTGTGCGCGATCAGACAAAAAGTTCAATTCTGTCACACTGTCAAAAAGATTGTAAGTCGAATTTTTTACCACTTAATATGATATAATATACCTAAAAAGATACAATTGATTTTCTATTGTTGCTTCAGCAACAACTTACCTTTTGTCTTTAGACACATTTACTTTGTTATTAATAAAAACCACTTAAAAGAATCATTGATTTTTATTTTCCTCATAATGAAAATCAATATATACACACGTACTTACTTGCGCATTATCATAAAAAAGCGAACGTGTGTAACGAGTAGAGAAATTTGTTTATTTGGTTTATTTTAAGTAATGTAAAACCCGTCAAGGACTTCATCATCTGCCTAGCCTTTTCCCAACACATTTTGGGGTCGGTCCAGTCTAACCGGATGCAGTGTAAACATTAGTATGTTACATGGAGCGACTGACTATCTGACCTCCACAACCAAGTAATTGAGTAATACAATACCACTTGGAAAGTCACGTTTTCAGATTTTTGAGTTTCTAACGCACAGTAAAAATCTACAAATAACATACAGGACAATCTTCAATCATGGCTTAACCTTGAAGATTGTCATGAGTGGTTGTTTTATAGCCCCGAGCTCCTATAAAACCCGTCAAAACATATTTAATAAAAAAAATATTTGAAAAAAAAAAACCAAAGTATCAAGATCGTTATTGCCGTACTATATAGGGTTACAATATGTACGATAGAGGCGCCACCATTATTTTCACGACTTTTTTGCCAAGCTGTACTTCCGTGGTTTGAACATCTGGTCGAAGTTTATGTATATCGTCCGGAACACGGTGTATATATTATTATTATTTTTTCATTGTTGCTATAATATTGTTTAGTTTATTTAATCTGTATACAACGTGTAACGTTAAAGCCTCTTGTACACGGGTATAGTATTCGGTAGAGTAGCGCGGTAGAGTACAAATTATCCCACTAACTATACTGATGTAGACAGCATTGGTAGAGTAGAGTACTAAAATTTGATAGAGTAGAGCAGCTAGCACCGGGGGCAAGCTACTCTACCACTTTCCTTCCCCCACCCCGGTGTCCACTCTACTCTACCGCCTAGTCGACCCATGTAAATGGTTAGTAGAGTAGCAAGTTCAGACTTGTTTACAGCACGCACGTGTCATTGTTTATGTTGTTTGCTAAGTTTTTATTTTGGTAGTGATTTATGCAAATAAATAACATGAAGTGGACTGATTCAGAAACTATAAAGCTAGTGGAGCTTTACGAGGAGTTTCCGAGTATCTGGGATATAAGCCATCGTGATTATAAAGACAAAAATAAAAGAAATGCGGCCTATGAATAGTTCGTGAAATGTCCAAGGAAAACTTTGGAATTAATTCAAATTCAAATTCAAATTATTTTATTTAGGACAACTGGATCCACGGGTTAGTGTACAACAAAAACTTACAAAAACTATTGTTAGTATTAAAAAGACATAAAAAAAGAAACATAAGTAGGTAATAATAATGCCCCTGTGCCGAGACATCCCGCCCGCCAGACTAACCAACAGGGAGATACCTCGCTAATAGATCACCAGACGGACGAAATGCCTCAACACAGGTGCGCGCACATCTTCCGCTATGGTTTTCAGGATGCTGTTGTGACTCCCCCGCACCCTCCTCATCAGTGAAACTACTTTTTTCCGGATGACGGCATAAAAGTCGTCCGTATGAGCCTGTGCAAACATCTCAGAGGCACTACAGAAGCGAGGGAGTCCCAACATCATCCTGAAAATATTATTGTATTGGATGCACAGAGTGGCCAAGGATTTTTTTGTATGACTAACCCATAGACCACCCGTGTACAGACCCTGACAATATGCTTTAAATAGCGTGATTTTGACTTGCTCCGTACAGCGGGCGAATCTACGGGCCAGCATGTTCCCTCGGACTGACAGAGCCCTGCGCTCCCTCTCTATGTCCACATCGTCCTTAAGGTCGTCAGTAAGGTAGTGTCCAAGATACTTGAACTGCGACACCCTATCCAAGTCAATACCATTCAAAGTAATGGGTGGAACAGATTCAGGACCCTTACCGGCGGCCTTAAAGACCATGTACTGACTCTTCCTTACATTATACGTAAGTCCGTGTGACTGAGCAAATGCTTCACAGACTTTCAGCATTTTTCTGATCGCCCCCGCAGTGGGACCCAGCAGCACCATGTCATCAGCGTAGCTGATGTTATTTACACTAACACCACCTAAGCTGCATCCGACACGCATGCTGCTGAGTTCCACAATGAGATCGTTTACATGAGCTTTGGAGATGATAATCCTCCCTGCCTTACGCCGCATTCCAGCCTGTATGCATCAGAAAGAGCACCTGACCATTTGACACAATTCGTTTGATTACTGTACCAATATTTAAAGATGTTCAACATCTCCACCGGTATACCACTGTCTCCCAGCTTCCTCCAAAGCACCTCGTAAGAAACGAGGTCAAAGGCCTTGGAGAGATCCAGGAAACAGGCATACACCGGTGTCTTACGATCTGTGTAGTACTGGACGGTGTGCTTGAGACTTAAGATTGCGCTCTCAGTAGATAGTCCGGGCCGAAACCCAAACTGCGCATCATGTAATTTTAAGTAGTCTTGCAAGCAAGAATCAAACAAACCGTCCAGCACCTTGGCTATCACGCTCGCGAGGGAGATCGGGCGATAGTTGTCCTTGTCCGAGATGTCACCGGTCCTGTTCTTAACTATGGGCACCACTATAGTTTTCATTAAGTCAGCTGGAAGGTACGCGTGACTGATGCACATACTGAACAGCAGAGACAGGACCCTCGGCAAGTGCACTCCAGCATATTTCAGGTGTTCGACACTGAGCCCGTCATGCCCAGGAGATTTGCCTTTGGTCATTCCTTTAATGTGAGCACTAACTTGACTTGCTGAGAAACGCAACAGAGGCTCCACCCCCGGGCCGCCGGGTGCAGTGTCAACTACCGCAGTAGAAGGAACGACTGGCGATTTTACTTTAAAATGACTGGCGAACATATTTGCGATCTCACTCGGATCGCTTAAGCCGCTCACACTCGCCGGGAGGCCAGGCCTAACGTCCAGTTTTTTTGTAGCTTTCCAAAACTGGGAAAAGTTTTTAGAGACTCGACACTTCGCGATCACATCCATTTTCAATTGTTCTTGATTTTTACGACACCACTTTACCCTGCCTTTAAAAATCTTATGAGACTCGCGCATTTGCTCGTACACTATGCCCTCCGGTGGCCGATTATGGGAAACCCACGATTTAAACCTAAGCCTGGCCTCCCGATGAGCTTCTCTTACATGTTCGTTCCACCCGCACAGAACCTTTCTCCGACAATTAGTTGTGCTTCTACCCTTACTTTGGATAGCCGCCTTTTTTAAGACCTGCACAATTCGTTCATATAATGTGTCTATTATTAATGTGTGGGCACTCTTGTTACATGTTCCGTAGCTACAGTTAGTGAACTCTAAAGGGAAATCAATTTCTCGCAAACCTTCCTGACATACGTCACGGTATTTACTGATTTGCGATTCATCCCTCTCCCCCCAGAGAACAGCATTCCTAGGCATAACAGATTCACAAAGCTTTGGCCTAATCACATCTAGATCACATTCTACATAAATAGGAAGATGGTCAGATACGTACACGTCCTCTAATATGCCAACCTTTACAATGGTTTTCCAAGCTGATAGGGAGACCACACAGTGATCCAGCCACCTACTACTGCCGTGATAATGGTCCACATATGTATAAGTACCAGAGTCGGCGCTTAGTGTCTTCACATCAGCACATACCCACGACCTATCTAAACAATATCTTTCAAGCTCAATATAAAACAGTTCCTTGGGATGGGCATTAAAATCCCCCATTATAAACACTGTTTCAACGTCACTACTCTCTTCGATGGCACTTATTTCCCCTAAAACTTCCGACAAAATAGGCAAATTATCGAAGGAGTTCACAGGCATATATACGGAAAAGACTAAGATCTTACGTCCCCCGATTGTCGCCTTAATTGCCGTTAATCGAGTACTACTACATTCCACGACAGAAACCATCTCAAAAATACCCTTTTTCCAAAGAATAGCTACCCCACCGTATGGTCTCCCTCTCAGTACACCGGCAGATGTGTCCACAGCAGACTTACCCGTATACTCAAAATCACCACTTACCGTTCCTAGTAATGGAATGTCATGATTAAGAAGCCAAGTCTCCTGTAAACATACTACCATAGATGTTTTGCATAAACTTCTAACATCGTCAATTGAATTCTTAAATGAATGACAGTTAAAGCTAGTAAATCTGCACATATTATTTATACAAGTATCCATTATCATTCAAAGGAAATAACTAACTCTTTTTCAAATCACTGCCCTCCTGACTAGGAGAGTACTTAAAATGCACGAATCGCCTAAACGTAATGCCGTCTGGCCAGAATTTATCATTTAAGAAAATGTCTAGTTTTGTTTTAGAAACTAACAGTTTGTACGCGTTATATTTCCTGTCGGTCTTCATTTTTATTTTCTTTAGCGATACCACTACTTTAGCCTTCTTCTCAATATAACTAATTATATCCTGTTCACTACACTCTTTACTCACATTAGAAATGAATAACGGGACTTTAACGTCTGCCGCTATAAATTTACCGTTAGGTGATGACGCCCGACCTTTTTGGCCTAACAGTTTATATCTCTTAGTAGATTTAGATTTAACTATCTGCCACTCCGCGTTGTTTTCTTGCGATACCGCACAATTACTCACTGTTTTATTTGGCGAAATAACATACGACTCATCCACCGTCGCCGCCGCCGCCAGTGCGCCTGCACTCGATAGATCAGAGCTCGGAACCACAGTACTATCCGTGGCCTCCGCGTCCGCCTTCTCTGTCGCACTCGGGGCACAAACCGGTTCGCTGTTTCCCTCACTCGCGCACGTCCTTACGATGCACGAAACCTCGGTAGGTGCCTCCACGCGCCGACTGTTTGCTGTTTCGCTCCGCTCAGTGCGTTGGAATGAGACGGACTTATCCCAGCTGCTTTCTGCGGTTGTTGACTTATTGTGTAAGTTAAGACGGTTATTTTCAAACGTCGATTTTTGCACTGTTTTTATAGGCACATATTGTAATCCGATGGGACCACTATTTAGCTCGTAGCTATCTTGTAAACATGCTCCTCGCCTCTTGTTCACATACGGTGATCGGACAGTTTCAATAAGAGATGCATGTTTCATATGTTCAACCTCTTGTTTAAGCTGTTCAAATGTATCCGATGTTACACACTTTTCTTGCAATATGCATACCTGACTTTGCAGCCTAGCTATATCCTTCAACAGCCTCGTACAGTCAATATGGTCAAAGCTCACATTAGGTATGGTATGAAGATCCTTTGCCACAAAAATAGGAAACAGTTCAGAATTTGTAGCTTTCATTAAAGTAATAATGTCATCGAGGTCCCTCGACATCCTTTTCTTGCCTTCTTTGCGCCTAAGTGGCATCTTCTTTGCATTTGGTATCGAATCAAATAACAGTGACTTCGCCTTTGCAATGCTTTCCACGTTAAACGAGGTAGTAACCAAGAGGTGAATACTTTCCTCATCCATGTAGTCCAAAACATTCACCAGAAACGCTAAAAGTTCATTTATAACAACGTTACAGTTAACGCACTTCACTACTTTTGAATCCATCGCAAATACGGAGCGATTGCTCACGTCCGCGCTTCGTCGAAGTTGACGGTAGACTGATGTAGACTGATTAATGAATTGATACAAAAAATCAAAAACCAAATTCTCTTTTTCCTATTTTGTTCCTCTTCGAGAGTTTTTGTTACCTCCTTCAATAATAAATCAGTTAAGTTTATTAGAGCGTTCCTTACGTTTTCTTGAGTGACGTTCATGATGTCCTACTTCTATTATACTATCATGTGTATATAAACCAGACACAATAGTTAAACAATTGACATACAGCTCATTGAGTCGTAGTAACGGTTAAGAGGTCAAAATGTAAATTTACGTGTAGACAGTTACTCTACTAAAACTGGTAGAGTACTTGGAACTGGTAGATTAGTGTGCTAGTTGACTCTACCGAATACTCTACCCGTGTACAAGAGGCTTAAGTGCGCAAAACCACTTAGTGGGTTAACTCAGCCCATGTTACTGAACAATGTCTTTGTTCTAAGACTTTTGGAAATTCGAAAAAAAAAAATTGGTTTTTCATACAAAATGAGAAATTGATCGGGCCCATCAGTATGAAAAATCTTTTTTTTTTGCGAATTTCCAAAAGTCTTATAACAAAAATTGTTCAGTAACCTGGGCTGAGTTACCCCACGAGAGGTTTCGCGCATGCACCGTTACACGTTATATATGTATTATTATCTATATTAATATACATATAAGTCTTGTTTTTTTTTTCTTTTGCACCCTACCACAATATTCTCTTATTTAACCCAAAGGTTGACTGGTAGAGAATGCCTTGTGGCATTAAGTCCGCCAATGTACCACTTTATGTACCTAAATGAAGTTTAAATAAATAAATAATAGTAGATTACGCAACAAGGGAATAAAGCATTGCCTTACGTCACGGGCGTATATTGAATCCCGAAGCGACACTAAGGATTCTGGGGGTGAATCTCCGTAGCGTAGCGAGGAGGTTCAAGTGTTAATTCCCGAGCGAAACGAGGGAATTAAGAATCCTTAGTGTTTTTTTTTTACGTGGTAAAATCATCGAATGAGTCCTCCCACCCCGGGCAGGGTGGGAGGGACTGTCAGACTTGTACTGACTAAAATCCACGGTGTCCTTCAATAGCCCTTTATGTTCCGGGGTCACGGTAATGAGATAAGTCCCGCGACCCCGGCAGGCTTTGGCCTTCTAGAGGGGGGCCCCGTCATTATGCTGACGCTCTTTGAGGCGCGCGTGTTACACAACGCGCCATCGACCCGGGCATGGTCCATGGTCGGACAGCGAGTTGCCCTTTACTCGCCGCCCGCATGCCCGCGCCTACGGTGGCCGGAGATCGTCTTGCGACGTACGTCGCCGTGGGCGTCCACCACCGCGGGGAGAATTCTTAGTGTAGCGAGGGATTCAAGTTAGCCCAAGACAAGGCAGCTTTACTCCCGAGGAGCGTACTCTGCTTTTCACACCTACAGCGAGAAAATAAACTCGATTTTTGAAATTTGATGTGGTACGACAACCTTCGAACGTGAAGTTGGCACCACTGCAAGCGATCAGCTGTTGTGGTCACCGGCCGCCATTACTGCTACAACTCCTTGGTGAAAGTTTTCATACTGTTTTATTCAAGTGGTGTGAAAAATACATTTGGAGTTGTTTCTTTATTAAGAATCACATGTCCAGTTAATTCATTTTTAAATGGGTACTGTAGAGGTTTTACTGTGAGAGCTAAGAGCTAACCTTAATCCTTATAACTGGCTGAATCAAGCTGCTCAATAATATTTGAAATGTATTAAAAATAAGACGTAGAATTGTCTATTAACAGTGAGAAAAAACATGTTGTTATGTATACATACCATGTCATTATCTTCTCCATCTCGTCCGTAGATGTATTTTCTGAAAGCATTAGGTATTATTATTACATAACTGTATTCATCTTAACACTTATAAATTACATTTTTAAATATTTTTAACCGACTTCCAAAAGGAGGAGGTTCTCAATTCGGATGTTTATATTTTTTTTTCTTTTTATGTTTGTTCGGGCATAACTCGTCGTTTACCAACCGATTTGAAAAAATCTTTTTTTTTTGGAAAGGGTATACTTTCCAAATGGTCCCATTAAAATTTTATCGAAATCGGACTAGCACTTTTTGAAAAAAATCAACAAAAACCTAAAAGTTTTCAACATTGTCTACACCGATTACTCCGAGGTTTCTGGTCCGATTTCGATGATTCTTTTTTTTGTTCGATACAGTATATCTGCCATTTGGTCCCATAAAATTTTCATTTAGTTTGGTGCAGTAGTTTTCATTTTTAGCTCATTGTGTAAAAGTAAATACATAGGCGATGTTATTACCGGTGCCGGTGCTACGGATTACAATATTTTAGTGTACATGTAAGAAGGTTGAATATTGAAATTAAAAAGGATAAAATAAAAAACTTTTTCAAAAAAAAATGTAACCGACTTCCCACAAAAAAGTTCAAAATAACCTACAAAAAACTTTTCTTTCGAAAGTCGGTGACAAAAAGTCAATGAAATAAAAAAGAAAGTCACCGACTTTCGAAAGAAAAGTTTTTTGTAGGTTATTTTGAAAAAATACATTTTTGTCTTCCCCAGTCGCTGGCGGCAAACTTCTTACAACTTTAGTTAGCATTGTTACCAAATCACAATACAAAGATGCGCTCTGGGAAGCCCAACGTTGTAAAAAAATAAAACATTACAGTCGGCATTTCGTTTAAGGCACTAGGCCATAAATGTTACACTTCCGACAAACACACTTTCTTAATTGCTAACTCACAATGCAGTTTACAAAAACAACACACTGCAGCTGCGTGCAATAGAACATTAATAACCTTGCAGCTGTGTAAGTCGGAATGGCCTGAATAATAGTCTATTGTATCTATTACTTCAAAGCTTCTTAGCCGATAGATAATACCTAAAAAATACAAAAGATCCGTCGTTCCAAAGCGTGAGAACTTACTGGCTACGTGATTCTTAAAACTAAACAATTAAACTGAAGCTATATACAAAAATTATTTACATTGGTACCTACTTACAATCTAATTATACATATTTACAGTCTAATTACACGGTACCTACTTACGATCTAACTATACATATTTACAATCTAATTACACGTTGCTACATTGGTTGGTAGGGACATATGTGGTGCGTTAAGTCGCCACATATTTATTTTGATTTTTTTTATACGGAGCTGATGTTTACTATGGCAGTAGCGCCATCTATTCAAATACGAAAAAAATAGTCAAGTGACTTAAATCCAATATGGCAGACGTCCAAGATGGCAGACAGGCTATTTGAAATGCACCCCTATGATATATAGATATGAAATGAAGGGGTTTGCTGTCAGGAGTACGAAAAAAAATAGTCATATGACTTAAATTCAATATGGCGGACGTCCAAGAGGGCGGACAAGCTTTGAGGCACTTCCGCATAAGCTAGCAGGCTGAAATTTTCAGTAGCTTCAAACCCGATGAACAAAGATAAAAATAATAAAATAATTAATAGATTTTAAAAAAATCTAAAACCCACGTTTTTAAATGTCCTAAAAATAAGAAAATAACCCTACGGGGCTGAGAGAGGGGCCACTCAAAACGTGGAGGCGTATCTTTGCAAGTTACACCCACGATCTATAGGTACACGTCATGTAAATATATCCCATAAATAATCCCTTAAATTATATACCCACCCACGTTTTGAGTGGCCCCACTCTCGGCCCCGTAGGGTTATTTTCTTATTTTTAGGACATTTATAGACACAAAAACGTGGGTTTTTAGATTTTTTAAAAATCTATTAATTTTTATACTTACCCATGTTGACATTGTTAAAACAGGCAAAGTAGCTACTTTGCCTATTTTTAACAATGTCAATACACATTATATAGCTTTTACTAGCTAGTAAAAGCTATATAATGTGTATATATTTCAAATAGGCTCATTATTTATTTATTTTATCCTTTATTTCAGGCATCTAAAGGCCCATAAAATACAATACACATAAAGATATAAAACAATAACTATAAACTAATACATATTCTAAACAATATACTTAAAACTACTGTACACGAAGTGACGGCGTCGTGTTACGCTGCGAGGTGTCGCGTAGCCGGCCTCGGAATCGCCGATACCTGCAGCACACCTTTCGGCCAAAACTCTTCCTTGAGAAAGGTCACCAAATGTTGGGTCGGAACGCGCGCCACAAACGAATTAAAATTAGTGTTATGGCGCGACTCCAACTTCTCCACCCTCAAGTCCCAGTTGGTCTTCACCCGTATGTACTCGACGATATCCTCCGTCTTCGTAGAGTAGTGTAAACGGGACACGTACAGCTGCGTCGTCGGTAATGCAGTACGTAGCAGCATGTTAGGTCCTACCAGCGCTGTCCCGCACTGGTTGCGATAAGTAGGCTTCTTCTTCTTTTTCTCCACCTTGATGAAACCGTCCTCATCGCATGTGTGCTTCGGTGGTCCTTGCTGTTTGTGGTCCACCACAGCGCCTTTAGTCGCGCTCAACACTGAGCGACTCTGCTTACCCCCTTTTGTTTTTTCTGCTTGTCGTTTTGTTTCCGACGCAGCAGGTTTCGTCTTGGCGACAATTGTAGAATAGGTACATTTAGGGGTCGATGTACCTATTACACGCGTCGCTTCTCCGGCAGGTACGACGCGATCAGCCGAACACGATGCAACGCCTGCATTCTTGACGGCCGGCGACATTGATTCACTCGCCGACTGAAAACTGCAAACTGAAGCATTTTGTGCTCCACGGCGTGTGTTCACGTTGGAGCCTTCCGGCGACCCACTTTTCGGAATAGCGTTGCGCAACAACGCTACTTCGGCTCGTAAATCACCAATGATGACATCTGATGACTCCAACTTGGACTTCATTTCGGCCTGGCTCACCTTCAGAGACGTGATGTCCTTCAGCAGCCTGGTAACATCGACGTGGTCGAAAGTGACGGGAGGCAGCTTATGCAGGTCCTTCGCCACAAAATCTGGCACGTCATCCGGATCGGTCCTCTTCAGTAGGTCGATGATGTCCTGCAGACTCTTCTCGCCACCATCCCTCCGGCGAGATGGCATCTGTCCAACTTGGTCGAGTGTTTGAAATAGCAGCAACTTGGCACTGCATACCTCTTCCTCTTTGTATGAGGACTTGCAGATCTGCAAGATGCTGACCTCGTCCATGTAGTCGATGGCATGCTTGACGAATGCCAAAAGCTCGTTGACAATGACTTGATTTGTAGGTTTATTCCACTTTGTTCACCTGGGTGATATCACCTGGGTGAACAAAGTGGACAACATTGGTGTCCTCAATTCACCTCGGAAAAATATCACCTGAGTGATATCACCCAGGTGAATTGCGGACACCAAAGTTGTCCACTTTGTTCACCTCGGAAAAATATCACCTGGGTGAACAAAGGCGACTTTTCTTCCGCGATGTAGTGGACTTTTATCACCTATGTAAAAAGCAATCGACAACTTAATATTTAAATTGTACTAGGAGAACAGGATCATGAAAAAGGTGTTATTGCCAGAATTCAATACGGAATCTGAACAAAAGTACTAGGAGAACAGGATCATGAAGAAGAAGCCATTGCGAACAAAAACCGGGCAGCTATTACCGCTGCACAAACGCGAATAAAAATATTCTTGCTGAGGTGCGCAAACGCGTCCGTTTCCGAGCGCGCATCGCACACGCGAATATGCTCATTAAGCCCTTCAATTTGATACCCATATCGATACTGTGCAAAATTTTTTTTTTCGGTTACGACTTTACATCCCCTTGAGGGCGCCATATTGGATTTGGTGATAGGTCACCTAACCTATAATCAGCGGACAACTGCGACGCTTCTAACGACACCTCATTTGCCATGTAATGATAAGTAGTTTAAGTTCTGAGGGAACAGACAAATATACATACAAACATACATACATACATAAAAACATACATACCGGTCAAAATCATAACCCTCCTTTTGGCTTTGCCGTAGTCGGGTAAAAAGATAAACAATTATTCAAGTATCTTGATCTGGCTCCCGAGGTTGCTGACATGTGGGACGTGAATACAGCAGTTATTGTGCCGATAGTCCTATCTACCAAATGGCTTAATTGCCAAGAGCCTCGACCAACACCTGACAAAAAGTCAATGAAATAAAAAAGAAAGTCACCGACTTTCGAAAGAAAAGTTTTTTGTAGGTTATTTTGAACTTTTTTGTGGGAAGTCGGTTACATTTTTTTTTTGAAAAAGTTTTTTATTACAAAAAAGAAATACCTAAAGACATTTAAGAATATAAAAAATAGCAGTCCACCAGCACCGGGAACAGGGTCCAGGCTACCGGTGGTCAGGGCTCTTGAGAGAGGAACCTCCTAACAATACGCGTCGCCGTCGTGTCCAGGAGTACTGCCTTCTGAATCAAGCGCTTGATCCAGTTACCCAGCGAGAGCCTCCTCAGGTGTTGGTCGAGGCTCTTGGCAATTAAGCCATTTGGTAGATAGGACTATCGGCACAATAACTGCTGTATTCACGTTCCACATGTCAACAACCTCGGGAGCCAGATCAAGATACTTGAATAATTGTTTATCTTTTTACCCGACTACGGCAAAGCCAAAAGGAGGGTTATGATTTTGACCGGTATGTATGTTTTTATGTATGTATGTATGTTTGTATGTATATTTGTCTGTTCCCTCAGAACTTAAACTACTTATCATTACATGGCAAATGAGGTGTCGTTAGAAGCGTCGCAGTTGTCCGCTGATTATAGGTTAGGTGACCTATCACCAAATCCAATATGGCGCCCTCAAGGGGATGTAAAGTCGTAACCGAAAAAAAAAAATTTTGCACAGTATCGATATGGGTATCAAATTGAAGGGCTTAATGAGCATATTCGCGTGTGCGATGCGCGCTCGGAAACGGACGCGTTTGCGCACCTCAGCAAGAATATTTTTATTCGCGTTTGTGCAGCGGTAATAGCTGCCCGGTTTTTGTTCGCAATGGCTACAAATCAAGTCATTGTCAACGAGCTTTTGGCATTCGTCAAGCATGCCATCGACTACATGGACGAGGTCAGCATCTTGCAGATCTGCAAGTCCTCATACAAAGAGGAAGAGGTATGCAGTGCCAAGTTGCTGCTATTTCAAACACTCGACCAAGTTGGACAGATGCCATCTCGCCGGAGGGATGGTGGCGAGAAGAGTCTGCAGGACATCATCGACCTACTGAAGAGGACCGATCCGGATGACGTGCCAGATTTTGTGGCGAAGGACCTGCATAAGCTGCCTCCCGTCACTTTCGACCACGTCGATGTTACCAGGCTGCTGAAGGACATCACGTCTCTGAAGGTGAGCCAGGCCGAAATGAAGTCTAAGTTGGAGTCATCAGATGTCATCATTGGTGATTTACGAGCCGAAGTAGCGTTGTTGCGCAACGCTATTCCGAAAAGTGGGTCGCCGGAAGGCTCCAACGTGAACACACGCCGTGGAGCACAAAATGCTTCAGTTTGCAGTTTTCAGTCGGCGAGTGAATCAATGTCGCCGGCCGTCAAGAATGCAGGCGTTGCATCGTGTTCGGCTGATCGCGTCGTACCTGCCGGAGAAGCGACGCGTGTAATAGGTACATCGACCCCTAAATGTACCTATTCTACAATTGTCGCCAAGACGAAACCTGCTGCGTCGGAAACAAAACGACAAGCAGAAAAAACAAAAGGGGGTAAGCAGAGTCGCTCAGTGTTGAGCGCGACTAAAGGCGCTGTGGTGGACCACAAACAGCAAGGACCACCGAAGCACACATGCGATGAGGACGGTTTCATCAAGGTGGAGAAAAAGAAGAAGAAGCCTACTTATCGCAACCAGTGCGGGACAGCGCTGGTAGGACCTAACATGCTGCTACGTACTGCATTACCGACGACGCAGCTGTACGTGTCCCGTTTACACTACTCTACGAAGACGGAGGATATCGTCGAGTACATACGGGTGAAGACCAACTGGGACTTGAGGGTGGAGAAGTTGGAGTCGCGCCATAACACTAATTTTAATTCGTTTGTGGTGCGCGTTCCGACCCAACATTTGGTGACCTTTCTCAAGGAAGAGTTTTGGCCGAAAGGTGTGCAGCAGGTATCGGCGATTCCGAGGCCGGCTACGCGACACCTCGCAGCGTAACACGACGCCGTCACTTCGTGTACAGTAGTTTTAAGTATATTGTTTAGAATATGTATTAGTTTATAGTTATTGTTTTATATCTATATGTGTATTGTATTTTATGAGCCTTTAGATGCCTGAAATAAAGGATAAAATAAATAAATAATGAGCCTATTTGAAATATATACATATTATATAGCTTTTACTAGCTAGTAAAAGCTATATAATGTGTATTGACATTGTTAAAAATAGGCAAAGTAGCTACTTTGCCTGTTTTAACAATGTCAACATGGGTAAGTATAAAAATTAATAGATTTTTAAAAAATCGCGGGTGGGGCGGAGGGAGGACATTGTCCTCTCTCTCACGCGGCCCGCCTCCTCCTTCGCGAGCATTACTGCTTCGCAGAAGGAGGCGACCGCTTCCCACTCCGTCTCGCCCCGCAGCATGGCCGCAACCAATGCCGGGCGCGAGAGGTCTCCGCCTACAGCCTGCTAGCTTATGCGGAAGTGCCTCAAAGCTTGTCCGCCCTCTTGGACGTCCGCCATATTGAATTTAAGTCATGTGACTATTTTTTTTCGTACTCCTGACAGCAAACCCCTTCATTTGATATCTATACACCGTGTTCTTCACGTTATCCATAAACTTTAGCAAATACTTCTATGGCTTTTACAAATCAAATCCAACAAAGGAAGTAGTACTTAAAAAGGCTTCGTTACAAAGATATTTGTAATTTCATTTAATGAAATTTAATTGAGCTATGCAGTGAGAAAGTATCTTAATTTGAAATCTATCAAATACTATTTGCATTTCATTTGTTTCAGCCCGCCAAATGTTATGAATGACGTTGCCAATTCGGATAAAGAGGCATGCATATCGGGTTATTTACGTCTAGGTATTTAGTTTGTATGAAAATTAACAAAAAATAAAAAATAAGAATTTATTAATGTGTCCATAATGAAAAATGCTTACTTCCGTGGTTTGAACATCTGGTCGAAGTTTATGTATATCGTCCGGAACACGGTGTATATCATAGGGGTGCATTTCAAATAGCCTGTCTGCCATCTTGGACGTCTGTCATATTGGATTTAAGTCACTTGACTATTTTTTTCGTATTTGAATAGATGGCGCTACTGCCATAGTAAACATCAGCTCCGTATAAAAAAATCAAAATAAATATGTGGCGACTTAACGCACCACATATGTCCCTACCAACCAATGTAGCAACGTGTAATTAGATTGTAAATATGTATTGTTAGATCGTAAGTAGGTACCGTGTAATTAGACTGTAAATATGTATAATTAGATTGTAAGTAGGTACCAATGTAAATAATTTTTGTATATAGCTTCAGTTTAATTGCTTAGTTTTAAGAATCACGTAGCCAGTAAGTTCTCACGCTTTGGCACGACGGATCTTTTGTATTTTTTAGGTATTATCTATCGGCTAAGAAGCTTTGAAGTAATAGATACAATAGACTATTATTCAGGCCATTCCGACTTACACAGCTGCAAGGTTATTAATGTTCTATTGCACGCAGCTGCAGTTGACTATTGTATAATTTATATTGGAGAAGAGGATTTTAGAAGAACGCATTGCTGATAATCATTTATTTCAGTATGGCAGAGCGGAGCCTTCATTTTATTATATTTTGTATTATTATCTCATACAATCTCTGTCCCCAGTCTCTGTTGGAAACTCGGTACTCGAAGTTGTTGACTCATATATCTATTTAGGACAAGTAGTCCAATTAGGTAGGTCCAACTTCGAGAAAGAGGTCAACCGCCGAATCCAACTCGGTTGGGCAGCGTTCGGGAAGCTACGCAATGTCTTTTCGTCCGACATACCTCAGTGCCTCAAGACGAAAGTCTTCAACCAATGTGTGTTACCAGTGATGACATACGGCACCGAAACGTGGTCCTTCAGTATCAGCCTCATCTCAAAGCTCAAAGTCGCTCAACGAGCTATGGAGAAGGCTATGCTCGGTGTTTCTCTACGTGATCGAATCCGAAATGAGGAGATCCGTAGACGAACTAAAGTCACCGATATAGCCCACCGGATTAGCAAGCTGAAGTGGCAATGGGCAGGCCATATTGCTCGCAGAGCAGATGGCCGATGGGGTCGAAAAGTGCTAGAGTGGAGACCGCGGACCAGCAAGCGCAGCGTAGGACGTCCACCAACGAGGTGGACAGACGACCTTATAAAGGTCGCCGGAAGACGCTGGATGCAGGTCGCTTCCAACCGGTATATGTGGAGATCTAAAGGGGAGGCCTATGTTCAGCAGTGGACGTCCTATGGCTGAGATAATGATGATGATGATGATCTCATACAATATTACTTATCCTAAGTCCCTGTTCCGAATCCTCACAGTAATTAGTCATTGGTGTTTGGTTAAAGGGCACGGGGAATGCCTTTCGTTACACTGAGTACAATGACTCACACACCAATGACGCATGACAATTAATATTGACTGTTACTCGATAAATGTAGGTACCACGTATCAAAGGCTGAACCACGTTCTTCATTCAATTATTATTATTCAAATTATTCCTTCAACCAAGCTATTATATGCCGGTGACTGGCATTAGCAACTATAACCGACATTGCTAATTGTTTAGCAAGATAACCAAATGCTATTTGTTAACGCCTATCAAGTGCGCTCCAGGCATTACAACGTCTTCGACGTCGGCAACACCATTCCGAACATGGTAACACCATTTCGCGCATGACAACACCGTTTTGACATTCTCGAATCTTCCGCTCTCTCGCCCGCGTCCGCATCACGGACAATTTTTACTGTCGGGTTTACTATAAAATGTAACTGGATTCATGGAATACCATACCATACCATATTATTCTGCAAGTCTGCATATCATTTTCACACCATATACCTCATCATATACACTATTGATGATTACTGTCTCCCTACAGCCTAGCCCAGAGACATTGCGAATGGTTGATGGATGTACATTTCCAGCTGGGGTAGGCTTCACCAAGTACTGGATTATCATTTGGAAAACTCCGTTCCAAGGAACGCTAGATTTAGCGGCTGAATCGTCACTATCTAACGAGACACACCTGTCGATAAGGGGCAGATTTAAATGTGAAATGAATGAAGTGCCGATGTCATCCACTTCGACATGCAGCAATACAACCGCAATATGCTCTGTTACAGGCCGAGTCCTCTCGGTACGCTTAAGCAATTTGATTATTATTAGAGAAAGGGATAGCGCAGCCGTAAGGGTCAACTATTTGAACGCGTGTGTACTTCTATGAAGATATAAAACTTGTCTTTCTCAATGGCAGTGAATTCACGACTCATTGCCTCAGGATTGGAAAGGACATGTAAAACGTGCTTAGGAAACGTTCGCTGTTAGTGTTCGTAGCTGAGCCCTTCATAGGGTAATGCTGGTAGGACTAACAGTAAACGTACGCCGAGTAAACGTTGTAAAGCGATTCCATGTTGAGTACATGGAATCGTTTGCGTTTGCAGAGCGGCATTTAGTACACTGGAGTGAAACAAGTTAACGTAACTGTAATCAACTAATCCTTCAAGCGCAAGCGTAACGTTTCTCTATCACAATTATATACTATTATCTTTGCTATCCTCTTGTCTTACTAGCTTCATAATCCTTATTGGTTTGTTTTATCAGACTTGATGTTATTCATGTATGTTATATAACTGAGAACTCTCAGCACTAACTTACTGTGGTCCCTTCTCCTTTGCTGAGAGTTCAGTCCTCCATGTCCCGGCGGAGGTCACAACAGGTCAATGGTACGTGTGGCCACGGAGGAGAGCGGGGTGGGGCTCTACCTCTACCCCTTCGGGGGTACCTACCCTCATATTTTCAACTATATTAACGTAACTAGCTGTGCCCGCGACTTCGTTCGCGTGGATGTCGGAACTTAACAATGTATTTTTTGGTGCGAAGCAGCATTTTCTAAAAAAAACTGAACCAATCAAATAAAATATTTAACCAAATAAATCAACAGTTTACAACAACACGAACTTTCAAAAAAATTTTTAAGAAAAAGTACCGACTTCAAAACAAATACAAAAAAGTTTAAAATAACTTTTCTTTCGGAAGTCGGTGGCTTTGTTTTGTTGTGTCATTGACTATTGCCACCGACTTCCGAAAGAAAAGCTATTTTAAACTTTTTGTATTTGTTTTGAAGTCGGACACTTTTTATAAAAAGTTTTTTTGTTTTGTTGTTGTTTTTGAAGTCGGTTACTTTTTTGAAAAAGTTTTTATTTTACGGGTAAGTAATATATGATATAACTACAAAATCTCTAATATTTACAAGAGATAACAACTGAATATATAATTTTATTTCATATAACAATCTTTTAATATAATAAACGATTGACATAATTTTATAATGACTAATTTCTATAATCATAACAATCAATGAATATAAAATCGTTTTGTATACCACTCAAAAGACATAAAACTTATTTGGTCTAATTTTTTTTTCTTCCTGGTATGTAATCTAACTCTGATATACCTAGTAATAGTACCACCTACCATGAATGCTCGACGGAGCCCCGCTTCGCGGGGCTCCTATTTCTGAGTGCAAGGTTTAAAGTAACCTAACACGAAGGGGATGGCGGGGTCTTTCAGACCCCGCCATCCCCTTCGAACCTAACCTGTCCGTGTCGGGGTGCCCCAAGTCCCGAGCTCGCTTCGCTCGCTCTTGCATCCTAGGTCAAATAACTGATTACTACCTGTCATGCTGGCTCGACGGAGCCCCGCTTCGCGGGGCTCCTATTTCTGCGTGCAAGGTTTAAAGTAACCTAACACGAAGGGGATGGCGGGGTCTTTCAGACCCCGCCATCCCCTTCGAACCTAACCTGTCCGTGTCGGGGTGCCCCAAGTCCCGAGCTCGCTTCGCTCGCTCTTGCATCCTAGGTCAAATAACTGATTACTACCTGTCATGCTGGCTTGACGGAGCCCCGCTTCGCGGGGCTCCTATTTCTGCGTGCAAGGTTTAAAGTAACCTAACACGAAAAGGATGGCGGGGTCTTTCAGACCCCGCCATCCCCTTCGAACCTAACCTGTCCGTGTCGGGGTGCCCCAAGTCCCGAGCTCGCTTCGCTCGCTCTTGGATACTAAATTTTTCTAATAACAATAGCATTCGTGAAGGCAAACAATCAAAGTCCAAAGGATAAGCCAAAGTCATCAAAGAAAATGGTTTAAACGTTAAATTATATGTTTCAAACGTTATCATAATGATTTTCGCTTAAATAAACGTTATATCAAATAAAATTATATGAAATGAGTTTTAGAGTAACACAAACATTATGTGTAAAGAAATTATACCAATCGTTGGGTATTTCTCACGTTGATTATATCATGTGAACGTTATTGAAATGAAAATATATCAAATAACTTTATATGAAATGAGACGCACCCGTTCAGACGCTGATATAGACTAACATATATGAAAACTGGGCAGTTCTGATAATATTACATACATTTTTTTTTTTAGGGTGGCAAAATCATCAAATGAGTCCTCCCGCCCTGGGTGGGGCGGGAGGGACTGTCAGACTCTTACTGACTAAAATCCACCCGTGTTCCGTCGGATGCCCTTTACGTTCCGGGGCCACGGTATCCTGGATTAAGAAAAATCCGCGACCCCGGCAGGCATTTGGCCCCATAAGGGGCCCCGTCGGTGACGCGTGAAACACGACGCGCCACCGACCCGGGCTTGGTCCTTGGTCGGACGGCGAGCATACCCATTTCTCACCGTCCGCAAGCCCACTCCGCCGCTGTGCCCTCTGCTGTTCAGAGGGACACGCGTTGGAGCGTCCACCCGACAGGCTATTTGCATACGGGCAAAGAAACCCCTTAGGCACACAGTGCCTAAGGAGAGTTTTTGCCCGCATCCCAGGGTGCACCGGCCCGAAAAACTGGTCTCCCCCCGGACGTATCCGAGAGGGAACTCCAGTCCACGGGCGCACGTGGAGGTTTCCTGTCTTAGCACCCCAATATTACATACATACGGGTCGAATTGATAACCTCCTTTTTTTTGAAGTCGGTAAAAATGAAAATGAAGACTAAGAAATTTTAAACTACGAAGTAAATATAGACCGGGAGCCAAGTCGAAATTTCGTCAGTGATTTCCTCTCAAGCCATAATTCGTAGACTACATGAGGGAGTCGTATCATAAAGATTCGTGAAAGTCAGCTGCGATTCCGCTGGTGGCATAAGCAGCGATAGCCAATTTTAGTAATTTCCTCCCAACTGAAACCTGGTTTATATTAATGATAGCTTCTGCCCGCGACTTCGTACGCGGATCCTGTTGCTTATGCCAGCGATAACGGGGTCATCAAAGTCAAAAAATCTAAAACGTCTGATGTCGAATTCTAAGAGCCCCGGGAGGGGAAAACATCAGGATGCGCGAGACGATTCGAGACGTTCCAGATCTTTCATTCTTGTAAGGCTAAGCAACTTTTGCTAGGACGTCATTCCGATATCTGTTATAGCGTCACAGGGCTTTGGAGTTCCACAACAGGTGTTCCAGATCTTCGATTTTTATAAGTTAACAGAGAGTGCTCATCAGATTGAAAAACTTTTGCTAAAACGCCATCCCTATTTATGTTATAGTGTAGCTGGCCTCTTGAAATTCCACAATAGGTTTTCCAGATCTTCAGTTCTTATACGTCAACAGAGAAAGCTCATCAGGCTGAACAACTCTTGCTATGACGTCATTCCTATTTATGTTATAGTGTAGCTGGGCGCTCGGAATTCCACAACAGGTGTTCCAGATCTTCAATTTTTATAAGTCAACAGAGAACGCTCATCAGGCTTAACAACTCGTGCTAATACGTCATTCCTGTATTTGTTATAGTGTAGCTAGGCTCTTACAGTTCCACATCAGGTGTTCCGGATCTTCAATTTTTATACGTCAACAGAGAGTGATCATCAGGTTGAGCAACTCTTGCTAAGACGTCATTCTTGTATATGTTATAGTGTAGCTGAACTCTTGAAGTTCTACGTCAGGTGTTCCAGATCTTCAATTTTTATACGTCAACAGAGAGTGCTCATCAGGCTGAACAACTCTTGCTAAGACGTCATTTCTGTATATGTTTTAGTGTAGCTGGGCTCTTGAAGTTCCACATCAGGTGTTCCAGATCTTCATTTTTTATACGGCAACAGAGAGTGCTTATCAGGCTGAACAACTCTTGCTAAGACGTCATTCCTGTATATCGATGCCTTCCGGCCCAAAGGGGGTAACCGCCACTTTACAAACTTTACAGGAGACTAGTTTAAAGTTCAAAAAAAGTGGAAAAAAATCATATAAAATTTTCTGTACGTTCCAAAAGTTTCAAAATTTACCCATTTAGCTTTTGATTAGGTCTCTGCGAAATGGCATTGTTAATTAAAATAAATCACACTCCTAACACAATTTAGTGTCGCTTACCCTCAAATAGTCCCGAATTCACTAACAGGAAAAAAGGTATTAAATGAAAACAACTCAATGGTTGAGTTCCAACCTAAATGATTTAAGTGCACCATTCGTTTTATTTCTATTGAAGAAAAAGTGCATACCTGTGACTTTTCTATTCATCAAGTGCAGCCAATATGATATAACCGGCTATTGGTTAATGAGAGATGTACAAGGAAATTGTAATAAGTTCCTTATCAATAAGAAATATAATTAGCACTTTTATAAACAACGCGAAAGCACATAGTGTTTAATTCTTATAAAATTATACATTCACACGTAGATTAGACATTTTTAAGTTTTTAAACTGACATTTACTAAGATGCGGATATGAAAAAAAAGATAAGCTCAATCTCTCTTTTTCTTTGTCTTCATTTGAAAGAATAACACAAAACAATAGTTATTAACTGTAAGTTAGTCTTGATAGTTATACATCCATGCTGCAATTCATACTCATGGACTACTCTTAGGTACTCATATGACAAAACGTAAGACCCCTCTTTGAGAAGTGGCTTTTTTATTTTACGTGGTAAAATCATCTAATGAGTCCTCCCACCCAGGGCAGAGCGGGAGGGACTGTCAGACTCGTACTGACTAAAATCCACGGTGTCCTTCAGTAGCCTTTTATGTACCGGTCTCGGTATACGTGTGTCCCGCGACCGATACCTCTAGCGCCCGACAATGGTCGAGGCCATGCTGCGGGGCGAAACAGAATGGGAAGCGGTCGCCTCCTTCTACGAAGCATGTTAGCAAAGAAGGTATCGGGTACCGTGAGGGAGAGAACAGCTTCCACCTCACAACCTAACCGCTGCGGGAGATGCCCATGGCATCGGAAATCGCGAGGTGATTTCCGATCGGTCACCGTAGGCGCGTAACGCTTCGTGTTCCACGCGCGCCTCAAAGACCTGCCGGCAATTTGAAGGTAAATTCATAAAATGAGTTCTCCCACCCAGGGCAGGGCAGGAGGGACTGTCAGACTTGTACTGCTCAACAGCTGTTTACGTTTTGGAGTCACGGTATTCGTTAGGGCCGTCGAGGGCCAAAGCCTGCCGGGATCGCGGGACAGTCTAATCAGATAACCGTAACCCTGGAGCGTAAAGGGCTATTGAAGGATCACTGTCGATTTTAGTCAGTACAAGTCTGACAGTCCTTCCCGTAGGTACCTCCCTGGGAGGACTCCTTGGATGATTTAACCATGATAAAGAAGGGTCAGATCAGGCACAGGATTAACTCTTGGCTGTTGCAGAGAATTCATCACAAAACCCAATAACTCCTTGCTGGCCTAACCTTGGATTCGAACCCTTGATCATGTTTCTCAGTGGTATATACTAGCCATTAAACAAACAAAAGCACTGAAAACTAAACTGTAGGTCCTACTTATTTAACTATTCAAAATCATCGGAACAAGGTAGCAAAAGAATAACTTTTTTCTTATAAAACCTAAAATAACTAAGTAGAATAATACACAGTCATAGATGAACATAAAGTCTATTAAATAAACTTCCCGTTTTATTTTCCTTACAAAACTTTTCGCCAAAATGACTCACGAGCACGGTGGTGGTTACGCCGTGGTCGTATACAGACTGTATGATCGCTGTGCAACGCTAACGACATTTTGTTCGAACGAAAGAAAGAGATAACCGATGCTGTTTGTCAATCTTGTGTAAGCTAACCGCCAAACCTTTGATTTATCTTCTTATCTAACCACCATACCAGATATTTTTTTTTGGGAGGGAAAAAAAGGGTAAGCGACAATGTAAGGCGACATTCGTCGTGGATGATTTATCCTAAGCGCCTTCCATGATTGATTTGGTGACTAGGGCAAATAAAAATAAGCGCCAAATAAAGTCACGGAAATGAGGCCTAAATGTAATAAATGACATATATTTTATCCATACAAACTGCCCTAATATCCTAACCGAAAATTTGTTAAACAAATATTCCAGCAAAATTTGATTAATGTATTTTTTACAAAAAACTATTTCCAGTCCAAACTACTTAACGTTCAAGTAAAGAAAAAAATATTCAAAGCCAAAATTGCTTATCTAACAGTTTTGAAATATTATTTTTATCCAACCACCATAATACAAAATACACCAAAAATAACTGTCGTTTATGACGAAAAATTTAGTGTTAGAACCTCAATTCCTTTAATGCCTAAGCGACAAAAAGTTTGTCCTAGAGCCACGAAACTTAGACCATTAGACGCAGAAAAAAAAGCCGATTCTAACCATATATATAAGTCGATTTCGCAAAAAATGTCGCTTACCCCCATTGGGCCGGAAGGCATCGATATGATATAGTTTAGCTGGGCTCTTGAAGTTCTACGTCAGGTGTTCCAGATCTTCAATTTTTATACGTCAACAGAGAGTGCTCATTAGGCTGAACAACTCTAGCTAAGACGTCATTCCTATATATGTTATAGTATAGCTGGGCTCTTGGAGTTCCACATCAGGTGTTCCAGATCTTCAAATTTATTTTCTCATCAGAAAATGCTCATCGCGTGAAACAATTTTTGCTATGGAACCATTTTTGCATCTCTTATAGTTTAGCTGGTCTGTTGCGGTTCTGCACCAGGTGTTCAAGTTTCCAAGATTAATTATAGCCTTTAATTACGTTGGTCAGACTCAATACCTATACAGCAAAAAAAAAGCAGTCAAATCCGTCCAGTACTTTTTGAGTTTATCAAAAATCACGTGTTCCGACTGCTCCCCATTCCCCTCGCCTGCCACCGAATCCCTGAGGTACCTCCCGCAACAACCGCCTGGGAGGACTTGCATCAGGTTGAAGGTGAGGACGCCGTAGCGCATCTCCTACCACTTCTCAAAGAGGGATCTTACCGCCGCGCGCCGCAATTATGCCCAGGCAGTCATTATTTTGTGGTATTATTTTGAAACTATGATAATATCTCCTAAGATATTCATTGAAATCAAACGATGTCAAGGGCAATTTCTGTTCAAAATTAAATGCGTGTGATGATTAATGTATTTATTTGGATAAGGATTAATATAATGTTTATGAGAATACCTTCGCAAATAATGCATTACTTTAAAATCAATTTTTTTTCCATAAAAAAGGTTATAGTGACTTAACCTTAAAAGATAGATATATGCTCTCGCGGACTTTATTTTAGAACTTTTCATCAGGAATAATTCCGTAGAACATAATTTTTACGTATCTTTAACCGCTTACGCAGCGCACGCAACGGAAGCTCTCGAAAAGGAATACATTTGCCCGATTTTGAAACATTTCTCTTTACTGCTCCGCTCCTATAAGTGATAGCGTGATGTTATATAGCCTATAGTCTTCCTCGATAAATGGACTATCCAACACATAAAGAATTTTTCAATTCCTACCAGTAGTTCCTGAGATTAGCGCGTTCAAACAAACAAACAAACAAACTCTTCAGCTTTATAATAGGTATAGTATAGATTAAAAAAAAACAAAATTTTATCGGCCTAGGGTAATTTAAGAACAGTCACAATATGTTTATCAAATTGTTTGTATATCTTTACAAGTATATTACGTTAACAGTTTTTAGGGTTCCATACGTCCGAATACAAAAACGGAACCCTTATAGGATCACTCGTGTGTCCGTCTGTCTGTCGCTTACAGTCAATTATCTCCGAATCTACTAGACCGATTAAGTTGAAAGGAGATCATTTTTTTCTGGGCCTTTTCTGAAAGTGCCGGCCAAAGAAAAAAAGTGGTACCTATGGATAGTACTAGTCATTTGGACGAATAGTTACTATGGCACAAAAGTTGTACGATTACTCTCGGCCAAGTTATACAAGTTCGAAGATTCGACTTTTTCATACATTTTGTTGACTTCTGAAAGTGCTGAAAAACAAGACATAATGAGAAGTATTGCTAGAACTATCGACTTCAAGCAATTAAACATATCATAACATCACGCCCGTAATCTCAGAAGGGTTGGGCAGGGGTGTACCTTCTTCTTCTTCGTCGTTGCACTCTTGACAGAGTGGTCGTGGTCCTCTTTCAGCTGTTAGTGGCTCGCCTAACAATACGCCGCCATTCCTGTCTGATGGCTGCCTTTCTGTTGCAGACGTGCAGGGAACTGTCCACAGCTGCTTTTATCTGGTCCGTCCATCTCATAGGCGATCTACCTCGTGCACGGGTGCCTTCAACTTTGCCCTGCACCACTAGGCGCTCGATGGACTCGTCGCCACGCCGGGATACGTGTCCAAAGAATGACAGGATTCGAGTTTGCACAATGGAAGACAGGCGCTGCTTGATGTCATGTTCCTGCATTATGGAGACGTTAGTACGGAATTAATTCCACGATACCCAAGCATTCTCCTCCAGCACCACATTTAGAGAGCGTCTATCTTCTTCCGCTCGTTCTTACGCAGGGTCCACGTCTCCGCAGCAGAAATATGGGGAATATAAGTGCTCTGACAAGTCGGATTTTTGAAGCTTTCGTTATGTTTCGATTCCTCATTTTCTTGAGCTTGTCCATGGCAGACCTTTTAATCGCCATACGCCGTTTTATTTCCTCTACGCACCCGCCATTGTTTGTGATCAACGCCCCCAGATAGATGTATGACTGGACCACATCACAGTTCGCAATTTGGGTGACTTCTAGCGAGGTGTTGTTGGCACGGTCGACAATCATCATCTTCGTCTTAGTTTGCGGTTAATTTTAAGGCCAAATGCGAGGCTGACACTTTCCAGCTTGCGTAGCAGATCTTCTATGTGGCGACTACTAGTAGCGAAGAGAGTGGTCACCGATTGCAATGCCGTCCGTCCAGTCTTCGAGAACAATTCTCATTATGAGTTCTGTGTATATATTGAACAGAAGGGGAGAGATTATACACCCTTGAGTGACTCTTGCACTGGGGTGGAAATGACTCCACAGTACGTCATCTGCTCTTACTGACGCTGTTCCGTCCTCGTATAGACGCCTTAGGAGGTGAACAAGATGTCTCGGCGTGCCCATATCCAGCAAGGTCTTCCATAGTACGGGCCATTTTATGGAGTCAAATGCCTTTGAGAAGTCAACAAAGCAAATATAAACCGGCTTGTTGAATTCCCGAGCTTTCTCTATAATCTGGCGCAACGTCAGAATTTGCTCACGGGTACCTTTACCTTTTACGAAGCCCACTTGTTCGGGTGCAACTTCTTTGGACAAAAAGTTCTTTAAACGCTCATTCAGGATATGCAGCAGCAGTAGTATTTTGCTTGCATGAGATATTAGCGCAAGGAGACGGTAGTTAGGTGACTGCCCTCCAGCGCGTCTATGAGTGGCGCGTGGAGGCGCAGCGCCGGGGTGTAACCCCGCTGCCCCGAGAAGTGAAGGCGCGGCGGGAAGAGCTCCGGTGCAATCTCAGGGCAGTATGGAGGGGACGACTGTCGCAACCGAGGTCCGGGCACGCCGCAATCGCGGCGGTAAGACCCCTCTTTGAGGAGTGGCTGGAAAGGCGTCACGGCGTCCTGACCTACCGCATGACGCAGGTCCTCACCGGACACGGAAGTTTCGGGAGGTTCCTGTGTCTGATAGGGAGGGAAGAAACGCCTGGGTGTCACCACTGCGAAGATCGCCCGGAGGACACGGTGGAGCATACGGTGCAGGACTGCCCCGCTTGGGCAGAGCACCGCCGTGTCCTCTCGGCGGCGATAGGCGGAGACCTCTCGCGCCCGCCATTGGTCGAGGCCATGCTGCGGGGCGAGACGGAGTGGGAAGCAGTCGCCTCTTTCTGCGAAGCAGTAATGCTCGTGAAGGAGGAGGCGGGCCGCGTGAGGGAGAGTACAGTGTCCTCCCTCCACCCCATCCGCAGTGGTAGACGCCCACGGCGTCGGACGTCGGCAGACGATCTCCGGCCACCGTAGGCGCGGGCTTGCAGGCGGCGAGTAAAGGGCAACTCGCCACCCGACCATGGACCATGCCCGGGTCGACGGCGCGTTGTGTTCCACGCGCGCCTCAAGGTGTCTCAGCATGATGACGGGGCCCCCCTCTAGAGGGCCAAAGCCTGCCGGGGTCGCGGGACTTATCTCATTACCGTGACCCCGGGACATAAAGGGCTATTGAAGGACACCGTGGATTTTAGTCAGTACAAGTCTGACAGTCCCTCCCGCCCTGCCCGGGGTGGGAGGACTCATTTAATGATTTTACCACGCAAAAAATGTAATGTATTGTGTATGCCCCTGTTAAGTCACATTTTTTAACTTTTATTGGCATTGTAATGAAATAATACTTCAAAACATTAGAAAAAAAACAGCAATGTTTTTTTTTCATTGATATTTTTTTGTAAATATTTCATTACAAACAGCAAATTTGAAAAGATCTAGTCTAGAAATGAAACATTATAATTTATTTATAAGTTAAGACGTCGACCCATAGTCGAAATAATTTGAAAAAATTACCGAAACTAAAAAAAAAAAACAAAAAAAAACACTTGTTTAAAACAATTTGAACAGTTTGTTTTATAAAATTTAAAAAAAAAACTGTTTTTTTTCCAACCCTGGGTCTCCGTATTACAACGGAGACCCCACATACAGTACAACACTATATATTATAGTACTGTTGGCAACCCTAACCTAGATATATATTATGAGTCACGTCATAGGCTGAGACTCCACCAAAGCTGAGACGTGTGCTGTGTGCTGTGCGCGGCGAGCTGTTTTTCAGCTGGGATGACTCCACCAAAGCTGTGTGCGGTGTACTGCGAGCGGCGTGCTGTGAGACGTGAGCTGTGCGCGGTGTGTGGTGTGCGGTGTGCTGTGTGCTGTGTGCCGTGATTATTTCGTTTTGTTAAGATTTTAGCTAGGCGGTACGACTTTATAGTGCGCGGCTCGCGCTTGAGGCAGGTACTGTGGTACGATAACCTTTCATTTTTTTTTGACAGGCCTGTTGGTCTAGTGGTTAGTGACCCTGACTGCTATGCCGGAGGTCGTGGGTTCGATTCCCACCCAGGACAAATGTTTGTGTGATGAGCACGATCATTTCTTCTGTGTCTGGGTGTAATTTATCTATAATAATTATGTATGTATTTGCATTTATCTACAATAATTATGTATGTGATTTATCTGGATGGCCATTCCTGTAAGCGGCAACATGCTCCTATTATCTAACCTCGAAATTACGGCCTGTCTGTCCTACATAGACCCCAACTTACGTAATCTTTGTAACGGTAAAGATAAATTAGAAAATTAAAAAAAATCCGGTATTTATAAATTAGTATGCAATGATTGCAACGGGGTCTATGTAGGACAGACAGGCCGTAATTACGAGGTTAGATATAAGGAGCATGTTGCCGCTTACAGGAATGGCCATCCAGTTAAATCACATTTCGCAAAACATTTAATCGATACCGGCCATTCCTTGAGCGACAATAACACGTATAATATTCTCCATGTTTGTGATAAAAATTTCCGGTTGTGTGTGTTGGAGTAGTTAGAAATCTCCAAACATAATAATAATAATAACTATACACTGTTGAATGAACAAAGAAACTTAATTACATCACCTCTTTTAAGTATGATTACAGGTAGATCGATACAGACGTCTTTGTGACGTTTGTATCGAACGTTGTTATTGCGTCATCACGACGCTATATAAAGAGGCGACAGCTGTCAACCTGGCTCAATCGAGGCCGAGCGCTTGTCGAGTCAATATCTCCTGAGGATGCCCCGTGGAGGGGCGAAACACGTGTCGAGTATAGGTTTCATTGCATGGCATGTTTTCCATTTTTCTTGCACATATACATATGCATGTTCCTTTGCTTCATGTGCATATGCATGAGGGCGGGAGGGTGGGACTGCATCCTGCATGAAGCCTGGATTTTTGTAGCGGAATTAACACTAGATATTTTTCATAACATTTAATGTCATGGATTTCCGCAAAGTAACGCCTGATTCTATAATCTATTACTTCTGACTGTTGATAATCGTTATTCTTAATTAATCCAATGACATTTTAAATAAAAAAAATAATTAATTCACTACTTTCACTAAAAGTAGCAATGTAAATAAAACTAGAAATGGTGTCTTCTCAGCTGTTGATAATAGTTCAAATGAAGATCATCGTACTGTAGTAAAACTCCGTTCACAATACTTAATATTATTTAATTGCACTTCCAACAAAACACAGCAAACTATTACAGGTAATAATTAAGTACACGTCCGTCCAGTACGGCTGCCAAGACCAGAATGCCGCCGCTCGCCGAGTGCCGTTACCGAGTTATTTTTCAAATCGATCAAACCGTCATTCGGTTTTAAAATAAAATCATGGATATACTAAATAAATAAATACTAAGTATTTTTAAACATAGGTATTTAAATCATAAACCTTACACTCGTCCATCCTGACCTCGTGTATGTCCTCATACACGGACCAGGCAACGCCTAATAACCTTACACTCGGCGAACAAGGGCACTCCTAACATTATAATACATCCGTAAAACAAGAGAAGAGAAGAAGAGAAAAAAAAAATACAACTTCTTGTGATCGTTTATCAATTATTAATTGTTCTGTAAACCCATCCAATTCTCACAGAACCATTGAAATTTTTGTTGTCTTTACCATAAACCCATCCAATTCTTACGGCAACGACAACGTTATTACATTTGCGAACCCATCCAATTCTCGCAATTTAATCCAATACTTGCTAACCCATCCAATTCTAGCAAGATTGGCCACCGCTAAAATATAGTTCTTGCTAACACGTCCAATTCTAGCAAGAACTACTGCTCTATACAATTTAATGTTACAATTTATGCCAACCCATCCAATTCTGGCAAAAATTGTGTCATAACTCTTTCTCTTTTTAATTTATTTGAACAAAACAAATTCTCAAACACAACAACAATCTAAAATACAACTGAAATAAGTCCTGCTAATCCATCGAATTTAGCAAAGAATTCTCCGACAATATCGAGTTCAAAATTACAATAATCTTTCACAAAAAAAGTAAAATAAAAACAACTAAATAAGCCTCCAGGCAACACAATCAGTAGTCATTATTATCCAGTAGAGATATCTTATTATAATATTTACATTCATTAGATTTGTAATACTATACAATAATAAAATGGAAGAATAATCACAACATCATTCATCAATCTCAGAGGCAGAATAATTAACATCTTCATCATTGGAATCGCTATTAACCTCAAGAGCCGCCAAGTGAACCCAGGGTAACATTCGATCGGCAGCTACTGTCGTCTTGCGCTTACTCTTAGTGCCTGTCAACCCTGGAATTGCTGCTAGCTTATAACGGTCATTTCCTAGTACCTTCACAACTCTATACGGCCCTATGTATGACGGCAAAAGCTTTGTACTCTTACCCTCGTTGTTATAAGCCACTTTGGTAATTTTAACTAATTCACCTACTTTGTATTTGCGAGCTGGTTTCCTACTTTTATCGTAATACTCCTTTTGTTTTATTTGCTGATCTTGTAACCTATCTTTGACTTCCTCTCTTATTGTTATTATGTCGTTGTCTTCGCGTGTATTTCGCCTTATTTCATTAAGTTTAGGATCCAGCTCTGCATTCATGGACGTTCCAAACATCACTTCTGCAGGAGTCCTACCGGTGGTTTTCTGACTCGTATTGTTTAAACCCCATTGCACAATACCAATTTTCTCATCCCATGCCCTTTCGTCATCGTTTAGACTTGAGCGGTTAATGAGTCCAAGATTGAGCGATTATAACGCTCAACCTGGCCATTTGAACGCGGGCTGGATACCGCATTCAAAACGTGCTTGATCCCTTTGTCTAAACAAAATCTTTTAAAGGCATGGGATGTGAAGCAGGATCCACGGTCACTAATGATGCGATCTGGACATCGAAATGTATAAAATACGTCCTCTAATGCTCGCATAACATTTTGTGTGTTCGTGTTTCGCACCGGTTTTATAAAGAGAAATTTAGTGAATGCCTCAACAATGACTAAGAGGTGAGTATTGCCGCGTTTGGACCTCACAAAGGGCCCGAGGTGGTCTATGTGGATGGTGTGGAAAGGAACTTCGATCTTTTCTATGGTATGTAAGTATCCCTCTTTGGTGTGAGCAGTTTTCTTCGCGTAAGCGCATTGGACACAAGCCTTAACGTACTTCTCTATAAACCTAGACATCTTTGGGAACCAATACGACTTCCTAATGCGTTCAACGGTCTTCTCCACACCAAAATGCCCAATATCGTCGTGGTTTAATCGGCATAATTGCCACCTCGCACCCTTCGGCACGACCCAGCGTACGTTGTTATCATCGCCGTCAATGATTTTGTACAATTGGTTGTCTTTGATTTTGTAATTGTCCTTAATATATTTTAGGCCATCAGAGTCAATATCCGAAGAAACAATATCTTTGATTCTGCACAGTTCAGAGTCTCCTAATTGCAGTGTCTGGAGCCAATCATCAGTACCAATAGACATTATTGTCGGATATTGACCTAATGCATCAATAGTTTCATCATCCGGAATAGGATTACGTGACAGTGCGTCGACGTGGGTCATTTTGGAGCCAGCCCTATATTCGATGGTACACTGAAACTCTTGCAGCAACAGCCACCACCGTGCTACTCGAGGTATTAAGTCGCGTTTCAGGCAAGTACTGCGTAGCGCACTGCAGTCTGTGACTATTTTAAAACTTTGCCCGAAAAGATAAACGCGAAACTTTTTCAGGGAGCAGATCACCGCCAGCGTTTCTAGTTCGTAAGCATGAAAATGCTTTTCTTCTGGGGTGGTCTGCCGACTGTAGAACGCGACAGGATGAAACGCGCATCCGGAAGGGGTTTTCTGCAACAGAATCCCACCAATGCCTAGTTTGCTGGCATCTGTATGGAGCTCTATTACAGCCGTAGGGTCATATATAGACAGAATAGGCCGTTTTATTAATCTCTCCTTAAGATCTTTAAACGCCTCCTCCTGTTCCTCTGTCCAACACCATAGTGAATCCTTCTTTAATAATTTGTTAAGAGGATGGGCCACTTGCGCAAAATTTCTTATAAACTTGCGAAAGTATCCGACAAGACCCAAAAATTGTCGGACCGTGTGCTGGTTGGTCGGACGCGGAAAATCAATGACGCAGCTGATTTTCTTATCCCCTGGTCTTATACCAGCAGCACTGATTTCATAGCCCAAGTAATTCACCTTATCTGCTAAAAACTCGCACTTAGACAAGTTTAGCGTCAAATTGGCCTTATCTAACAATTGGAGGACGTTCTCAAAACGGTTCAGACACTCCTCTTTATCCTTTCCGTATATGAGCACGTCATCTATATAAACAGTAGCTTCAGTGTATCGTGCGGATCCCAACACCTTGTGCATCATCCGCTGAAACACAGCGGGGGCGTTTGCAAGGCCGAACGGCATACGGTTGAACTCGTATTGCCCGTCCGGCGTTACGAACGCTGTCAACGGTTTTGATGCTTCCGCTATCGGGACCTGGTAGTAACCCGATGCCAAATCGAGTGTGATGAAATACGCTTGACCAGATAATCGAGCAATTTCATCCTCAATAACTGGCATCGGGTATCGTTCCTTAACCGTTACCGCATTTAATAACCTGTAGTCGACACACATTCTTAGCTTGCCGTCTTTCTTACGTACCAGAATTATCGGACTGGCGTATTCGGATACGGATTCCTTAATGATGCCGGCGTCCAGCATCTCACCTACCATAGTACGAACTTGTTCGCGCTCCTTATGTGACAATCGGTAAGGGCGATAAACGATGGGCTGCTTACTATTTGTCTCAATTGTCATCTCAGTTGCATTTGAACACCCTAACTCCTTAAGCGTAGAAGCAAAACACTGTTTATATTTATTCAAAATATCTAATAACTTTTGTCTATCATGTTCATTGACACTATCACCCATACGGACCATTCCGCCATCAATGACTCGAAAGTTTGGTTCTAAAACTTCCGCCCCTTGGGACACAATACGGTTCATTAGGTGAATCTTTGTGGCGCGACATAGGGTAGTTCCCATTAGTAACTTTAACCGACATGTAATAGGGGCAATACTGATTTTTACCACACCGTTTGTCACCCGGTATACACCACCATAAATGGTGTACTGATTAGTTGGTTGCCCTACTACCTTACTACTTATAATAATATAGCTATCTATCCGTGGTTCCGTGATAGCTGTTATAGTTACAGGACCGTGTACATCAATGCAAGAGAGCACCAAGACCTTGAGGTCTTGAGCGCCTTGCGCGTCTTGGTTGACATCACTGAAGGGCATTTCATTTTCAAAATTGTAAAACTTCAAATGCTCAAAGTTTTTATATACAATCACATGCGATTGTTCAGTGAATGACTGCCCAATAAGTACGGGCACTTCCAAATATTTATCATCAACTACATGAAAACTCACATCGGCTTTAACTCCATCGATTTCTAAATTAGCTTTAACACTTCCAACCGTCTGGACAATTTCGTTTCCAAAGCCCTTCAATGGCGTCAAACCATAGTCATACTTTAGTCCTAATTTAGGTATAACAGATTTCGTTAAGAGAGAGACTTCGCTTCCAAAATCTATGAAGGCTTGAGCCTGTGATCCGTTTATTGCGACTACTTTTATATACTTAGAGTTAGATTTAGAAGCAGAAATGCACATTGTTTTCTGTGCTGTGTCACTTTTAATAACGTTTTGATTATCCGGTTTAGACCTGCAGCCGTCAGATTTATGGCCAAATTTTTGGCAGGTTTGGCACTTTATTAAGGGTTTGGGGCACTTCATAAAAGGGTGCCCTTGTTCTTTGCAATTATAGCAAACCAAACCGGAATTAACTGCTGTGGGGTTAACTTTTTTAGTATCAGCATTACTATTACTATTATTAATATTTGAAGCTTTAGCATCGTGTACGAACCTACTTCTAAAGTTGTTACGATCATTGGGTGATACAGTTTGTGAATCTTTATTACTCATGAGAAACTGCAGGAGCTGTTCAGGTTGTGTACAACGCAACGCCAAAGCACTAGTTTTTGTCGTTTTATCGCTCAGTCCATGTATAACGCAATCAACAGCACGCTTGCCAACGATGTCACACCGGTTCAACAAGGCTATCTTTTCATAAAAGTATATCTCAATTGGCTCACTAATCTTACTCTTACGCCTCAACATATCCTCCAGGGATTGACCATAATTGTCCTCGCAGGGAAAAGCCGTCAAAAGCTTTCCTGCCACTCTGACCAACTAAAAAGAATAGAATTCAACCCCTCATACCAGGTTTTGGCCAATCCCTGGAGCTTTTGCATCGCGAAATGGATAACAGTTTTGTCATCCCACCCATAAACGGCGGCACACTCGTTCACTTTCCGTAACCAAATGTCAATTCTCTGATTTTTAGACGAAGGGTCGAAATCCGGTAATATATTTTTGTGATTTAAATTATGTGAACTGTGTGCTGCCGCTGACGGCTGAGATGGCTTAATCGAATTTAAAATATTAACTACATCCTTCGCAGAAAAAGTGGGACTTGCTGCCCTTCTGGAAATACGTGAAGTGGGTACCTTGCTATCCTGGTCACGGTAACGGCTACGTTTATCCCGGTCGTCCGCTCGAGACGACTGCTGCTCCAAATGCCGCGAAGTCGCGGCACTATTGGTGCCTGCGTTACGTCGTGCGCAGTCATTTTGTTTTGAACTGGATCGCAACCGGCTCCGCTCCCGGTCAATTTCCTCTTCCAGGCGCCTGACTCTGTCTCGTTCACGCTCCAACTCCCGTTCCTTCTCCCGCATGCTCCTGCTGTGACGAACCGAGCTACGGCTTCGATAGCGAGTACGGCTTCGGCGTGCTCCCTGCGTCTCGCTACGCAAGCGACTCCGACTACGTCTGCCTCCGTCACCATCACGTCTCGACCCAGTGCGTTCAGGTGTCTCTAGACGGTGGCTTGGACCGCTCCCGTTGTGTTCCATTATCTATAACTCGAAAACGAAACAAGCAGTTTGAATTTGTACACTAAAACACAAAAAAAAAGAAAACGTGATGTATCTCCGAAACGGTACGTCCTAGCGCAAAAATAACCCCATATAACACTGAACATCATAATGTGACAACAAGGTGACCCTGACACTTAATTCCAGGGTCGTCCAATAAAAATGGGTAAAATAATATTTTTAATAAACAGGTTAAGCTTAATATCAATAAAGTGTGCCCTTTGCAACCGGAAATAACGTAGCACCCTTAATTATTGGACCTCATTATGTCCTCAGAAATAAATAAATCATTATCATTAATATCCTCGGATATAAATTAATTTGGAAATATTTCTTAGTATGCTATTATCTTATTTTGTTCCAAAATAATACCACATTTGCATCGGTCCACCAGCCGTCATACCACATTTGAATTCGTCAACCAACCGTCAGTTTCAAATAATTATAAAATTTAAGTTTTACAAAATATGTGAGCATGTACATACCACTTCTGATTTGTAGTAAAACTCCGTTCACAATACTTAATATTATTTAATTGCACTTCCAACAAAACACAGCAAACTATTACAGGTAATAATTAAGTACACGTCCGTCCAGTACGGCTGCCAAGACCAGAATGCCGCCGCTCGCCGAGTGCCGTTACCGAGTTATTTTTCAAATCGATCAAACCGTCATTCGGTTTTAAAATAAAATCATGGATATACTAAATAAATAAATACTAAGTATATTTAAACATAGGTATTTAAATCATAAACCTTACAGTACCACAGTACCTGGCCTCAAGCGCGAGCCGCGCACTATAAAGTCGTACCGCCTAGCTAAAATCTTAACAAAACGAAATAATCACGGCACACAGCACACAGCACACCGCACACCACACACCGCGGACAGCTCGCCGCTCGCAGCTCACGTCTCACAGCACGCCGCTCGCAGCACACCGCACACAGCTTTGGTGGAGTCACCCCAGCTGAAAAACTGCTCGCCGTGCACAGCACACAGCACACTTCTCAGCTTTGGTGGAGTCTCGGCCTTACACAAGCGAAGCTGGGTTTTCATCTAGTTTAAAAAATAAACAGGAGGCTCACGTACCTATGTATTTCTTCGTCCAATTGTTTTGTAATTCTGTTATACCCCGGAAACATCTCCGGGGTGATCGGTTTAATGATTATTCCTCCATCAAGGGCGCCCATAACTGCCCCATACAGGCGGTAGTCGTTTGAATCTATCGGGCCCACGTCAAAACAGCATCTGTGGGATAACAGAACATCATGAGCAATAATTGTGGAATCTAAAACAGTTAATACATTATCATAGGTTTATTTACGTGATGGGCGCAGGGCCGTTGTCCACTGCGTCGACTATGTTAATTGCGCCGGTAGCTCTCGGCGAGCCGGTATATATTGTGTCCAGCATTATCTTTATTAAAATCCTGCGACTGAGAAGTAAGCCAGTGCTATACGCACTGGCGTAGTTCATCCCAATCTAAATATAAACAAATCAAAATTATAAATTATTTATTTATTTAAAACTTTATGCACAATGTTGTACAACGGCGGACTTATCTGCCAGTCTACCTTAGGGTGATGCAGAGATAAAACATAGTAGGTGCAAAAAACGAACCATTTATTAGATATTATATACTTATAAAAATACATATGAAATAATATAAATAATAATGTAAAATACATATATAAATACAAAAAATATATAATTATCTATATGTCGCAGAATCAACACAGAAGCAAAACAATTTAGAATAACGCCATCTATTATCGTGCTGCGGAATCAAAACAGAAACACAATTTAGAATCTCTATTGTTTATTGTTAATTTAGAATAACGCCATCTATTATCGTTAGTGTGAATCAAAACAAAAACGCAATTTAGAATCTTTATTGATTACTAGCTTCTGCCCGCGACTTCGTACGCGGATTCTGTTGCTTATGCAAGCGACACGGGATCGTCAAAATCGAACATCTGATAAGTTTGATGTCCAATTTCAAGAGCCCGGGTAAAAAAATAAATGGGAGTTTTGACCTGTAGCCTCCTGAGTCCCCGTGGTCTTTTTGTAGGACAAAATTATTATACGTCATTAAGTCCTGACATTTTTTCCTAGTCGCTAGTATAAAAACCGAATGTCCTTTTCAACACACATTTAAGTTTTTCGTTTATAATGTTGGTCCTGCTGTATTTGATTTCTTTCACCAATCAAAATTCAGATGCTCAAATGTTCGTGAATCAAATGAGCCAATAACAAAATGAACAATCATTCACTTTACCGGCGTGCGTGGTTGAAAATGGAAGGCCGACGGAGTAGAGGTAAGTTAATCTATGAATATCTTATTAATCTATTGTTCTAGTTTGTATTGAGTTACGTTTTTAAATTGCTAATATGTTATATTTTGTCGTTTTCACTAATTTTTACGAAAAAGTGGCAAGAGCTCGTATTTATTAGGCTTTTGAAAAAACGTTCTTTTAAAAGGTATTTCGGTCTTGGCTATAATAATAGCCTGCCATTTTGTGTTCTTTATGAAGTACTTTCGGCTTTTATAGTAATAGTTTAATGCTATCTCCTAATTCATATTTTTAGTTGCCACTCACGTTATGTTAATACCGTTTCGGGGTAAATTACAATATTAATGTTTGTATTACTGTTTTAATATTCATAAATATTAAGAAATTATATTTTTTTAATGAATATATTAATACCCGTGTATTTTATCATTTCAGAATTGACTGAAAACCAAATTAGTGATATAGTGAACCAGTCAGATTTCGAGGATGTATCCGATGATGAAACTTATTTTGTTAATCGTGATTTGGAAAATCATTATAGCTCTTCCTCTGATGAAAGTACCACTTCAGACACAGAAGTAGTGACTACAGGAGTACGATCAAGAGGAGTTCGAACAAGAGGAGGTGTTCGAGTAAGAGGGAAAAAATTACCGATTACAAGACTTTAATGAGAAGAGGGAGAGGGAGCCACGACGTTCTCGTAAGAAATGATGGTAAAATTGCCATTACCAAATGGATGGATAACAAACCGGTAATATTACTTTCAACAGTTTATGCTGCTGAAAATACCGATTACTGCAGAAGATATAATAGGCAATCAAGAGCATATATTGAGGTCTCTCGCCCAGAAGTCATTAAAGAATACAATCGAAACATGGGAGGTGTTGATTTGGTTGACAGACTGATGGCAGTTTGTCCAGCAAGAGCAAAAACAAGAAAGTGGACTGTTAGATTTATTTCCCATTTCATTGACCTTGCAGTTACTAATTCTTGGATCAAGTACAAACAAGATCAGTTAAAGAAAGGAATACTGCCTCACAAAATATTTCAATTACGCGATTTTAAAATGCGAATTGCTGAAAAGCTCATTGATGATAATGTTTACAGAGATTTATCATTTGATGATGATGGTGTACCAGAAATTCGAACAAATGTGATCGTTCGGCGACCGCCTATTATACCACTGCCATCAAAAGCAAAAAGAAAGCATGGAATCGACCATATGCCAGAAATGTCTAATGCTCAACATCGCTGCAGGAATCAAGGCTGTACCAAGAAGACCTCAGTTAAATGTATTGGGTGCAATTTATCTTTATGTCTGACAACAAAAAGAAACTGTTTTAAAGTCTTCCATGAGAGAGATTAGGCTGAGAGCTTTTTTTACCGTTGATAAGTTGATTGTTTAATATCGTGATCTCATTTCATAAGGAAACATATTTTAATTAGAAGTATCCTATAACTTGCTAAGCAAGCTGACTGATTTATTGTTGCTAGTGTAATAGTGGCAGTTATATCAATAATTTTCTCTTATTTTTAAAACTTTTTGTTAATAATTTGAATTTTTGTTTACTTTTTGTTAAGAACATCTGATTCTTCTTTATCTAATTTTGATTTCAAGTAACTTTTGCCAAAGTTTATTAGAAAAGTTGTTTAATATTATAAGCCAATGTAAAATAATTTGTCAAAATTGTTAAAAACGTATTAAAAGTAAAATATAATTTGATTTTTGAGCATAAACAGAACTGTGTTTTACTATATTTATTATGATTGTCTATATCCTATCACATCCGAAAGTCCTTTATGACGAACAATTTTCAATTTCTACTTTTGTGTATTATGACCGAAAGTACTTTTTAAAGAACAAATAACTGGTCAAAGTAAAACATGTTAAAAAAAATAAAAAAATCTTGCAAAAAACTTTTGTTCTGGCAAAAATCACGATATGCAGTGGTAACACTGTAATTCCAAAATAAAGTCTCAGGACTTACGGCACTCTTCCATTTTGTTCTTTATAAAGAACAGTCGGCCTTTTAGACATAGTGAGAAAAAATATGGCGGACTCAGGAGGGTAGAGTCAAATTTTTATTCATTATATTCATCGTCATCGAAAATTAGTTCTAAACTGCCTTTACTGCGTGGAGATACTCCCAGCTTATGTTATTTTTAAATTATACAGTTAAATTAGTGATAGCTTTGATTTCCGCATCAGGTGTTCCTTATCTTCAATTTTATACGTACGTTTATACGTCAACAGAGAGTACTCATCAGGCTGAACAACTCTTGCTAAGACGTCATTCCTGTATATGTTATAGTGTAGCTGTGCTCTTGGTGTTCCACATCAGATGTTCCAGATCTTCAATTTTTATACGGCAACACAGAGTGCTTATCAGGCTGAACAACCTTTGCTAAGACGTCATTACTATATAATTATGTTATAGTGTAGCTGGGCTCTTGGTGTCCCACATCAGGTGTTCCAGATCTTCAATATTTTAAGTCAACAGAGAGTGCTCATCAGGCTGAACAACTTTGCTAAGACGTCATTCCTATGTATTTTGTGGAGTAGCTGGGCTCTTGGTGTTCTACATCAGGTGTTCCAGATCTTCCATTTTTATACGGCAACAACAGAGAGTGCTTATCAGGCAGAACAACTCTTGCTAAGACGTCATTCCTGTATATGTTATAGTGTAGCTGGGCTCTTGGTGTTCCACATCAGATGTTCCAGATCTTCAATTTTTATACGGCAACAGAGAGTGCTTATCAGGCTGAACAACTCTTGCTAAGACGTCATTACTATATATGTTATAGTGTAGCTGGGCTCTTAGAGTTCCACATCAGGTGTTCCAGATCTTCAAATTTATTCTCTCCGCAGAAAATGCTCATCACGTGGAACAATTTTTGCTTTGGCACTATTTTTGTATCTCTTATAGTTTAGCTGGTCTGTTGCAGTTCTGCACCAGGTGTTCAAGTTTTCAAGATAAATTATAGCCTATATATGTTGGCCAGACTTAATACCTATACAACAAAAACAGAATCATACAAATCCGTCCAGTACTTTTTGAGTTTATCCCGGACATACATACAGACAAACAGACAAAAATTCTAAAAACTACATTTTTGGCTTCGGTATCGATTGTAGATCACACCCCAAGTATTCTTTTAAAAAAATATTCAATGTACAGTTTTGACTTTCCTACCATTTTATTATATGTATATAGATTGTTAATTTAGAATAAAGTCATCTATCTCTCATTGGAGGAACTATGAAGTTAACGTCCAAGAGCCCGTGAACCCCAGACCTACGTTATTTTATAAAACCTGAAAGTTTGTCAGCGGATGCTCCCAACACTGGTAAGAACGATGGACAATTATGGAGTTTGGGTTATGGTGGCTTTGGCAGGCCTCCCTCCCCCACAGCTCAAGGGCTAGGGACGGGGACTTTTGATATGTTCACCTCCTAACTAGTCCAAACAAAGTTGCGTAGTCAAAAATTGTGTTCCAAGACTTTCCTTCTATACCCTGTTTTGAGCATTCGTAGACTGGGCTATTTACAATGTTTGTCTGGCAAGGAGTTGGAACTATCAAAAGTGTCTGGCTAATGAGGAAACATCATCTACTTATTACCCAAGTATTATATATAAAAATCAGCTTTTATACTATAACGTAAGTAAAATTATATTTTACACACCTTTAGTACCGTTTACCTGCCAAAGCTATATATACAGGGTGATTTGTTATTCGATGCGGTCCTTGAAATGGGTGATACTAGACTTTATTTGCAACAATTTTAACCCCGACAATATGGGGTCTAAACTAACTGGTTTTAGAGATATCGAACTTTAAAGATTATTCGAAAAATTTCCACCTCTCCCTCATTAAGGCGCGGTCTTATCTCATATTCCCAAAAATTGGTTTCTTAGAACGTCGAGTATGACGTAATGTAATAAAAATAAGCAACGCGAAAAATACAGTGAACAGAGAAGGGTATAAAGAAGAATTTAAACCGAACAGAATAATAAATAAGAGTTTGATATTCCCAATAAAAATTGGGAAGTTGTAGCACAAAAATAAACTTTGACGTCGAAGATCTCTGTATTTCCAGCGATAACAACAGTTTTTTTTTTAAGAATTTAGTAGGTTTTCCATTTTTTTAAAACTTTAACCGAACCATTATTTAATTTTATGTCTATATTTTAAATAATCTAAAGAAAAGCAGTAAAATAAATGCCCATTCGCAGCTTACGTCACATTTCAACACAAATGTCATTTTTTCAATTTTCAATCTTATTGACGCTCCATAGTGGTGACAATAGTTTACGCGGTCATAAGCGATTAAAATCGTAGTCAGTCCGCGTCTTAAGTGCTTATTGTTAGAAAGTAACGATAGTCACCACTTAGAATTTATGCTTTTCTGATAGAATATGAACGACTGAATCTAGTGAATACAAGTTTGTTATAAAAGTAATCATATCTTGGGAAATTAAGTGTCATAAAGTTTCTGTTTTGAAGTTTTCTGAAAACTTTCCTTGTCTTTCAAATCATATTTTTCAAAATAAATGTATGACACTTGGTGTACAAATTACAGGAAAAACTTCCTTGTCTCATTACCTTTCTAAAATGGTGCCACAGTACCCACTTTTAGTTAGTGTCTTATCAGAAAATTAGGGTAGTTACTGACAAAGTAGTAAATCAACGAAAATCGGTTATAATGTTTTTTCGAACCAACATTTTTTTTCTGTGGTTTTTGTCCAAAATGCTATCTGATGTTAGCTTTTTAAGTCAGTGCTCTAAATCCTGGTCGATCATATCAGGCAAAAATCGGTCTTTATCTGGAGTATTTTTACCTATGGACCAGATAGTCAAACCATCAATTTTCTTCCATTTAAAACAGCTACTTGAAACAAATGTACAATGACCGAATGTTTATAAGCTCTGGTTTCGCAAAAACTAAACTGGCGTGCATAAAAGTTGGGTCACCCTACTTGTAGGACAGGTAAAAATACTCCAGATAAAGACCGATTTTGCTTGAGACGATCGACCAAAATTAAGCGCATTGACTCAAAAAGCTAATATCAGATAGCAGTTTGGACAAAAACCACAGAAAAAAAATGTTAAGTCGAAAAAACATTATAACCGATTTTCGATGATTTACTACTTTGTCAGTAACAATCCTAATTTTCTGATAAGACACTAACTAAAAGTGGGTACTGTGGCACCATTTTAGAAAGGTAATGAGACAAGGAAGTTTTTCCTGTAATTTGTACATCAAGTGTCATACATTTATTTTGAAAAATATGCTTTGAAAGACAAGGAAAGTTTTCAGAAAACTTCAAAACAGAAACTTTATGACACTTAATTTCCCAAGATATGATTATTTTTATAACAAACTTGTATTCACTAGATTCAGTCGTTCATATTCTATCAGAAAAGCATAAATTCTAAGTGGTGACTATCGTTACTTTCTAACAATAAGCACTTGATGAGGGAGAGGTGGAAATTTTTCGAATAATCTTTAAAGTTCGATATCTCTAAAACCAGTTAGTTTAGACCCCATATTGTCGGGGTTAAAATTGTTGCAAATAAGGTCTAGTATCACCCATTTCAAGGACCGCATCGAATAACAAATCACCCTGTATATGTCGCAGAACCAACACAGAAGCACAAGAATTTAGAATAACGCCATATATTATCGTGCCGTGGAATCAAAACAGAAACACGACTTGGAATCTTTATTGATTATTGTTAATTTAGAATAACGCCATCTATTATCGTTAGCGTGGAATCACGCAATTCAGAATCTCTATTGATTATTGTTAATTTAGAATAACGCCATCTATTATCGTTAGTGTGGAATCAAAACAGAAACGCAATTTAGAATCTTTATTGATTAGTGTTAATTTAGAATAACGCCATCTGTCTCTCATTGGAGGAACTATGCAGTTAGATTTGACAGATAACGTTTAGGAATGCCAAGTTATTACACTTGGGGATGCTTAGCGTGGAGTAATGGCAACACCGAGCGAATAGTCGAGTTGAATATCGATTCAGAAGTTTAATCAGGTATTCGACGTTGACAGGTACTGACGTTGACAGATATGTTGGCAAACCTGTGTGGGGTAGGCCACTTGGACGGACAGTTGAATGAAGTGAACACTTTTGAATCGGTCCGTCAAGCTGTGTAGACATCTTGGTCACGCCACGTCGTCCACGATAAACTTCCCGCGTTCCTAAGTTTTTAATCGAGCCATATCTCGGACATCCTTGATTATTTTGTATTCAGTGTGTGTTAGCAAGTAATTAAAAGTGTTAACAAAGGTTTTGTGAGTGTTATTTCCGATATCGCGCCCCTTCTGATATCGATTCTTCGACATATATATAACGCCTGTGTTCAGCCGATCCATCCATCTATCAGGCACATTGTTCAGCTATGTGTTTGAGGACCTCTATTTAGTGACATTCAAGGAGAAAATTCTATTACCATAACCCAAACTCCATAATCGTCCATCGTTCTTACCAGTGTTGGGAGCATCCGCTGACAAACATTCAGCTTTTATAAAATAACGTAGGTCTGGGGTTCACGGGCTCTTGCTCTATTAGATTTGACAGATAACGCTTAGAAACGTCAAGTTATTACACTTAGGGATGGTTAGCGTGGAGTAATGGCAACACCGAGCGAGCTAGTCGAGTTGAATATCGATTCGGAAGTTTAATCAGGTATTCGACGTTGACAGGTACTGACGTTGACAGATATGTTGGCAAACCTGTGTGGGGTAGGCCACTTGGACGGACAGTTCAGTGAAGTGAACACTTTGAATCGGTCTGTCAAGCTGTGTAGACATCTTGGTCACGCCACGTCGTCCACGATAAACTTCCCGCGTTCCTAAGTTTTTAATCGAGCCATATCTCGGGCATCCTTGATTATTTTGTATTCAGTGTGTGTTATTTCCGATATCGCGACCCTTCTGATAACGATTCTTCGACATATATATCAACGCAAGAAAGCAATCTTGTAGTATCTCGAAAAGTGGAACTTTACACCAGAGCCAAAAAACTATTTAAAATATTCATAACTCGTAAACTAGCTGAAATCGAGAGGTGCTTTTTAGAACACATATTTCTTATAATGAAATTTATTAGATAACACTAAAGTTAGTGTTCTAAAGTTGGTATAACATGAGTTTTTGCGAGTTACAGCAATTGGTATTTCAATTTGAATCATCAATATTGCTGTATCTTGGTCATAGTCTATACACCGTGTTCTTCACGTTATCCATAAACTTTAGCAAATACTTCTATGGCTTTTACAAATCAAATCCAACAAAGGAAGTAGTACTTAAAAAGGCTTCGTTACAAAGATATTTGTAATTTCATTTAATGAAATTTAATTGAGCTATGCAGTGAGAAAGTATCTTAATTTGGCCTATGTTGCCGCTTAGTGCAATTAAAATGATAAATCTATCAAATACTATTTGCATTTCATTTGCACGTACGAGAGGAACCCGAGAGTTAGCGAAGAAATACGATCATTTGCGATAACGAATCTTTCAAAGAGATTAAACTGGTCGCTATGGATACCTAAGTTGTTATTTGTCATTGTTTGTCATGCATGATTTTAACTGTCAGGATTATTGTTTATTGTAATTTGCTTTTGGGTTTCCGACTAATTTAATCAATCATTTTGATTACAACTTTCACTATGCCGCACGAATATTCTGCTCAACACCAAGCTGATATTCACTTCGTCTACGGTTTCTGTGACGGAAATGCTACAGCAGCTGTGCGAGAGTACCAACGGCGATTCCCTGGTCGGCGCGTTCCTGATATACGAACATTTATTAACATACACAGGAGATTTTGTGAGATCGGAATTAGACCACGCCGCCCTGAACGAGCAATCAATTTGAGCGTCGCTCAAGAAAACAGAATAATGAACCTTATTATTCATGATCCTACACTCTCAACGAGACGCGTTGGGAGAATCGTGGGTGTATCTCATAAGCTAGTGTGGAAACTGTGGAAAAGATATGGTTTGCATGCCTACCACTACAGAAAATCCCAAGGCATAATACCACCTGATCACTTCTCAAGAATTGTTTTTTGCCAGAGAATGAATCAAGAACTGATAAATAATCCAATACTGCTTCAAAAAATTCTTTGGATGGATGAAGCCCAGTTTACAAGAGCGGGAGTATTCAATTCCAAAAATCAAGTGCAGTGGCATGAGAGCAACCCGAATTTACATTGGCAGGCGTCACATCAAACTGAATTCTCTGTAAACATGTGGGCTGGTGTTTTTAACAATCAGCTGATCGGCCCTATTGAGATTCCCCACCGCCTAAATGCTGACAATTACTTAGAGTTCCTAAGAAACGTCACTAGCTTCGAATTTTTCGAACAAGTGCATCTTCAAACTCTGCGAACCATGTGGCTCCAACATGATGGGGCCCCTGCACATTATGGCACACAAGTGCGTGAATATTTAAATGCAACGTTTCCTGGCCGTTGGATTGGACGAGGTAGCACAAATATCGCATGGCCAGCTAGGTCCCCAGATCTGACTCCTTTAGATTTTTATGTCTGGGGAACCTTAAAGGAGAAGGTGTACTCCGTACAAATTCAGAACCGTGAACAGCTCTTAGATAGAATATCTCAGGCTGCTGAACAAATAAGACAAATGTCTGTAAATTTAAATGGCCAAATTAGGACTCGTTTGAATATTTGTGTCGAAAAAGAAGGTGGTCATTTCGAAAACTTTTTACATTAAATTTATTTTTTGCTTTTTAGAGTTTATTTTTTATTAATAAAAATATTTTTGAATGACATTACGGCTGACGTAGTTGTCTAACCTACAGTGTTTGGATCTTTGGACACTCCATTGAGGTTGACAGGAGAGCGCTCATTTGTGAAATGTATTGAAAAATAAGATGGTGGCGTTAGTTCTGATGTTGCCCACGCAACAAGTGTGCTTATAAATTATAATTATTCTACTCAAATGCATAAAAAAAATATGCTGTGATTACCATTTATCTTAATTTGACCGAGACCTATCTTTTGAGAGTATTTTTACGATTGTACGTGAGCTCTAAGCGTGGTCCCCAGATTGCGTGTTGAGCTGCCCCTCTTTTAGTCAATAATTTTGAGATTGAATGTTCGTTACTTAAGCCGAAACGGCAGAATGGGAAGATAATTATGGTAGCCTACTCCCCTTCCCGTCGTTGGAGGTCCGGCGTTGCTTTAAGCCTAGACTAAAAATAAGGACTGCAGAAACGTTTTGCGAAGGCTGCATGTCGTGGGAAGAGGTTATCATGATTTGGTTATGGAATTTTGTTTTTTTTTTTATTCCTCAATTAAAAAGACAATTCGAAATACGTATCTACCTGCTTGGTAGCCTTATACGTTCTCTTTAGATAAGTATAATACATTGACAGTGCTATGAGGAACGAGATAAAAAATCAAAGAAACTTTTGTTTTGACAAGTTTCAGCCCGCCAAATGTTATGAATGAAAATACGACGTTGCCAATTCGGATAAAGAGGCATGCATATCGGGTTATTTACGTCTAGGTATTTAGTTTGTATGAAAATTAACAAAAAATAAAAAATAAGAATTTATTAATGTGTCCATAATGAAAAATGCTTACTTCCGTGGTTTGAACATCTGGTCGAAGTTCATGTATATCGTCCGGAACACGGTGTATAGTAATCATATCGACGCAAGAAAGCAATCTTGTAGTATCTCGAAAAGTGGAACTTTACACCAGAGCCAAAAAACGATTAAAAAAATTCATTACTCGTAAACTCACTGAAATCGAGAGGTTATTTTTGAAACACATATTTCTTATAATGATTAGATAACACTAAATATAGTGTTAAAAGTTGGTATAACATGAGATTTTGCGAGTTACAGCAATTGGTATTTCAATTTGAATCATCAATATTCTGCCGCCGTAATCAAAAAGGACGCATCTACATAAAATGACAAACTGAGAAAAAAAATAAAACGTGTTTCAAAAATTTAAAAATTTGCTGTGTGTAAGGAAATAAACAAACTCATTATTTTATGGTACAAAAGGGTGTATTAGGGTTTGATCCATCGGTAATAATTATGTAGACTTTTTTTTTTTTTTTGCGTGGTAAAATCATCAAATGAGTCCTCCCACCCCGGGCAGGGCGGGAGGGACTGTCAGACTTGTACTGACTAAAATCCACGGTGTCCTTCAGTAGCCCTTTATGTTCCGGGGTCACGGTAATGAGATAAGTCCCGCGACTCCGGCAGGCTTTGGCCCTCTAGAGAGGGGGCCCCGTCATTATGCTGACGCTCTTTGAGGCGCGCGTGGAACACAACGCGCCGTCGACCCGTGCATGGTCCATGGTCGGGCTGCGAGTTGCCCTTTACTCGCCGCCCGCATGCCCGCGCCTACGGTCCTCTCGCGCCCGGCATTGGTTGCGGCCATGCTGCGGGGCGAGACGGAGTGGGAAGCGGTCGCCTCCTTCTGCGAATCAGTAATGCTCGCGAAGGAGGAGGCGCGCCGCGAGAGAGAGAGGACAATGTCCTCCCTCCGCCCCACCCGCGGTGGTTGGCGCCCACGGCGACGGACGTCGCAAGACGATCTCCGGCCACCGTAGGCGCGGGCATGCGGGCGGCGAGTAAAGGGCAACTCGCAGCCCGACCATGGACCATGCCCGGGCCGACGGCGCGTTGTGTTCCACGCGCGCCTCAAAGAGCGTCAGCATAATGACGGGGCCCCCTCTCTAGAGGGCCAAAGCCTGCCGGGGTCGCGGGACTTATACCATTACCGTGACCCCGGAACATAAAGGGCTATTGAAGGACACCGTGGATTTTAGTCAGTACAAGTCTGACAGTCCCTCCCGCCCTGCCCGGGGTGGGAGGACTCATTTGATGATTTTACCACGAAAAAAAAAAAAAAATGCCCGCGCCTACGGTGGCCGGAGATCGTCTTGCGACGTCCGTCGCCGTGGGCGTCCACCACCGCGGGTGGGGCGGAGGGAGGACACTGTCCTCTCTCACGCGGCCCGCCTCCTCCTTTGCGAGCATGACTGCTTCGCAGAAGGAGGCGACCGCTTCCCACTCCGTCTCGCCCCGCAGCATGGCCGCGACCAATGCCGGGCGCGAGAGGTCTCCGCCTATCGCCACCGTGAGGACACGTCGGTGCTCTGCCCAAGCGGGGCAGTCTTGCACCGTATGCTCTACTGTGCCCTCCGGGCGATCTTCGCAGTGGTGACACCCAGGCGTTTCCTCCTTTCTCCTCAGACACAGGTACAGTCGAGTTCAATAATATGTTGGCAATGTCAATGATTCAAAATATTTTGAGCGTTGGTAAGCTCAATAAATTCTACAGAATCTATAGATCAAAAATATGTCCTCATGTGAACGGTTCAATAATATTTAATTTTTAATATAAATATAATAAGTGATCACCTTTAAAAAAAATATAATCTATACTGTATTAGCTTTAATAATATCTGAGCAGGGTAAGCTTCATAATTATCTCTACATTCATAGGAAAGTATATTATTTGCTCGAATAAATAAAATCCAGTTTACATTGATAAAGAAATGACAGCATTTCAATTGTTTTCCGCGCGAATGGTTTTTAGGAGTTTATTTCAAACGTCATTCGAAGGAAAACTAGCCAGTGATACCTTAATAATGTTGCAAACTCCTTGACCATGCAATTTTAAGATTGCTAGTAAAATCATCTTTATAAAGTAGTAATAAGGTTGAATTTGAATTACATTTACTTGATTTGATATTATTGTATTCATGTGTGCTTACATATTGTGAATTTTACACTGTTCAGATAATTATGATCTTAAACTTGTTCATATAATAATGTCCCTTTGGCTGTATACATGTTACTGAGAAAAAGTAGTCACATATTAATGAATCTAAATCTTGATCACAATATTTTAATAATGGTTGTAGTTGCCACAATATTATGAATGATTTTGATGTTCATATATTTTTGAAGTTTAGACGGACCAACATGTTAATGAACGCGACTGTACCTCCCGAAACTTCCGTGTCCGGTGAGGACCTGCGTCATGCGGTAGGTCAGGACGCCGTGACTCCTATCCAGCCACTCCTCAAAGAGGGGTCTTACCGCCGCGATTGCGGCGTGCCCGGCCGTCGGTTGAACGTCTTTCCGACTTAGTAATAATGTGTTACAAAGCTATAAAAACGAAATAAAAAAGACGTAAATAGCCATTCAAGCCTGCTTTTCAACTTATTGATACCGTTAAACATGGATAAACGGGACCTGAAGGAAGCGGAAAATTTGTGTCACTTAAAGAGGTATTCCACTTACCCAGTGTCTCAGACATCCAGGTATACATAAATATCTGGCTCATTTACGGAGAGTTCCATTAATAGAGATGATATTAGAATTATTAATTTTATAATAAAGGTGCACTAAATAAAATAACGTATGATATAATTATTTTAAACATTTAGCCGGGTCCAAAAATGTATGCAGGAGAGTCTATCAAAAAATATAGGCATATTTGAGGGTGGACTACAAATCACTGTGTGGTAGAGTTTTTTTGTGTAATTAAGTCCGTTATCTCAATTAAAGTCGTGCTTAGTTTAGAAAGAAAGAAAGAAAAAACGTTTATTGGCACACGCCAGAAGTGCACACAGTATCACAAGAAATAGAACTTAATGCTAAATAATGTTAAGGTAGGTAATACAATATTCTAAGCCAAACAAGAATATAGGCATGTATACAGTGTGACTCACGGCTGCGCCAAAAAGGCCCATTTCAGCATAATGTCGGACAACTGGTGCCCGACGCTGGTTTTCAAATGAACCTAATTGGTGTGTCCGAATGTCAATGTCAGTTTAAAAATTATAGAATTAAATATATAAATAGTTTATGAGAGATAAAATAATATATGTATAAATAAAGATAACATTGAAGAAATATGATATTATAGTAATAGTTCAAGCGGTACAACAACTACACAATAGAAATAATTAATTAAAAATACTGGACGTATCAACCGTAAACCATGAAGTGCGAGGCAATCACAGTGCGCTGCATGCAGCCTCCTGTGACGCACGAACTACCGGCCTAAGGTTGCACATTTTGCGGGCATGCGGGCGGCGAGTAAAGGGCAACTCGCAGCCCGACCATGGACCATGCCCGGGTCGACGGCGCGTTGTGTTCCACGCGCGCCTCAAAGAGCGTCAGCATGATGACGGGGCCCCCTCTCTAGAGGGCCAAAGCCTGCCGGGGTCGCGGGACTTATACCATTACCGTGACCCCGGAACATAAAGGGCTATTGAAGGACACCGTGGATTTTAGTCAGTACAAGTCTGACAGTCCCTCCCGCCCTGCCCGGGGTAGGAGGACTCATTTGATGATTTTACCACGAAAAAAAAAAAAAAAAAAAAAAAAAAAAAAAAAAAAAAAAAAAAAAAAAAAAAAAAAGGTTGCACATTTTACAATAATGATGCCATATTTCGTGTGCGGGTATTTAAATAAAAATGAACATGATGACAGATATTATTATTAGTATTAGACACAAAAACGAGCAAAGTAATTATTCCATGAGTTACGTTTAAAATGCGAACGTGAGTGATAAAAAGTAATAATAATAAGAAAAAAAAGAAAGGTTAGTTGAACAGTTATCAAATAAAAATACTTAAACCATAGTTTTATGTAGAGTTAGACTGACATTAGTTAAATTTTTATTTTATTTTTTGGGCGGAAAATTAATGTCCACCTACACTAAAGGCTTAAGAGAGGGGCCTTTTTTTTTTTTTTTTTAGCGTGGTAAAATCATCAAATGAGTCCTCCCACCCCGGGCAGGGCGGGAGGGACTGTCAGACTTGTACTGACTAAAATCCACGGTGTCCTTCAATAGCCTTTTATGTTCCGGGGTCACGGTAATGAGATAAGTCCCGCGACCCCGGCAGGCTTTGGCCCTCTTGGGCGGGGCCCCGTCATCGTGCTGACGCTCTTTGAGGCGCAGCAAACTTTGGAACACAACGCGCCGTCGACCCGGGCATGGTCCATGGTCGGGCGGCGAGTTGCCCTTTACTCGCCGCCCGCATGCCCGCAAGAGGGGCCTACAGCATTATTCCGTTATCTCACGTCTTGTTTACATGCAGGCCTGCAACATTCGGTGACTTTACGCTTTAAAAATCAGTGATGTGTTACAATGTACGTCGTGGTGAAATCCTATACTAATGGAATGATGTTACGATACCCACAGGCTTCAATTTACGAGACGGAGGACACGACTTCCGCAACCCAAACAACCAGCTCATGGACTTAACAGGCAGCAGAAAAAGAAAGTACCCTTGACATGGAGAATGACCCAGACTCATGCTTAGATATGTATAACAGACGCTTAATATTTTATGTACAATGCTAGCTCATTATATAACATTTGTCACTGAAATTTGAAAGGAGATCTTTCTTTTCGGGCCTTTTCTGAAAGTGCCGGCCAACGAAAAAAATTGGTACCTACGGGTAGTACTAGTCATTTGGAGCAATAATTACTATGACACAAAAGTTGTAGGATTACTCTCGGCCAAGTTATACAAGTTTGAAAATTAGTAATTTTCATACATTTTTTGATTTCTGGAAGTGCCGAGAAACACCAAATAATGATAAGTATTGCTAGAACTTGCGACCTCAAGCAATTAAACATAACATCACGACTGTAATCCCCGAAGAGATGGGCAGAGGTGTACCTAATTAAAATGAAAAATAATCTCTTTATTTTTGTGAAAAGAAATAAAATAATTTTAAAATATACAAATCTGCTGGTGGGACCAGCATCGGGAACAGAATCGAAGCTGCCTGTGGTAGGTGTCTTGGGAGAGCAACCTCATAACAATACGAATCGTGACCAAAAGTAATGCTTTCTGAATCAAACACGTTTTTTTGGCTAATAAAATCGTCAACCTTGCTATGGTATCCTGCTAAGATAGTCCTACGACCTGGCGTTTGGATCTTTAAGAGCCACTGAAAGCTAATTTAGCCGCGCGTGGAACACGACATGCTGTCGTCCTTGGCCTGATCCTTGATAAGACAACTAGCTCCCCATTACCTGCCGTACGCAGCTGGATTGAGATTTCGAGAGTGTCCTCAACTTCAGGTGTTCTGCCTCCTCATTCGCTGTCATTACTGCTGCAGAAGAAGTGGCAGCCTCCTTTCCGGATAGTTACCTTGTGATCTGAAAGCAGATTCTCCAGCATCTATGTCTATGAGTGGATCACCTGATTAGCCATGTTCCCCTGGTGCGATCATCTATGTCTATGAGTGGATCACCCGAATAGCCATGATCTCCTGGTGCGATCAGCTTCTCTGGTCGCCTCTTTATGGAGACAACGGATACAGGGTTCCCATAGAGGGGCTTTAACCGCACCATTTCCACGTAGAGCCTTCAAAAGGGCGTTTGCCCTGCAAGGTTGACAGCTTGAAGGCAGCCCCGACGCCCCCAACCCGATCCTGTTTTTGACCCAAACGACGGAAAGTCTCCTAAGTTCCATGGGATGTCAAGGACGAGAACCAGTCTACTCTCGTTGACTGGACAGCGATGCAAACCCGTCCCACCGTTCATTGTGGACCGTATTGTGACAGTATCGCGTTCCGAAGGCTATGAGGCTCTTTCAGAAAACAATAAATGTATGAATGAAATTAATTGAAACCGGCTCGTCGACTATCTTAGTATCTGGAACGTAAAGGGCAACTGAATGAAGAGGGTGGGCTTTTAGTCAGCAGGAGGCACGGCGTCCTGACCTAACGCATGACGCAGGTCCTCACCAGACATGGAAGTTTCGGGAGGTACCTGTGTCTGAGGAAACACAGACACAGTCTGATGAGGAAGGAGGAAATGCCTGGGTGTTCCATTGCGAAAGTCACCCGGAGGACACGGTGGAGCATGCGGTGCAGGACTGCCCCGTTTGGGCAGAGCACCGCCGTGTCCTCACGACGGCGATAAGCGGAGACGTCTCGCGCCCGGCATTGGTCGAGACCATGCTGCGGGGCGAGACGGAATGGGAAGCGGTCGCCTCCTTCTGCGAAGCAGTCATGCTCGCGATGGAGGAGGCGGGCCGCCTGTGAGAAAGAACAGCGTCCTCCCTCCACCCCAGCCGCAGTGGTAGACGCCCACGGCGCCGGACGTCAGCAGACAATCTCCGGCCACCGTAGGCGCGAGCATGCGGGCGGCAAGTAATGGGCGTCTCGCTGTCCGACCATGGACCATGCCGGGGTCTACGGTGCGTTGTGTTCCACGCGCACCTCAAAGAGTGTCAGCGAGATGACGGGGCCCCCCTTTAGGGGTCCAATGCCTGCCGGGGTCGCGGGACTTTTCAAATTACCGTGACCCTGGAACGTAAAGGGCTATTGAAGGACACCGTGGATTTTAGTCAGTACCTACAAGACTGACAGTCCCTCTCGCCCTGCCCTGGGAGGGAGGACTTATTTGATAATTTTACCACGTAAAAAAAAGACCCCTAACCACAGGCAACTTCGGTTCTGTTCCCGATGCTGGTCCCACCAGCAGATTTGTATATTTTAAAATGATTTTATTTCTTTTTTTTATTATTTTTAATTTTAATTAGGAACACCTCTGTCCAACCCTTCAGGGATAACAGGCGTGATGATATTTTATGTTAAATTGCTTGAGGTCGGTAGTTCTAGCAATGCTCATCATTATTTGGTGTTTCTCGGCACTTTCAGAAATCAAAAAATGTATGAAAATTACGAATCTTCGAACTTGTATATCTTGGCCGAGAGTAATCCTACAACTTTTGTGCCATAGTAATTATTGCTCCAAATGACTAGTACTACTCATAGGTACCAATTTTTTTCGTTGGCGCACTTTCAGAAAAGGCCCAAAAATGTATGGAGCGTGAATGTTCTCCTTTACACTACGTTAAATATGAGTGATACATTTATATTTGCCATATCCAATTTCCGCTGTGCTTCAATTAAGTACTGTCGCAAGCGGCTTCTGAAGGCATTGATCGTGTTAGACGATCGGATGGGTGGTGGTAGATTATTCCAAATCTTTGACGCAGCGTATCGAAAACTACCCCTGAAAGCCGCTGTACGATGAGACCGAGACGCAAGTTGCTGCGAGCATTGCCTTCTATTACATTCGCGTGTACTCCCGATCCAACTAAGTTTATTGTACTGGTAGTCTGGTTTTTTATATTTTATAACACCGAACAGAAGGCACGCCAAGTGCAACTTGCGTCTCGATCTCATTTTGAGTGTATAGTGTTTATTTAGGAAAGGGGTTACATGTGTGGAACTTTATAACAGAAACGAGCACAAGCATTTTGTACTCGTTGGATGAGCCGCTCGGTTCGGGCCAACAGGCGCGGACCGTAAACTGTATCCGCGTAGTTAAGCCTAGACAACACTAGTGTCTCAACAAGTTGTTCACGTATTGTTTCTGATAAATAAGGTCTCATTTTATAAAGGACTTTTAAGCGGTAAAAACAGTTACGAACCGAATCGGCAACATGTTTTTCAAAGCGAAGGTCTTTGTCCATAATGAGCCCAATATTCCGCGCCTCGTACACTCTGTCAATTTGTACACCCATCCAATCTTTGCAGGTACTTTAAGAGTTGTTGTCTTGTGCCAATTACTAGATATTTCGTTTTTGATGGGTTTAGTGACAAACAATTTTCCTCAGACCACGCAGCGATTCTGTGAAGGTCCTCATTTAGATCCCTAATAGCACTATCATATTCATCCGGTCTAAAAGATAGATATAGTTGTACATCATCAGCGTAAATATGATATTTGCATTTTCGGATGCATTTGACGATATCTGCACAGTATAAAATAAAAAGAATCGGTCCTAATATGGACCCTTGCGGAACGCCTCTTACTATCGTAGTGCAAGTAGACGTCAGAACTGTTCCATCGCCTAGCTGTAGATCGACACGCTGTTTCCTGTCACTAAGGTAGCTACGGAACCACTCTATAGCGCTTGGATCAAAACCGTAGTAACTTAACTTAGACAACAGAAGCGAAATATTGATTGCGTCAAAAGCTCGGGAAAAATCTAACAAGACCAACACAGAGCACATTCCCTTGTCTTGGGCTGACAAGAGATTGTCGGTAACATCCAGTAAAGCAGTGGCGGTACTGCGCTGCTTCCTGAAGCCAGACTGTAAGTCAGGCAATATGTTATTCTGTTCCAGGAAGTGCGTTAACTGCAGACTGACGATTTTCTCAAGTACCTTGGACAGGCACGGCAAAATACTTTAGGACGCAAGTCTTTTACTTCAATAGGATTGCTGACTTTCGGAATGGGCCTAACGGATGCTATTTTCCATTGTTCAGGAAATGTTGCAGATATTATAGAACGGTTTATGATTTCTGTTACGGTAGCTAAAGCGTCCGGTAGGATCATTTTTAGCATATCAAGTGTGATATGGTCGTAACCTTCGGCGTTGCTTTTTAGGTTAGAAATTATACGAGCAATGTCTCTCTGTTCTACCGGATCAAGCTAGTTATGTTCCCAGCCTAACGTTGTGGTAGGTGGTGGAGTCTAGACGCTGACCTAGCACCTTTGCGATTAGGCGTACGTGACAGGATGTATGTCGCGAGCGCGGGTGGGCCGACCACCGGTCCATGGAAAGGTTTTGCGATGTATTAGAATTAAGATAGGCTAAGTTAGTCTTACATGAACTTCTGTAAGCTCGGGTCGTAATAAACTCTTACTTCCCTCAAACTCCGTTTCATTTGCGCTCCCGAAATCTAACTGGCGCAGCTGGTAGTATTGCCGCAAACAGTTTTCCTCCGCGAAAAGTCAAGTGCGAAAATTTGTGAAATACATGAAACGCGTGGACTGTGTTTCGCGAGTGATGACTGATTACAATACGTATAGTCGTCGTGCTTAAAATCAGTGAGGCGTTCTATATTGGGCAATATTCGAACCAAATAAATAACGCACAAATTACGTGGGTAAGCAGAGATGGTGATAATATATCAAGCGGTTGGCATGTGAGTAACCTTCTACATCCTTCCTCATTCCCTACACTATTTTTGTAATAGACGTAATTAGTACTAGAATTTTAATTTAGTTTTTATTTTAGAAACATTATTGTATCTGCCTATTTTTATTAATTCGACTGTGTAATTTAACATATAAATTGAGGCTTATCTTTTAATTTTACTATTTAATTATATCGTTAATTTTAATTTTGTCTAAAATGAATCAAGGTCGAATTCCTTTATCTGCGACGGCGGCAGGGGCGACCCCCTCGGTTCGTTCTGAAACTCCGTTTCCGATGCAATTGCAAGATTCTTTGATACCTCAAGATGTTTTAAAATTAATTCCCGAATTTAACGGTGAAACTAATATACTTAGTTTATTTTTACGGAAGTGCGAATATGTTATCGGAAAGTATTTAGGGACTTCAGAGCGAAACGAATTTTTAATGCAGAATATTACAAGTAAATTAAAGGGTAAAGCAGCGGCTCTTTTAAGTGAAAGAGGTGACCTTGAAACTTATGCTGAATTTAAATCTTTAATGATCCAACATTTTGGTGATCCTAGAAGTGAGGAATGCGTGGCAATTGAGCTCGAAACCCTAAAAATTAAGTCAAATGAATCATATTTAGAATTTTGCAGCCGTATACAAGATATTCGTGCCATTTTAATATCTAAGGTTAATCAGAACGGTTCAGCTACGTTAAGAGAAGCTAAGAAAGTGATTTATAATAACACTTCGCTTAACGTTTTTATGTACAATTTACCGGAACATATGGTGCGGATTGTTCGATTGAAAAATCCTAGTACATTGGAAGAAGCCTTACAATTTGTCCTTGAAGAGGTTAATTTTCAGGAACAATATAATTTACGCAGTAAAATGTTACAACATCGGCCACAAGGTCATCAGTTATTGCCATCATCTGAAAAAGGCGTTAATTCAAGCTCAAACAATCCAAAACCTACCTTTACAGCACCTCAATTGCAACATAATTACCACAGGCCTTTTGCAAATCAAACTCAATTTAAATTCGGTATACCTAACCAAGTTTTTGTACGTCCGAATATGCCAATTCAACAAATAGGCTTTCGACCGCAATTACCGCAGTTTGTGAATAAACAACTTCAACAATTGGGTAATAGACCCCAAGCAGTACAATTCGGTTATAGACCTCAAGTAGGACAATTCGGGTATAGAGCTTCACAACCTTCGAGCCATCGCAACCCTAACAATAATTTATCGGGTGATCGTGACGTAACAATGAGAACTGCTCCAGCACCTGTTAAGCAACTACAAAGTTTTCCTATTAACGAGCTTTATACCAATAATTAACAGTACTATTACGACCCCAATTACAATGATTATGGTATATGTTATCAAGGATACTGTGACTATGACTATACAAATATGTACATTAACAACGATTGCGTGGATCAGAACCCAAATACTGAAATTCCCAAAGCTATTGAAAAGGCTGATGATTCGCATTCAGCTGAAAATAAAGTAGACTCTAAAGATGTCCCAAATTTTCAAATAAATTTGATTCGTGTTTACCCGAAATGATAGAACTTAAGTTTGACGCTAATCTTAAACATCCTTATATAATCATTCCCGACATAAACGGTAAATTTATGTTGGATACAGGGAGCACTAGATCTTTCATAAGCCCTAGAAAAATTGATGAATATTTTCCACAGTCAAAATTCTACGAACCATTTACAGTTACCAGTACACATGCTACGAGCGAACACAATGAAGTAGCTAATATTCCCCTTTTTTCAATTTTTAAAGTAAATGGTTATCATAAGTTTTATATTTATGATGTGGATAATAGATACGATGGATTGATTGGAATGGATCTTATGTCTCAACTTAATGCTAGTATATGTTTTAAGAATAGAATTTTAAAAGTAAACGATATTAATATTCCTATAAATTATAACACTGACCATGAACTTAAACTTGAACCTCGCACAGAACATAAAGTGAAGTTACCCGTAAATAAGAAAGATGGCTATGCCATATTAGATTACACGCAGTTTCACGAAAGTGTTAGAATGCCAGCTGCAATTGTAAAGTGTGAAAATTACCTTGCCTCCACTATAATTCAGAATGCTACTGACCTTGAAGTAAGGCTAACTATAACCGCTCCTTTCAACTTCTCTGAAGAGTGTATAGTAGATAATACAACTGGGTTAAAACTTATTTTCAAAATGTTACTTTAGTTCGCGTTTTTACTTTCCAAAAGGGCCTCCAATTATTGTGTGCCCAAGGGCCCCAGCTTAGTTTAAGACGGCGGTGATGATGAGCGTCTACGTCTTAAAAAAGAACCCGGTGCAAAATTTTACGCTCCTAGCACTTGAAGAAACTAAGTTTCATGCAAACTATCTACCCCAAAAACAACCCCTTTGGGGTCGAATTTCACAAAATCCGCTCTTAGTGCCCTAGTAAATGAAACCCTTGAGTCACAGACAAGAACTAAACTGTTTATTCAAAAGGTATAGTACTACATGCTTTAGGGTAGAGGGCGCTACTAGTTTATAAACTATGATATTGGCGATACAGAACAACACCCCCGTCGTAGGTTTCATTTACGTCCAAAAAAAAACCCCTATGTATGAGTTTCAAAACTATATCCAAAAACAACCCCTTAGGAGGAGAATTTTACAAAATTTCCACCTTTTTGAGCATTTATGTCTTAAAAAAAAACCGCCATGCAAGATTTGAGACACCTAGCACTTGTAGTAACAAAGTTGCATACAAACTATCAACCCCAAAAACAAACCCCCTAGGGGTCGAATTTCGCAAAATCTCGTCATGGTGAGCACCTATGTCCTAAAAAGAAACCCCATGCAAAACCTGAAATTCCTAGCACCTGACAAACTATCAACCCCAAAATTAACCCCTTAGGGGACGAATTTCACAAAATTTCCACGTTATTGAGATTTACGTCTTTAAAATAACCTCCAGGCAAAATTTGAGTCGCCTAGCACCTGTAGTAACAAAGTTTCATACGAACTATCAACCTCAAAAACAAAGCCCTTAGGGGTCGAACTTCAAAAATCCCATCATGGTGAGCATCTACGTCCTAAAAAGGAAACTGGTGCAAAATTTGAGGCTCCTCGCATTTATAGTAACAAAGTTTCATACAAATTATCAACCCCAAAAATAACCCCTTAGGTGTCGAATTTCACAAAATCCCGTCTTAAGTATCACTTACGTCCAAAAAGGAACCCCTATGTAAAACTTGAGTCTCGAAACTATCAATCCCAAAAACAACCCCTTAGGGGTCGAATTTCACAAAATGTCCACCTTGGTGAGCATTTACGTTTTAAAAAGAACCACCATTCAAGATTTGAGACGCCTAGCACTTACTTGTAGTAACAAAGTTTCATCCAAACTGTCAACCACAAAAACAAACCACTTAGAGGTCGAATTTCGCAAAATCCTGTCATGGTGAGCGTCTACGTCCTAAAAAGAAACCCCATGCAGAACTTGAAATTCCTAGCACCTGTAGTAACGAAGTTTCATACTAACTATCAACCCCAAAAACAACCTCTTAGGGGTCGAATTTCGCAAAATCCGCTCTTAGTGCCCTAGTAAATGAAACCCTTGAGTCACAGACAAGAACTAAACTGTTTATTCAAAAGGTATAGTACTACATGCTTTAGGGTAGAGGGCGCTACTAGTACTAGTTTATAAACTATGATATTGGCGATACAGAGCAACACCCCACTTATCGCAATATGCATTGAACTACTTTAAACAAAATCACTCAATACAAACTATACCTAGGCGCCACATAAATTTATAGTGTTTCACTGAACATAAACTTTTAGTTAAAATGTCAGCTGGCATATCAGCTGTTGGTAAATACAGAACTTCAACAATTTTGTCTTTTACTAGATCACGACAAAAATGATATTTAACATCAATGTGCTTTGTGCGTTTATGAAAAACTGGGTTTGCAACAAGCTTCTTAGCACCTTGGTTATCATTGAACAGCCTTAATGTGTACATTTTATTGGTTACTTCATATTGCACATTTCTCGATATAATGCTTCCCTACATGCCTCAGATAGACCCATATACTCTGACTCTGTGCTTGAGAGAGCTACACATTTCTGTTTCCTACATTCCCATGAAATAACACCATCAGATAGTAAAAAACACACACCAGTATATGATTTCCTATCCAAAGAGTTAGAAGCCCAATCAGCATCTACATAACCTGTTATTTCTGAATTACCTTCTTTACAATATTTAATTCCATAACTTTTAGTTCGTTTTAGATATTTTAATACTCTCTTTGCATATTCCCAATGCTCCTTCGTATGGCAATTATTAAATTGACTTAAAAAACTAATAGAGTAACTAATATCTGGCCTAGTTAACACTGACAGGTACATTAAACTTCCAATCAACTGTTGGTAGGGCACATGATTATTTACACCAACTTGACCCTTATTTACATCTAATCTGACCTCCATAGGAGTATCAACAAGCTTACAATCACTTAAATGAAATTTGCTCAAAAGTTGATCAATATAAGTTTCCTGACTCAAAGTTATACAGGGTGATTGGAAGATGGGTGCAAAGCTTTAAGGTGAAGATAGTACAGACAATTTAGAACCATTTAAGCCATGATTGTCTTAGACGAAGTCTTACCAATTTTTTTTAACATAATTTTTTAGTTATTTTTCAGAAATTCCCAAAATTTTATGTAAACTGCTTATTTATGGCCAAATTGAATGATAAATGAATTCATTTTTATTTTATTTTATTACAGTAATGTGTAAGCCATCCAGCAAAACATGTTTTAGGCTTGTGTGTCTTTAAACATTTTCTTTACAGACATTTAACGTTAAGAAAAAAAATTAAATTTTTGGCAATACGTTTATAAAACCATAATAATAAAAAAACGAAGGGTGCTTCTTTTGTTCAAACCTTTTTAAAGACATGCTTGATAATCTCACTTTCTTTTGAGGTATCGTTTACGCGGTTATCATACCAATTATTGTAATTAGGACTTACAAACCACTTAGAGGGAGATTTTTTTTAATTTTAAGAAGACAAATCAAAACAGACATTACAATCAAAATTATTTATTTTTCATGTTCAAAATGACGGCCGTGATTTCTAATACAAGCACGGCTCCGTCTTCTAACTTTTGTAGTTGTTATTTTCAACATTATCTCCTGCTTCATTGTTTCAAACGCTGGATTAATTTTATGTATCAATTCTCTTCTCTAGTATTTATTTCTTCATTCGTATACACCAGTTCTTTGGCCCGGCCCCACACGAAAAAGTCCAACGGGGTCAGATATGGTGAGCGAGCAGGCCAAGGGATGGGTCCATCCCTGCCGATCCAGCTGTCAGGAAAGCAATGAACACCGTTTAAGGTCCAATGTGCTGGGCAGCCGTCTTGTTGAAAAAATACTGTTCGGTCTCTTTTGAAGATCGAGGCACATGATTCCTCTATCAGCAATGGTAAATCAATTTGCAGAAATTTCAAATAATTTTCACCATTCAAAGGATCCGGTAGGAATTGGGGCCCCATCAACGTTCTGGTAATTATTCCAGCCCATACGGTGACAGAGAATTATTCTTTTAAGCAAAAATTTTGTTTTTGGTAGGCTGCCTAAAATTTAAAATTTCTCTTTAGAATTGGTTTGTAGGTTCTAATTTCAATAGTTTGTAAGATATCCGCGTAAACGATACCTCAAAAGAAAGTGAGATTATCAAGCATGTCTTTAAAAAGGTTTGAACAAAAGTAGCACCCTCCGTTTATTTCTTTAGTACGGTTTAAAAAAAGTTTTGATAAACTTTTACATTTTTCCTGAACATTAAATGTCTGTAAAACAAATGTCTAATGACACACAAACCTAAAACATGTTTTGCTGGATTGCTTACACATTACTTTAATTAAATAAAATAAAAATGAATTCATTTATCATTCAATTAGGCCATAAATAAGCAGTTTAGATAAAATTTTGGAAATTTCCGAAATAAAACTTAAAAATTAGATTTAAAAAAATTGGTAAGACTTTGTTTAAGACAATCATGGCTTAAATGGTTCTAAATTATCTGTACTATATTCGCTCCAAAGCTTTGCACTCATCTTCCAATCACCCTGTATATCCTTTTTCTTTATTTAATGTTACATTCATTCCAAGACATTGTTTAACTTCACCTAAGTCCTTAATGCTAAACTTATTAGATAAAAGCTGTTTCAAGTTCTCAGTCTCAACTTTATCATTGGAAAATATAAAGAAATCGTCTACATAGACTGTAACAATGGTCTTACATTTATTGACATTCTTTATACAGTGTGTCCGGACATAATCAGCCGAAACCGACGTTACACTCTCATCGCATGTCGCTGCTAATTTGTCCACTGCATTACTGGCCACAGACCAGTAAGAAAACATGACTCGGGACAAGTGACCGTGCTCCGTGCTTTGATTGACCACGGCTCTCAAGCAACGTTCATGGGTGAAAGAGCGGCCCAGATGTTACGATTGAGAAGAACGCCTGTCAATGGCACCATAACTGGAGTCGGCTCAACCAAAACGAACGTTAAACATGCTGCAGAATTCGAACTACTATCCAGACACGACGCCAGTTTCAACCTTAAGACGCGGACTGACTACGATTTTAATCGCTTATGACCGCGTAAACTATTGTCACCACTATGGAGCGTCAATAAGATTGAAAATTGAAAAATGATATTTGTGTTGAAATGTGACGTAAGCTGCGAATGGGCATTTATTTTGCTGCTTTTCTTTAGATTATTTAAAATATAGACATAAATTAAATAATGGTTTGGTTAAAGTTTTAAAAAAATGGAAAACCTACTTAATTCTTAAAAAAAACTGTTGTTATCGCTGGAAATACAGACATCTTCGACGTCAAAGTTTATTTTTGTGCTACAACTTCCAATTTTTTATTGGGAATATCAAACTATTATTTATTATTCTGTTCGGTTTAAATTCTTCTTTATACCCTTCTCTGTTCACTGTATTTTTCGCGTTACTTATTTCTATTACATTACGTCATACTCGACGTTCTAAGAAACCAATTTTTGGGAATATTGAGATAACACCGCGCCTTAAAGTCAAGACCTACATCATGTCCACGTGACTCACCACCACATTACCGTCACAAACCATCTCCAACGACACCGGGCCGCATCTACAAGGACTCGCTCTGGCGGATCCAAGCTTCAATAAATCAGGAAGAGTAGATTTATTACTAGGTGTTGACGTGTGTGCCCAAATCATGAAAGGAGTAGATATTAAGGGTCCCCCAGGAACACCATGCGCGCAAAACACCACTTTGGGTTGGATTCTATTTGGGAACGTGGAACACAAACAACCTGGAGATGAAATTATCGTCATGCACCTCAATCTTGATCTAAATGATATACTGAAACGAATGTGGGAAGCTGTAGGTTGTTTTTTGTCATAAGGGTCTTGCCCTTATGACAAAAAACAACCTACAGCTGAGGAACGAAAGTGCGAGGAAATCTATGAGACCACGACCACAAGAAACGAAGACGAACGGTATATTGTAACCTTACCAAAGAAATGTAACACGCTATTATTAACCGACTTCAAAAAGGAGGAGGTTATCAATTCGACGGTATGTTTTTTTTTTTGTATATTTGTTACGCGATTACTCCGCCAATTGTGGACCGATTTTTAAAATTCTTTTTTTGTTCCAAAGGAGGTACTTCTGAGGTGGTCCCATAGTCACCAAGTTGGGATCTGATGATTGGATCCTGGAGGAATCGAGGGCAACCCTCGAATTTTATAGGCCGACACACCGTTTTTCGCAAATTTTATGAAGTAATTTAAGTACTTGCGTATGGTAATCATAATTTCATGTAGCTGAGCTGATGATGGAAGGTAGAACTCCTTAACCCGCGAGCACTCGCGCTATGAGCATTTCCCTCACGGTAAATTTAAAAAGCGTATTATTTTGTCAAAAATGTGCATGGCTACCTCATTCGCGCTATAGCTGACTTTTAGTCCTCTCTCGTCCCCTACATACCGGTTTCATGTGCTCAGTATTCCTCTGTTAGTAGAGGGAGAGGATTTGTTCAGCAGGGTCGCGTCCCGCGGCGTTTTGCTCATCGCGCGAGTATCAGTGTAAGTATTTTTAATGGCTTTTTTACTTAGAATTATAATAAATATAATCATTTATTGCTATTTTTATGTTAAAAAATATTCCGAAATGATTAAATAATAATTAAACAATATAATAAGCAACAAATTAATCTACTTTGGTATATTTACAGATGGATAGTCAACAGGAACACGTTTTGGTGAAAAAAATATCACCCGGATACAATATTTGAAATAATTAGCTCTACATTTAACACAACCCCAAATACAACGAAGATCTACCATGCACAACCTTTGACATATTCTTCAGCAACTTTTCCATTGAACCTGGGGTTTCTGGGACTGAGAAAACCAATGGAATCTGCGCGATTTGTCGTAAAATCGCAAACCAAAAAAGACATGTTTTCATGCAATTTTTTTTTTATGTTCCGTACATGTTTTTATTATATGTAATATATGCAAAGCTCATACATATGATGTGGATAAATACCGTGACATTTTCATATGGTTTTTTTATTTAAGTTAATTATTATCATTTTATACTAAAAGTAGGTGCAAAATCGGTAATTTAGTTATCATGTCTTTGTTACTAATATTGAAAGTATAACAAACATTATTTTACTATAAAAAAACATTTGATTTGATTAAATATGATTGTTTTAATATATTTTAGTCATAAAAAATGTCATGTCATAATTATGTCTTATACTACAATTTGACTGCTTATAAAGTGTGAGCAAAATGCTCTATGCGCGAGTGTCTATGTAACTTTCGAAGGCGCGAGTGCTGCCGGGTTAATAGTAAGGAGTAGGCATCGACTGATTTAGTTTGAGTTCGCATAATAATATCTCTGGAACTACAAGTCCGATTTAAGTAATTCTTTTTTTGTTGTACTAAGTATCATTTAACTTAGGGAATATTGCAAGTTTCATCAAAATCGGTTCAGTAGTTTTTGAGATAGGGAATTTTATTAGCTTATTGTGTACATGGGCGATGTTATTACCGGTGTTATGGATTATACAATTCTAGTGCACATGTTGTATTTGACAAGAATTCGGGTTGAATATTTAAACTAAAAAGAGTAAAATAAAAACTTTTTCAAAAAAAATGTAACCGCCTTCAAAAACAACCATAAAAAACGGTAAAAAAAAACCTACAAAATAACTTTTCTTTCGGAAGTCGGTGGCAAAAAAAAGACAATGAAATAAAGAAAACAAAGACACCGACTTCCGAAAGAAAAGTTATTTTGTAGGTTTTTTTTTACCGTTTTTTATGGTTGTTTTTGAAGGCGGTTACATTTTTTTTTGAAAAAGTTTTCAACCCATGGAGATACAAGAACAATAGCTTTAAAGAGATTATATCAATTAGAACAAAGATTCAAGAAAAACCCAAAACTTAAAAGCGACTATGCTACAGTCATGAAAGATTACGAATTAAATTACATGGAAGAAGTACCGAAGGCAGAAATTTCTAATCCTTCTGTGTATCTACCGCACCACGCGGTAATAAATGAAGACAAAGAGACATCCAAATTAAGAACTGTTTTTAACGCATCTCAAAGAGGAACCAACAATGTATCACTCAATGATGAACTGATGGTAGGACCTCAGTTACAAGGCGACATGAGAAGTCTAATCATGCGATGGCGAATGAAGAAAGTTTGCTTCGTAGCTGATATCCAAAAAATGTATTTACAAATCGTCGTAAAAGAGGAAGATCTACAACGAATTCTATGTTCGCGGCGGCGGCGGATTCAAACTAAGAAAGTGGTGTTCTAACGATGCTGACTTTTTGAAAGAATTTGAAGAATCTGAAAGAAGCTCTCACGTAAAACTAGATATTACATTAGACGGAATAACACGAGCCTTAGGATTACATTGGAACATGGGCAATGATCGATTCCAATACAGCCCAAACCTACCTGCTACGACAAAGCTCACTATGAAGAGAATAATTCTGGCTGACGTACAAAGACTGTTTGATCCGCTAGGCTGGCTTTCACCTTCTATTTTGCCAGCAAAACTTCTCATTCAACGATTATGGCTACAAGGAGTAACGTGGGACGAAGAAGTACATGAAGACATTGCCACAGAATGGAATAACCTACGAGAATCAATTAATCTATACTTACCTGACATTGAGATAGACAGATGGCTTCATATTACTGAAACCACTATAAATAACACCAGTATCCACGGCTTCTGTGACGCCTCAGCAAGAGCTTACGCTGCAGTAGCTTATCTAAGAGTACGAACATCCCAAGGTAGCGTAAGGACCTCCATCACTGCTGCTAAAACGAAGGTAGCCCCTACTAAACCACAATCTTTACCTCGTCTAGAACTCAGTGGAGCTGTACTGCTTGCTGGACTATTGAAGCAGATAAAGGAAGCAATGAATATACCAACCTGTCAGATATTTGCATGGACCGATTCTACTATAGTACTTTCCTGGCTTTTTGGTGATCCTGCAAGATGGAACACGTACGTTAGAAACAGAGTAGTTGAAATACTGGACAACATTGGCAATCATAACTGGTATCATGTCAAATCATCAGAAAATCCAGCTGACACTGCTTCGCGGGGAACATACTTACCAGACCTAAGGACGATGAACTATGGTGGAAGGGACCAGAGTGGCTGAGAGAAGGAGAAATCCAGTACAGCAGACCAAACGCGATGATGACAGACCTGGAAAGAAAGGAAACAATACAAGTTAGCCTAACAATAAACAACGAATAAAGCATTTCTACAAAATTTGAAAATTGTGATACATTACAAGAACTGCTTAAAGTAATAGTGTACTGCAAAAGATTTTTAAAGGGAAGAAAAGTAGAAAATAAGGACTTACCTATGAACACGGAGGAGTTAGATGATTCGTTGAAAACTTGTGTGAGAATAGCACAGAGGGACAGCTTTGATGAAGAAATTCAGCACCTGAAATCAATCTTACCAATTAAAAGAAAGAGTAAAACAATTTAAAACCTTACCTGGATGATAATGGGCTCCTCAGGGTGGGCGGAAGACTGCGTCACTCTGACCTAAATGATGATGTCAAGCATCCGATTATTCTTGATCGTGACAACAACCTTACCACTCTCCTCGTGACCGATGCACACCGGAAAACGCTGCATGGCCGAGTTCAAGCAATGCTCTGTTTCCTACGAACTAGATACCGGATCCTGAAAGCAAAGACATCAGTTAAAGCGAAGATCAAAAAATGTCTCATTTGTGCTAAACTAAGCGCTATAGCAAGACCACAGCAACTGGGAGACTTACCTCGAGTTCGGGTGACACCTGCAAAACCTTTCTGGAACACGGGCGTTGACTTTGCAGGCCCATATCATGTCTTGATGTCTAGAGGCAGAGGAGCAAAAACGCATAAGGCATACATCGCAGTCTTTGTCTGTATGTCGACAAAGGCGATTCACCTGGAATTGGTGGGAGATCTCACGTCAGACGCCTTCATCGCAGCCTTCCAAAGATTTGTAGCTAGGCGGGGAAGATGTGCACAGATATGGAGCGACCAAGGACGCAACTTCGTCGGTGCAAACAGACAAATGGTAGCAGATTGGACTGAGGCTAAATTACAATTCGATGGGCCAATTGCCGAGAAGTTAGCACTCGACGGAACAAAGTGGCACTTTATCCCAGCCTATAGCCCACACATGGGTGGACTCTGGGAAGCGGGGGTGAAGGCGATGAAGCACCACTTAAAACGGATCATGACTAGACATATTTTATGACCTACGAAGAATTGAGCACCTTGTTATGTCAAGTTGAGGCCTGCCTCAACTCACGGCCGCTAACCATATTGGATGACCAGGACAAAGATTACCTGCAACCACTGACATCCGGTCATTTCCTTGTTGGTGAAACACCCATCACTGTGCCGACACCAGACCTCCGAGATATTCCAATGAGTCATTTGTCGAGATGGCAACATCAACAAAGGTTATTTACTGACTTTTGTCACAGGTGGCAGCAAGAATACCTGTCAATGATGCAAGAACGCGCAAAATGGCACCACAAGGTCAAGGAGTTTGACCTAGGACACATAGTCTTAATAAAATCAGATAATTACCTCCGGGTAAATGGATGATGGGACGCATTGTTGATAAGCACCCAGGTACTGACGGTGTAACGCGTGTGTATTGAGTGAAAAGTGGTGATAGCATAGTACAAAGGTCATTTAATAAGTTATGTTATTTACCAATAGATATTAATACTTGATTTTTATGCCAACTGTTAACATACTGAAATGTAACTGTCATGTAACTGCAATGTAATGTAACTGATTAATTTAAATATGCACCAATATCATGTGTTAGATTATGATTTGCATTGTAATTACCATCTTAAGTTTACGAGATTTTGTGAAAGGGCCATAGACCCTTTGGTGGGCGGTATGTTGAGTAAGATCATTGAATGTGTGAAAGAGTGTATCAAGTATTTATGCATGTGTGTGTCGCCCTAATATACCCAAGAAAATATTGTCAGGCCTGTCTCACTCCGCGGTGTAGGCATAAAACTGCAAGTAGTTGCGGGGCCATTTTGTCGTGGCCCATTCACTACGGCTGCCACGCGCCATTCGTTCCGCACGCGCTCCGTCTCCTTTATATTTTTGTTACGTTACGTGTAGTTACGCACAAGTTTCTTGCTTTTGGTGCTTTTGGGAATTTAATAACACAATATTATTATGAAGAAAAAAAATACTACATATTTAATAATGATCAACAAAATTATATACCTTGTGAAGTATGGGCTTAACTGATCATGATTAGGTAGGTTACAAGTTTGGAAATGAGGTGAGATAATAGAGGGGGGGGGGGGGGGGTGAGCCCACTAGACGACCAAGATAAAAAGACGAATATCAAACCTGACATCACTCTCACTCACCTTAAGAGCTGAGTACTAAGAATTAAGATCAGTAGAAAGTAGAAAGATGTTTGCGTTGTTGTTTAAGCACGTTCAAATTCAGAAAATGGCCACACTACGCATTCAAGGTCAGCGATCGTAATTCGCTGCGCGACTTTTTACCTACCTACAAAGACACGCAACGCGGGGCCTGTGACAGTATGCGATAGTGATTGGTCGGTTACTAGGTTGAGTGCAAAATGATAAGAACTTGCTATTTTGCCATAGACGATAACAATCTTTTAAATATTATTCTTCTTTTTTGTAAAGATGTAATTTTCAAAAATATAACAGTAATAGGTAGAAAAGATAATATTATTTAAATATTATTCCTCACGTAAGGTGCCGTAGGTACCTATAACATTCTGTGCTTTTTTTAAGATCGGTAGAAAATGGAAAGATGTTTGCGTTGTTGATTAAGCACGTTCAAACTCAGAAAATGGCCACACTACGCAATCAAGGTCAGCGATCGTAATTCGCTGCGCGACTTTTTGACCTACCTGCAAAGACACGCAACCGCAACGCGGGGCCTGTGATTGTATGCGATAATAATTGGTCGGTTACTTGGTTGAGTGCAAAATGATAAGGACTGGCTATTTTGCCATAGACGATAACAATCTTTTAAATATTATTCTTCTTTTTTGTAAAGATGTAATTTTCAAAAATATAACAATAATAGGTAAAAAAGATAGTATTATTATAAATATTATTCCTCACGTAAGGTGCCGTAGGTACCTACTATTAACATTCTGTGCTAACAATCGATAATGTATGTAGTAATCGATGACGAAACCAAAAAGATATAGGCTGATGATAAATACAAAATTCCTTGAGGAACATAAGGATTTATGGTAATAATGTAATTTAACAAATGCATAAAATACGCATAGGTACCTACCTATTTGTGCCTAAACTCTCAAGTCGCAACCCTATTGAGCTTGACCCATAGTAACCTTTTAATGTCGTTGGCGTCAGATAAACCAAAATAAACTCTCGGGCGTAACCATTCAGTACATTTTTGCTTGCGCACGGGAAGTTTAGGCTATTATAAAAGTAGGTGGGCGGTACGGCTGCCAGTTAAAATGTACTTTATTGTCTCGATATAGATTTTACATTTGTTTAATTTTTTTTTGGAGTATGACTTCTGTACCTATAGTACTATTAAGTATTCTGTGATATTGTCAAGGAACAGTCGAAAATAAATCAGCATAGTGAAAACACGTATATTAATTACCAAGAATTCCCACAAGCTAAATTGAACCTTAAGTCCATCAGAAGGCTTGTACAATATTTCATGCTTCTAGGGCCAGCGGTTTCGGCTGTGCGTTGATCGATCAGTCAATCAGTCAGTTTTGAATTTTATATGAATGGATAACCTTGGAATGGGTCTTATTAGAACAAGGGCCATTCAGAAAAAAATACAAAATAAATCAATACCGAGTAGTTCCTAAGATATGAATGTCACTTTTAAGAATATTGAAAAATTTTGGTACCCTACTTTACATTCTTGAACACCACGACTACAAATTGATGAATTCCATCGGTTTTTATTGTTAAAATAATTTACATTAACTAAGCTGATAGATGCGCCACTGCTCAGGATCTCTTGCTCCAGAGCATGGCGCAGTGGTTGATCAACGTCGCCGTGGTCGCCGGGCAGTACTTTGTCGTGCCCAGGAATGACTGGGTGGGACGACTCGGTGACCCTTATTTCGTCGGCCGCCGTGTACTGGTGTATGTACTGGTGGTCGCGGGAGCTAGCAGCGCTGCGCGTGTGTTGCCGCGCGACGCCGGTACACCAGGTTCCGCAGGCGCCGCACGCGACCTCCGGATGCGGCGACTGTAGAGGCGGAACTGTACGAGGGCTACAGGGCAGCGAAGACCGTCCTCCGCGACGAGATCTGGCGGGCCAAGGAATTGGCCCGCGAGGAGATGCTGGGGACTCTGGACGGGGACCCATGGGGCCGCCCCTACAAGTGGGTGCGCGAAAAGCTCCGCCCCTGGGCTCTGTTATATTACATTATTCACCAGAATCACATTTGATCAAATTGCTGATCTGGCTTAAGTTGTTTACTTCATAATTTCGACATAGCGCCATTGCTGATCTAGCCTAAGTTGTTTACTTCATAATTTGGACTTAGCAACGTATTTCGAAATAACCAAAAGCGCTGAGCTAGCCTGAGTTGTTTACGTGGTACTCGTTATTAACGCAAGTACGAAATCATCATCGTTTCTAAAAATCAATCATTGAGTAGTTCGGGTTTAGACTTCGGTGTGCACACAATAATTCCTCTGTATCTTTATCTTAATTAAACTGCAAAATCCAGTACAAAGTTTATTTTAATTAGTCTCCACCATCCCACCCCGTAACAGTGGTGTCAGAAGTGGGATGTGTGGTAGATTTTCGCGAAATTCAAAAGTTCTAAAACGCGTTGTCCACGATACCGAGTCTCAATAATTCTCTACTACATATTTCGTTCGAATCAAACTCAACTCTTAACCAACTTTGAACTGTCCGAACTCTCAAAAGAACTCTGTGCATCACTGTATCCAACCTGCGAAAACCACTGTGACGAGAACTCTGTGCCATCTCTTTATCCGCCGCTGTCTCCATCTACAAGTTCCTGTCGCCGTTACCGATATTCTCACTGCTACTACCAGTAGTGGGACTAGTTCCTGTTCCTGCCATTGCTGTTTCCCGATTTCGACGGTGCTGTGTGCTGGCCTGAGGAAGGCCAACGCCAAGCAGACACAGCACATTCACCAGTCCGGTCATCCACCTCTACGTGCATCAGATATTATGCTGTTCCTGATATTATTGTGAGTAGTAATATTCTGATAAGATTTATTGCCACCTTGCGTTTACTTCCTTTCAATTTATTTCCCATAAATTCTTATCCTCTTAACAAAATGTCTACTAAAAGTGAAGGCAAGTCTTTCTTAGAACAATATCCCATGAAGGTTCTTTGCGATTTCATCGACACTTATAGCGGAGAACGTGACGTTTTGCCTGCGTTTTTAACCAACTGTAAGAACGCCCTCGATCTGGCATCGGAATCACAAAAAGAACTCCTCTTAAAATTTATAATTTCTAAATTAAGAGGCAAGGCTCAAATTGCTTGCTCTAACAGAATATTTGATAACTTTGACACCTTAAAGGATTTCCTGAGACAAAATTTTGGTGAAAAAAAACACTATAACCATTTATTATTAGATTTACAGTCTTGTAAACAAGAACCAAACGAGACTGTAGCCCAATTTGTCTTAAGGATTGAGACCTGCCTCACAAGTCTACAAGCCGAAATTCATAACGCTGAAACTTTGAAGAAGGAATTAGCGGGTCGCATCGCGATGACTGAAGATCTCGCACTTTATACGTTTATGATAGGCCTACATACTAACATCAGTAATATAGTTCGGTGTCGAGACCCAAAAACCCTCAATGCCGCTATCAACATTGCCATAGAGGAGGAAAAAATTTTAAATACTCAAAAAAGTACAAGTGTCCAAATAAAACTAAAATTCTATAAAAACTGTAATAAAAAGGGGCATTTGGAATGGGAATGTCTTAACAAAAAACGTTCTGAAACTCGACTCCTAGTACAATCGCGCACACAGTCTGATTCGTCATCATCAAATTCCAAGCATGACTCCGCGGTTATCATTTGTAGATATTGCAAGCATACAGGTCATGATATTTCGGAATGCCGAAAACGACAGTTTAATAACTCTCGCAAACAAATTAAACCGTCTTCTCAACACCAACGACAGTATTGCGTCGAAACTTCCGAAATATCATTACCACCACAATCTCATGATGTAGAGAGTAGCGACGATAATTTAAACTAAGATCTGGATTTGCGTGTAAGTGTCGACGCGAGTTCGAAATCAAAGACACTAATTCTAAATCAAATTCTTTTCCAAATCATTCTAAATCAAATTATATTCCTAATAATTCTAAATCAATTTCTATATCAAGTTACAAACCGTTATCTTCTATTTCGGCTTCCAAGCCCAATGGTAACGGTAAGAGACAATCACCGTCTTCTATATCGGACAAATGTCCCCCTGTCGGTGATCGAGATTTAATCTCAAACAAATCTGTACAAGTACAGTCCGCTGCATCCACTGAATCTTATACTACTAGTTCCTATCAAGATCTAATTGACAACCTTTTAGATAATTCTGAAGAATGTCCTACAATTTATGATATATCTCAAAATAAAAAAAACTATATTACCATTTATTGAAGTTCATACGTCTCATTCTAAAAAACCTTTAAAATTCCTCGTTGATACTGGTAGTTCTATTTGCCTAGTAAAAGAAACTAGCTTATCAAACATTCCTACTCTCGACTCAAATACAGTCAAGTTCAAAGGCATTAATGACTTAAATTCATATGCTGAAACAAAAGGTAGATTTATGTTAACGATTCTATCGGAGAAAGAAATCGAATTCCCTTTCTATTTTCATATTGTTAATAATGTAAACCTCGATTATGATGGTATTTTAGGTACAAATTTTCTTTCAAATTATAAAGCTTCTATATCTTATACAACGTTTCAGTTACAACTACCAATGGAGGTTTGCTTTAAACTGCATACTGAGCTAATTTATACTATTCCACCTCGAACTGAAATGATGATAGAATGCTCCGTTACAAATCCTGAACTAAAAGAAGGGTTAATTTTAACAACAAAACTAAATGACTATCCCAAACTTTTGTTTTCGAAATGTCTTACTCGCGTTAAACCAAATAATAAAATTAATATATCTGTCCTAAACCTTTCAGAAAACCATATTATTCTAAATCCAATCAAATTAACATTAGAACCAATTTTATTTATTTTAGAAAGCAGTCCTTCTGAATCGTCAAACTCTTCCAATCCAGCCACAGAAAACTTTCCTTGTTTCCCAACAACCTCAATTGATTTAAATCACGACCAAAGAGTACAAGGTGCTTTAAGATGTGAACATCTGAATAAAGAAGAAGAGTTATGTCTACGAAAATTGTGTTCGGAGTTCAATGACATTTTCTATTTAGAAGGAGATATCTTGACCGCCACTAAAACAATTCAACACGAAATTCGTACAACATCTAATACTCCCATACACGTAAAAAGTTATCGTTTTCCTGAGTGCCATAAAGAAGAAGTCAGCAAACAAATAAAAAACATGTTGGACCAAGACATTATTCGCCCTTCCGTCTCCCCCTGGTCAGCTCCGATATGGGTTGTTCCAAAGAAACAAGTCGCATCCGGTAGACCAAAGTGGCGTATAGTAATAGATTATCGGAAACTCAATGAGATAACTATTGGCGACGCCTATCCTATTCCTAATATTACAGACATATTAGACCAGCTTGGTCATAGTAAATACTTTTACTACACTCGATTTAGCATCTTCATTTCATCAAATTCACACTAAAGAGTCAGATGCTGAAAAAACAGCTTTTAGTGTTCCCGGTGTACCTGGGTTATCAGGACATTATCAATTCAATAGGATGCCTTTCGGACTAAAAAATGCTCCATCTACATTCCAAAGACTCATGAATATTGTTCTTTCTGGACTACAGGGTATTCATTGCTTCACATATTTAGATGATATTGTCGTATTTGGTCATGATTTATCCTCACATCTCACAAAACTTAAACTAGTATTCAGGAAATTGCGTGAACACAATTTAAAACTGCAACCTGATAAAAGCGAGTTCCTTTGTAAAGAAGTACAATATCTAGGCCACATAATATCCGAACGCGGGGTGAAACCCGATCCTAAAAAGGTAGAATGCGTGAAAAAATTTCCAACTCCAAAAAATCCTCGAGATATCAAATCATTCCTTGGTCTCGTCGGTTATTATAGGCGTTTTATAGACAAGTTCTCTCATATAACAAAACCACTTACTAGCCTTCTAAAAAAGGATGCAAAATTTACGTGGCTTATAGAGCAACAAACGGAAATAAATAAAATCACTACTGCCCCTATCCTTCAATATCCAGATTTCTCAAAACCTTTCTTACTTACGACAGACGCTTCTAACTACGCCGTTTCCGCTATCCTTTCTCAGGGTGAAATAAATAAAGACCTTCCAATCGCTTATGCTTCACGCACTCTGAACAAATCCGAAGGTACCTACTCCACGACTGAAAAGGAATGTCTTGCAATAATCTTTGGTACCAAAGTTTTCCGACCATATCTGTATGGTCGCAAGTTCCAAATCGTCACTGATCATAAACCACTACAATGGTTATTTAGTTGCAAAGATCCCAGTTCTAAGTTAATCCGTTGGCGGCTGAAGCTCGAAGAGTTCGATTACGAAATTGTTTATAAAAAGGGCAAAATAAATTTAAACGCTGATTCCTTATCTCGTAATCCAGTCCTTGCTGTAGACTCCGATATTCCCACGACTTCTGAAACTTATGAAAAATATTTGCAAATTAGTCAAAAACAAACTATTTCCTTTGACACTGTAATAGAAGAACACAATGAATCATTACTTAAATCAAAGTGTAAAATGATCGCTTACCCGTCTGCAATTGACCTAGACGACTCGATACCATACTGTTCTGAAATTTTACAAATGTCTAAAATTGACGAAACCATACCTGATATTAGAACCGTAGAACGAGAACTATATACATTTCAAAGTACGTCCAAGACATGTTTTCACTCATCTATTCCTTCGCGTCCATCACTATGACGAAATGTCCTATAAACATATTTTTAATATACTAAGAGACTATCGAGATATGATATCTACGTGGTACTCGGAAGAAAAAGAAGTTGCTATCTCTGATTTTCAAGATCCGTTTACGAAATTATCATTCAATAGAATATACAATATCGTTGGTTTTCTATTTCACAAGACGGGTGTTAAAGTCCATATATATCATAACAATATTCTATTCCCAACGCCCGCCGAAGTCCCTCGTATACTTAAAGATATCATGACTCGCCTTCTGCAGGACATCCAGGTATTTCTCGTATGTACGATAGGTTAAAGTCCCTTTACTGGTGGAAAAACATGCGTCAAGACATAGAGAATTATGTCAAGAGATGCAAATCCTGTCAAGTTAATAAACCGTTACGTCATACTCATAAAGCTCCAATGATAATAACTTCGACAGCTACTAGACCAAATGAAAAGCTTTTTTTAGATATTGTAGGACCTCTTCCTGAAACTAGAATTGATCAATATAAATTCATTCTGACTCTACAAGACGACTTAACAAAATATTCTCAAGCTTATCCCATGCAAACATGTTCAGCTCAAGAAACTGCACAACGTTTAACACACTTTATTTCACACATTGGAATACCGCGAAATATCATAACAGATCAGGGAACTAACTTTTGTTCAGATTTATTAAAACAATTAGAGAGATTATTCGGAATTAAACACGTCTTTGCTTCTCCTTACCACCCTCAAACCTGTGGTGCGTTAGAAAGAAGTCACTCTACTTTAAAGGCATATCTACGTTCCTATATAAATGAAAATGCACATACATGGGATTTATACCTGAACACTGCCATGTTAGCTTATAATTCAAATATACATTCAACTACAGGTTTTTCTCCATTTGAACTCGTATTTGGGCATAAACCTTATATTCCTAAATCGATCGATACTCTTGAGAATAATACCTATACAGACTATGTTCGCGCTTTAAACCATAGATTATACTACAACCGACAAAAGGCATTACAAAATATTGAACAGTCTAAAGAACGCTCTAAACAATATCATGACTCCCATTCTCGTCCTGTGGCTTATAGTGTCGGTGATATGGTATACATTAGGTGTCACCATAAACAAAATAAAGCCTTATCGCCTGTGTGGAAAGGTCCATATAAGATAATAAAACTAAATGGTAACCACACTGCAACAATACAAGTCGATAGAAAACATATTCGACACCATTACGATGAAATTAAACCTGCCTTCTAACAATAATACTAATAATAATATATGATTCACCAACAATTTATTATAATTAAGTTCTTGTATCTATTGTTTACAGATGTTCGGTGTCAACTTTCGCGAACAAATTCGTCACACAAATTGTAAACAGCCCAGGGCTGTACTTTGACCAGTTATCAGATGTCAGATTTACGAACGATAACTGGAATGTAATTACTTATGTAGACCTTAGTCATATACAACCACATTTAGAATATGTCGAATTCTTATTCGAAAGAGTATCTAAATATTGTGATTCTAATCAATCTTCTCAAATTTAATCTGAATGTTTAAATTCACTAAATTCCTTAAAATTACAACATGCTAATAATGTTAAGAAATTCTCATCTATTTCCTACTTAGTTCAAGTTAAAGAAACTAAACGATCTAAACGGGGTTTAATCGATGCAGGCGGATCTTTATTAAAGACCTTCTTCGGTACTTTAGATTCTGATGACGCAAATAAATTCACGAGCGCTATAAACAAAGTACAGTCGGACGAAAAACAGTTAACGATTTTAATGCGTGACAATATTCATATTATTAAATCCACTATATCTACATTTAATAGTACAATGTCGAAAGTTAAAGAAAATGAAAATCGTTTAAATCAAAATTTTATCAATATTGAAAAATCTTTGGAAACTCTCATGAATACGAATGACAAGCTAGAAACTAAATCTCAATTAATGATTTACTCAACTCTTTAGAAAGCATCATTATGACTTTATCTTTCGATATTGATGACATAAATAATGCCATACTATTTAGCAAGATGAATGTTTTGCACCCGACTGTACTAAGTCCTATGCAGTTGTACAAGGAGCTCGAGTTACATATTATTAACCATTTACCTCGACATGCGGAATTGCCTATAACGTTGACGTTGCAAAACGTAAATGAAATAATAAACATATCGGACATCATATGCTACTATCATAATAATAAACTGATACTTATATTGAAGATCCCACTAGTTCTTTCTCAAGTTTATAATTTCTTCCGTTTATCCCATTACCTATTTCCTTCAACAACGAAACTCCTAATACCTATGTCTTAATTGCTCCTACCAAACAATATTTGGTCATAACATCGGATCGTTTATTCTACTCACAATTCGAAAGTGTTAGTGAGTGCAAAGTGATCAAAGATCAGTGTCTCGTGTGTGCGTTAAATAATGTGTATTCAATTATTGCTAATCCAACATGTGAAACAACCCTGTTGACAGAAGTTGTTAATAATTTGCCAAATTCCTGCCAAACAAGAGTTCTACGAGGCTCTATTGATGTTTTTCAGAAAATAACCAACAATCACTGGATTTTCGTACAGTCTGAACCCAGTAAATGCCATATAATGTGTAACGATGAATTGAGAGACCTCGACGAAATCTTGTTCGGCACAGGAATCCTACATCTCCCGAAATCCTGTAAAGCATACTATAAAACTTTAACTTTTACACCAAGTGACAGCGTCACTTCGAATTTAACAACCATTGTATCCGACTTCAATATAATAAATGATGATTGTTGTGACAAACTAAAATTAAATAGGACATTACACCATATAAATAAAATAAAAAAAAAAATAAAAAAGCCTTTTATTTCCTCAACAACTATTTACAGTGTTTGAAAATGCAAGTTTGTTGAAAATATAACCTTAATTTAAAAATTATTAATCTAATCTAATAGGGATATTGAGGAACCCCTCTCAGGTGAAGGCCTCTTCCAAAGATAGCCATTTTGTCCTATCCTGAGCAATACTTTGCCATTGTGGTCCAGCGATTTTTTTAATGTCGTCCTCCCATCGTGCGTGTGGTCTTCCTTTGTGGCGTTTGCCTTGTGGGCCTTTCCATGTGGTAACTGTTTTGGTCCAACGATGGTCTTTAAACCTGACCACGTGTCCAGCCCATTTCCACTTTAATTTTTTTGCATGAGTAAGAGCGTCTATTGCTTTTGTTGTCGATCTTATTTTTGTGTGTCTTATTTTATGGATTTTCTTTAGATGTAACATACTGCGTTCCATTCCTCTTTGGCATGTGATTATTTTGTTTTGTATTTGATTTGTAAATTTCCAGGTTTGGCACGCGTATGTCAAGCATGGAATAAGACATGTGTCCATCACTTTTTTCTTTAGATGTACAGGCATATCGCTTTTAAACACTTCTTTAAAGCCCCAGTATTTATTCCACGTGTTTTTGATTCTCCTCTCTACTTCTAACACGTTGTTGTTTCTATTAAAGCTGATTTGCTTCCCTAAATAAATATAGTTGTCTACATATTCTAAAGTTTCATTACCTATTTTTATATTTGTTTTTATGTGGTTCGTCATAGTTTTGGTTTTTGTTATATTCATTTCGAGTCCCACAAATCGGCTAGCTTCGTTCAGATCTGCAATCATGAGCTGTAGTTGAGAGCTTGTTTCAGACAGCAGGACTAAATCATCAGCAAATCTTAGGTGGCTTAAGTATTTGCCTTGAATTAGTAAGCCCTGTTTCTTCCAGTTTAGTTTATTTATGATACTTTCTAGAACGGCAATAAAAAGTGTAGGCGAAAGGGGGTCTCCTTGTCTTACACCTCTTTCCACTGCAAAACTTGGACCGATAGATTCTAGCTTGACTCTACAAGTGCATTTATTGTAAATATTTCTTAAAATCTCGATATAATTTGATTCTACGCCTTGGGTTTTCAGCGTTTCCCATATAATTGAGTGCAAGACAGTGTCGAAAGCTTTACGGTAATCAATGAACGCAATGTACAATGGTCTCTGATGTTCTTGGTATTTTTCAATTACGAGTTCTAGGGTATGAATATGGTCTAGCGTGGAAAAACCTTTCCTGAAACCTGCTTGTTCAATGGGTTGTTTTTGTTCAAGTGATGTACTCATTCTTTTGTTTAATATAGTTGAAAAGAGCTTATATAGGGTGGGCAGCAAGCTTATAGGCCTGTAGTTACCAATGTTTTTGGGGTTGCCTTTTTTATATATCAATATGATGTTAGACTCCGACCATTGTGTAGGTGTTTCAAATGTTTCCAGTATCATATTGAACAATTTCGCTAGGGGCCCGGCTAACATGGCCTGTGCAGTTTTTATGGCATCATTCGTAATATTGTCGGACCCTGGGCTTTTGTCTGATTTTAGTTTTCGTATTGCCTCTATAATTTCTTTACATTTTATAGGTTCTATATGAGTAGGGCTCATAACGTCGGTTCGGTTATTAGTAGCGCTGGATTTGCCTATATCACAATATAAGTCTTTGTAAAAATCTGTTGCAATTTGTATAATTTCATTTCGACTGTATTTAATTACACCTGAGTCTTTTAAACCTTCAATCCATGTTTTCTTAGTTTGTAATTCTTTGTATCCTTTTTTTAAGCTTCCTTTTTGTTCGAGGTGTTTTTTAATAACGGACGATCTGTGTGCCTTGTAATCCATTTTTATGTACTTGCTTATAAGTTTATAAAGAGCTTTAAGTTCATTCTTCATTGATCGAGTTTTATTGCTAGTTTTGTGCAGATCTTGTCTTCTCTTAATGAGTCTTTTTGTCCGTATTGATAACACATTATGATCTTTTGTGGTGTGCTTTGACTGTGCGTTGCGTAGGCTTGTTTGGATAGAATTAATTAACTTATCATGATACTCTTGTACTGTCTCATTTGAGTTCGAGTCGTGTAGAACAGGTAAGGTATTTGTTAGCGCCATTTTAAATAGGGATATTTCTTCCTCGCTTTTCAATGTGCTATACTTGTTGTTATTATATTTGGCTCTGCTCTTAAAAGGTTTCGTAAGTACAATTGTTCCTCTAAGAGGTCTATGGTCAGATGAAAAGTTTATGCTGAGTGTTTCGACGTTTCGAAATATTTGTGGTCGGTTAGAAAGTATAAAATCTATTTCATTCTTACACCATATACCACATATTAAATTAAATGAATTTAATAGTTTTGACTCTTTAGTAAAAGCAAGTACTCAGCTTGACAATGTCGAGAGATTAATAAATAAAATAGAAGAGCCTTCTCATTTAGAAAAATATAGTACACATTATCTCTCTCTAATTTATATACTTTCAGTATTGTTCTTCATTTATCTCCTATTTAGATTAAGAAGATGTTTCTTTCCAAGAGGACATTGTTGTATTAAAATTTACAATAAGAATTATACAAAGTCCGGAATATCTAAACCTCATATTACTGATGTCACCAACGTAACCAACGTTGCTTACACCTCCGACTCTTCGGAAAATGAAAGTGACAATCACTCAATTAAATCTTTACCAGTTCCTGTCAAACGCAATACAATGAAATAAATTCTTGTTACCTTGTGTATAATTTATAAAAAAAAAAAAAAAAAACGATTGACAGATTTAAATTCTTCCATTCTCTATAAGATTATGTATCTTATCTTATTAAGTTTAAGACCCTATGAACTCTTGTATTATGTTAATGTTTAAATTGTAGTTAAGTATATTCTTTTTTGTAATGACCACAGCAATGTTAATGTTCATGTTAATGTTTAAGTTGTAGTTATAATCTTTTTGTAATGTCCACATCGAAATCTATTTATTAACGTTGAGTTATCTTGATCAATCTTTCTCATCACTTCCTAAATCTGTGATGATCAATCTTATCGGGGGGGCTGTTATATTACATTATTCACCAGAATCACATTTGATCAAATTGCTGATCTGGCTTAAGTTGTTTACTTCATAATTTCGACATAGCGCCATTGCTGATCTAGCCTAAGTTGTTTACTTCATAATTTGGACTTAGCAACGTATTTCGAAATAACCAAAAGCGCTGAGCTAGCCTGAGTTGTTTACGTGGTACTCGTTATTAACGCAAGTACGAAATCATCATCGTTTCTAAAAATCAATCATTGAGTAGTTCGGGTTTAGACTTCGGTGTGGACACAATAATTCCTCTGTATCTTTATCTTAATTAAACTGCAAAATCCAGTACAAAGTTTATTTTAATTAGTCTCCACCATCCCACCCCGTAACAGCTCCCCCGTTGACGCAGTCTCCAGCCTCAGTTCGAGGGGGGACGCGGTGAGCGCCCTGTTCCCATCTCGAGGGGAGGGGTTTTCTACCCCGCCCATGGCTCCGCCTCCGACGGAATCTGAGGATGAAGCTGGCGCAAACGCGGACACAGCGACGACGACGTCTACGAAGCTCCAGAGGTGACCGAGGTAGACAGAGTGGCGGTACAACGGCTCAAAGCCAAAAATACCGCCCCAGGACCCGACGGCCTGCCAGGGAAAGCCTGGGTCTTGGCCTCGGGGACTCTCGGGCCTCGACTGGGGGTCTCTTTAGCGCATGCCTGGAGAGGAGTCAGTTCCCGCTTCGTTGGAAGACGGGGAAACTGGTCCTGATCCAGAAGCCCGGGCGCCCTGCGGACTCTCCATCCGCATTCCGGCCCATCGTACTGCTGAACGAGGTGGGCAAGCTCTTTGAGACAGTCATTGCAGACCGCCTCGTCGGGCACCTGAATCGGTTGGGTCCGAACCTTGCGGAGAGCCAGTTTGGCTTCCGCAGGGGGCGCTCGACGGTGGATGCCATCATGCGCTTGAGAGCCCTCACCATGGGGGGGGATGCGGTATCCCGGGGCAGGGTCATCTTGGCGGTGTCTTTAGACATCACCAACGCCTTTAATACCCTGCCCTGGTGTTGCATCAGGGAGGCACACCGGTATCACCGGGTGCCGACCTACCCCGGTCAACGGGGAGAATGGAACCGGCAAGAGATATCGTGAGGTGTTCCACAGGGATCGGTCTTGGGGCCGCACCTGTGGAACATCGGTTACGACTAAGCCGCAATTATATTTAGCCCACGCCGCGTGTCGCCACGCTGCCTGACGCAACGGCGGGTTATTACATTTGCGTGTCGTGTCGCCGCGCGGCCCCACGAAAATTCGTCTCAGTCAGTACAGTGGTGGCCTTTGGAGTAAACGTCTACAATGTTTTCTTCAGACTCGGATACGGATTTTGAAGAAAATGTAGCAAACCTGCTCATGTTAAGCCTACTCAAAAAGGAAAGAAAGAAAAGGAGATATTGGGTACCTACATCCAATAAATACTTCAAGAGATTGTACAATATTTCATAGCTTCTCACGACTTCAATTAATTCGTCTGACATTTTTAAATACACGTCCACCATTCTACGTCACCACTCGGCTGTCTGCGCGTGCCCACGCGTTATTACACTACACCCGACTGGGCTGACGCGTCACAACCCCCACCACCGACCCCACGCCGATCGAAATGGCTCGGTCTGCGTGGCGTCAGCAGGCTCTGCGACACGCGGGACGGGCCTAATGTAATCAATCCAGTACTAAATGTATGTAACCGATAGCTGAGTGGTGACGTAGAATGGTGGATGTGTATTTAAAAATGTCAGACGAATTAATTGAAGTCGTGAGAAGCTATGAAATATTGTACAATCTCTTGAAGTATTTATTGGATGTAGGTCATGTAGGTACCCAATATCTCCTTTTTTTTCTTTCCTTTTTGAGTAGGCTTAACATGAGCAGGTATGCTACATTTTCTTCAAAATCCGTATCCGAGTCTGAAGAAAACATTGTAGACGTTTACTCCAAAGGCCACCACTGTACTGACTGAGACGAATTTTCGTGGGGCCGCGCGGCGACACGACACGCAAATGTAATAACCCGCCGTTGCGTCAGGCAGCGTGGCGACACGCGGCGCGGGATAAATATAATTGCGGCTTTACGCTCGTCCTGGTGGAGGGAGAGTCGCACCAGGCTGCGGCCGACCTAGCGACGCAAGCGGTTGCGACAGTCGTTGGAAGGATCTAGCTGGCAGTTGGGACTCGACGTGGCGCTTCACAAAACAGAGGCCATGTGTTTTCATGGCTGTCTGAACGATTTTATTGATATCTAAAATACACCGATTTCGTCACTGACACACTGATAATCATCAAAATGTTTGGCTACTTCTTGAAGTGCTACAAACCCGAAATTTGTTATATAAAGTTCAGTCTACAAAAAAATTCCCCATCCTCTAAAATGGGGGGGGGTGGAAGTATGAATGAGATTTTCACCAATTTTTTGAATGAAAGTTTACACGGGACTGTAGACAGTAACTAAAAAACCTATTAATAAGTACTTACAAGACAGAGAATGGGCTATGAAAACCGGCAGTGCTGATGTGCAAGATATAATACCGAGGCATTTTAAAACATTGAGGACAACATTATTTAAAACAAAATTTATAAATGGTTACTCGATCATAGTTTTTATAGCATAAAAGAATTTATCGATAAAAAATTTTGATGTATAAAATTTCATTGTTGGTGCCTCCTTATATATTTACTACTAACCTTAAAATTTTGCATGCTTTGTCATAACTTAGCTATTAACATGTTTGTGCCATATAAATTAGTATTTAACACCATTGTATACCATGTTTTACGCAAATAAATACTTTATTATTATTATAAGAAATAGGGTAAGTGCTCCAGTGAATGAACACACCCCAGTAAATGAACGAAACGGACTTTTTTCCAAAAAATAAGAAAGTACAATATTTCTGCCCAACGTAGTATTTTTTTATAATAGCATGTCCTTTTGCCATTAAAATGACTCAATACATTTCTTATATCACTGTTCGTTTCGAAATTTCGAGCGTTTAAAGTTTGCAGTACTGAGAATTTGTTCGGGCATGAATCTAGGACTAGGGTATGAAGCAACTTTTTTGCTAACGCATTGTAGCCGTAATTGAAGTATGTAACATGAGTTATTTATTCATTTGAATAAAGAATAGTTATAACTATATGTTTCAAATCGATATTACTGCAATTTTATCCAGTTTTAAGTAAATTCCTAACACCAAAATTTAATTTTGGACCTTATTGTACAAAAGCAAGACACTTCTATATTTTTTTTAAGTTGGTAGATTGCTTAAGTGTTCATTCACTGGAGCACTTACTCGTACCTACAACAAAATAAACACTAAAAAGACTGCCTAGCAACTTACAAAAAGAACTGAAATCCCACCAAAAACATTTCATGTAAAACGTTGCCAAGAAGACCTCTGATATCTTTTTCACAGGGCAAACCTTAATATGTTAAGGTTTGCCCTGTGAAAAAGATATCAGATCTCATGTCAATCTCAACCAAGCTTCAGAATCTACACGGCCTAACTCTACCGACCCTAACTTCACAAATTCTACTTAACGGTAAAAATGTAAGGCTTGGTTGTTTCGTTACTTACTTCAGAAACTAAATATTCAGGGCAAACCTATCATATAGTTGTCTTGGAAACATTTTACATGAAATGTTTTTGGTGGGATGTACTATCGCCCAATGTATATACTGACCACCGTAAAGACTATTTCTGCTTGCAGAGTTATAACTTTCACTTCCTAGGCCCTTTGTTTTGACCATTCATCCTATTCATAAAAAGGGTCATCCATTTCATAAAAAAGATGGCCAGTTCACAGATGTGGGATACTGCGCACACGATTTTGTTTTAAAAGTGAGCAGAGATTACATTGTTCGATAGTACATAAAGAAACAGGTACTAACCTCTATCCCGTAATCTTTGAGTTCACTCGATCTGGCTGCACACATTACTGTTGCCACCCTGTTTTCAACTTCGACCACCTGGCAGAATATTTGATTTTTTGCCAGGTGGACAGCAAATCGTAGCATTGAAGTATTCTGTAACAAACATAATAGTCGAGTCAATAGGGAGCTTTTGCCCTGCAAAAGGTGGTGTAGTCTGTTTTTTAACCGACTTCAAAAAGGAGGAGGTTATCAATTCGACGGTATGTTTTTTTTGTTTTGTATATTTGTTACTCGATTACTCCGCCAATTGTGGACCGATTTTTAAAATTCTTTTTTTGTTCCAAAGGAGGTACTTCTGAGGTGGTCCCATAGTCACCAAGTTGGGATCTGATGATTGGATCCTGGAGAAATCGAGGGCAACTCTCGATTTTATAGGCCCACACACCGTTTTTCGCAAATTTTATGAAGTAACTTAAGTACTTGCGTATGGTAATCATAATTTTATGTAGCTGAGCTGATGATGTAAGGTACAACTCCTTAACAGTAAGGAGTAGGCATCGACTGATTTAGTTTGAGTTCGCATAATAATATCTCTGGAACTACAAGTCCGATTTAAGTAATTCTTTTTTTGTTGTACTAGGTATCATTTAACTTAGGGAATATTGCAAGTTTCATCAAAATCGGTTCAGTAGTTTTTGAGATAGGGAATTTTATTAGCTTATTGTGTACATGAGCGATGTTATTACCGGTGTTATGGTTTACAAAATTCTAGTGCACATGTTGTATTTGACAAGAATTCTGGTTCAATATTTAAACTAAAAAGAGTAAAATAAAAACTTTTTCAAAAAAAATGTAGCCGCCTTCAAAAACAACCACAAAAAACGGTAAAAAAACCTACAAAATAACTTTTCTTTCGGAAGTCGGTGGGCAAAAAAAAGACAATGAAATAAAGAAAACAAAGACACCGACTTCCGAAAGAAAAGTTATTTTGTAGGTTTTTTTACCGTTTTTAGGGTTCCGTAGTCAACAAGGAACCCTTATAGTTTCGCCATGTCCGTCCGTCCGTCCGTCCGTCTGTCCGCAGCTTAGCTCAGAGACGCCCAGCACTAGAAAGCTGTAATTTGGTGTAAATATACGGATTTGTTGCGTCAAAAAAGTGGTAAAATAAAATCTCGTAAAATATTTTTTTTTAGGGTACCTCCTGTACACGTAAAGCGGGGATGTTTTTTTTTTTCTCGCGTACCCCTTAGTGTGGGGTATCATTAAATAGGCCTTTAAAAAATATTGGTAGTTTCCATCAACAATTTTTTGATAAAAAGATTCGTTTGTGAAATATTAAGCTTTAAAGTGCTAATTTTTGCCCTACTCGAGTGTCCCCCCCCTCTACCAGCTAAACGGTTATGTTTGGGGGTGTGAAAAAATTTACAATAGTAGTATATATAACGAAGTTTAAAAGAAAATTATCATGACTAAGTGGGCTTTACAAGTTTACGAGTAATAGTTGACCAACTTATAAAACGTACTGGGATAACACTTTCCTAAACAAAATGTATCGGAGAACAACTGCAAATGTAAGTTTGTCAACTTCATTTTTACAGCTATAATAGGTAGTGGAGTGGAGTGGAGTGCAGTGGAGTGGAGTGCAGTGCAGTGGAGTGGAGTGGAGTGGAGTGGAGTGGAGTGGAGTGGAGTGGAGCGGAGTGGAGTGGAGTGGAGTGGAGCGGAGTGGAGTGGAGTGGAGCGGAGCGGAGTGGAGTGGAAGGGAGTGGAGCGGAGCGGAGCGGAGTGGAGTAGAGCGGAGTGGAGCGGAGTGGAGCGAAGTGGAGCGGAGTGGAGCGGAGTGGAGTGGGGTAGTGTGGGGTGGAGGGTCGAAAATCGCTTGAACCTTTTTAACAGGTTCATAGCGATTTTCGACGTGCCTTGACACCTCTCAAGTTTTTTTTTTAATACGTCATAAATCGTAAACCTTTCAAAGTTGGAACCAACTACAAGAACTTTTATAGTATGTTATTACTTGCTGCTACGGAACCCTTTATGGGCGAGTCCGACTCGCTCTTGGCCGGTTTTTTTTTTATGGTTGTTTTTGAGGGCGGCTACATTTTTTTTGAAAAAGTTTTTATTTATATTGCTTAAGTATATGCTCCTCATGAAAACTGTGAGTATTCGACCTCGAGGAGTGTCTGTGTTAGCCGCCATCTTGGACTGAAGGGGCCCAAATGTTCGGGCACGCCGCAATCGCGGCAGTAAGACCCCTCTTTGAGGAGTGGCTGGAGAGGCGTCACGGCGTCCTCACCTTCCGCCTGACGCAGGTCCTCACCGGACACGGATGTTTCAAATTCAAATTTCAAATTCATTTATTTCGTGAACACAGGGTACATACAGTAGATGTTTTCATAAATTAATAAGATCCGAGCTGTGCTCCGCCAAAAGGCATACAAAATTTTATCAGGTTTTACATGCTTAAAACATACTTAACTATTTCAAACTAAGTGTTAAACAAAAATATAGCGTCAAGTTTATATTAAATTGATAAAAATATGTCAGTTAAAATAAAGTAAAAGGGCCAAACAATCCAAAATGAAAAAAAAAATATAATGTCACTAATAATAATTAAATTCAAATCAATAATCAAAATCATAACTATTTCAAAACCATTCAGTATGTCACATAATATAAAACAGACTAATTAAAATTTGTCATTTAAATATTCGTCCACAGAATAATACACCTTATTATTTAACAGCTTGAAAAGATTCCTTTTAAATTCATTTATGTTCATACATGAGATAACTTGTCCTGGTAACTTATTATACAATTTTTGAGCCATTGCATAAAAGCTTTTGCTATGAAATTTGGTTTTAGTTGCTAACACCTGCAATTTTTGTGAGCGACGTTTACTTTCTACAAATCTATATAAATTCATGTTTTGTTTTACAAAAATACAGGCCTCATAAATATAAAGTGATGGTAACGTTAAAATATTTAGTTTTTGAAAATGTGGCTTGCATGATACTGTTTGTTTTATTTTACAAATAGCTCGGATGCATTTTTTCTGTGCAACAAGTACCTCTTGAACCTTCGATGCATTACCCCAGAATATGAGGCCATACCTCAAAGTTGAGGCGACATAACCATGATACGCTTCTAGTAGGGCGGTCTTATTTGCAATTTTGCCTAGCATATAAAGAGCATATGAAAATCTACTAAGCTTTCCACATACACTTTCAATTTGAGTCCTCCATGTCATGTCATTGTCTATATAAAGTCCAAGAAATTTTGTTACACTAGCTTCAAGTATTTCGTTCCCTTTATAGTGTACTTGAAACTGCGATTGTTCTTTATGCCTAATTTTAAAATTCATTATTTTAGTTTTGTTAAGGTTTATTTTAAGGTTATTAGCATTCAACCAGTCGATAATAGGAATAAGGCTATCGTTAATATGCTCTTCTATTTGTTTTGTAGTGCCAGAGTCATAGATAACAGTGCTGTCGTCGGCAAAAAGTGACATTTGATGTTCGGTTACTTGAGGAAAGTCATTAATATAGCATATAAATAGTAATGGTCCTAAGACAGAACCTGCGGCACACCACATGACAATTTTCTAGAGCTAGAGGAGTAAATTATCTCAGTTTTGGTCTTTATATTTACTCTTTTAATTTGTGTAATTTGCCTTCTATTCTCTAAATAAGATTTTATCAAATTAACCCTCGATCATTCGCGCGGGTTTTTAGCCTCGCGAGCACTCGCGGGGTGTTGTGGCCACCCCACATACTCAAAGTCTATTTTTATATATATAATATCAGTTAGTGGAATTATACTACCATTTTATTATTTTGTGTTGTATGACGTTTGTAAATAAAAGAACGTTAATTTTATAATCAACTTTATTACTGTTCTACACAACATTATAATAATCACCCTTTTTAGGGTTCCGTAGTCAACAAGGAACCCTTATAGTTTCGCCATGTCCGTCCGTCCGTCCGTCCGTCCGTCCGTCTGTCCGCAGCTTAGCTCAGAGACGCCCAGCACTAGAAAGCTGTAATTTGGTGTAAATATACGGATTTGTTGCGTCAAAAAAGTGGTAAAATAAAATCTCGTAAAATATTTTTTTTTAGGGTACCTCCTGTTCACGTAAAGCGGGGATGTTTTTTTTTTTCTCGCGTACCCCTTAGTGTGGGGTATCATTAAATAGGCCTTTAAAAATATTGGTAGTTTCCATCAACAATTTTTTGATAAAAAGATTCGTTTGTGAAATATTAAGCTTTAAAGTGCTAATTTTTGCCCTACTCGAGTGTCCCCCCCCTCTACCAGCTAAACGGTTATGTTTGGGGGTGTGAAAAAATTTACAATAGTAGTATACACCGTGTTCCGGACGATATACATAAACTTCGACCAGATGTTCAAACCACGGAAGTAAGCATTTTTCATTATGGACACATTAATAAATTCTTATTTTTTATTTTTTGTTAATTTTCATACAAACTAAATACCTAGACGTAAATAACCCGATATGCATGCCTCTTTATCCGAATTGGCAACGTCGTATTTTCATTCATAACATTTGGCGGGCTGAAACAAATGAAATGCAAATAGTATTTGATTGATTTATCATTTTAATTGCACTAAGCGGCAACATAGGCCAAATTAAGATATTTTCTCACTGCATAGCTCAATTAAATTTCATTAAATGAAATTACAAATATCTTTGTAACGAAGCCTTTTTAAGTACTACTTCCTTTGTTGGATTTGATTTGTAAAAGCCATAGAAGTATTTGCTAAAGTTTATGGATAACGTGAAGAACACGGTGTATATAACGAAGTTTAAAAGAAAATTATCATGACTAAGTGGGCTTTACAAGTTTACGAGTAATAGTTGACCAACTTATAAAACGTACTGGGATAACATTTTCCTAAACAAAATGTATCAGAGAACAACTGCAAATGTAAGTTTGTCAACTTCATTTTTACAGCTATAATAGGTAGTGGAGTGGAGTGGAGTGCAGTGGAGTGGAGTGCAGTGCAGTGGAGTGGAGTGGAGTGGAGTGGAGTGGAGTGGAGTGGAGTGGAGTGGAGTGGAGTGGAGCGGAGTGGAGTGGAGTGGAGCGGAGTGAAGTGGAGTGGAGCGGAGCGGAGTGGAGTGGAGCGGAGCGGAGTGGAGTGGAGCGGAGCGGAGTGGAGTGGAAGGGAGTGGAGCGGAGCGGAGCGGAGCGGAGTGGAGTAGAGCGGAGTGGAGCGGAGTGGAGCGGAGTGGAGCGGAGTGGAGCGGAGTGGAGCGGAGTGGAGCGGAGTGGAGCGGAGTGGAGTGGGGTAGTGTGGGGTGGAGGGTCGAAAATCGCTTGAACCTTTTTAACAGGTTCATAGCGATTTTCGACGTGCCTCTCAAGTTTTTTTTTTAATACGTCATAAATCGTGAACCTTTCAAAGTTGGAACCAACTACAAGAACTTTTATAGTATGTTATTACTTGCTGCTACGGAACCCTTTATGGGCGAGTCCGACTCGCTCTTGGCCGGTTTTTTTAGTCGTAATATTGAGATCTGTCCTCAAAGAACCACAAAAAAGAAACTTCCTCGTTTTTAACATAAACTTTCCCAATGAAAAACATAAATGTAAGGATTAAGTAACAAATTCAAATAATACAATCTTATTTTTCATCCGATAAAATATCCTGTTCTGACAAGGAATCATGATCAGATTCTTGAAGAAAATCTTCATCCACGCTGGCATCACTATCCACTGCAACATTGTCTTCGTTATCCGATATTATTTCTTCTAATAAAGTTGCCAATCTAGCCTACTCTAGTACCCAACTCATCTGAAAAAAAAAATAGAAAAAAATTTTTACATACGGACAAAGCACAGTTAACAAAAGTTTCTAAGAACAAAAACCATTAAATAAGCTTAGAAATACATCATTATTTATAATTATAGTAAATAAGGGTACAGTTAAATATTTTAGATTTACAAAACAATTGAAAACACGTACCTTGTTGATAAAGTAACCTCCGCAAAAGTATAACTCGAGCGCTCGCGGGGTGTCGTGACCACCCCACGAAAACTTTGATGCGTCCTCACGCTGCGAGCACTCGCGCTACCCTGCTCCTCCCATCCCGTGTCGACGCGTTTACAGGTCACTTAAAGGTACTGAGACGGGCGGATGCGCAACTAGAGAAATTATTATTCATTTTTACGTTCAAAAATGCGCGGGGTGCCGACAGCACCCCGCGCGAGTGATGGCGGGTTAAGCACGCTACCTCTGATGCCATATCTCCCGAGCTTAGTTAATAGCATTTTATGGTCTACATAGTCAAATGCCCTGGTCATGTCCATAAACATTGCCATTACAGGTTTTCTGTTGTCCATATTATGGTGTATTTTTTCCAAGAAGTTGTAAATAGCCATATTAATTGTTCTATTTTTTCTGAAGCCCATTTGTTCCTTGCAGAATATATTATTTTTTTCTAAATAACTGTTAATATTATTATATTAATATCTTCTCAAAAATTTTAGAAAATATTGGTATTAGTGCAATAGGCCTATAATTAGTCATTTGTGTTTTGTCTCCTTTTTTATGCAATGGCTTTATTATTGAAATCTTTAATTTATCCGGAAAAGTGCTTTTCTGAATCATTTTGTTAATAATGTCACTTAATATGGGTGCTATGTTATGAGCAACTGATTTGATTACTCTACTATTAATATCACCATAGCCTGTACTGTTGGTGTTTTTAAGATTATTTATTATTGTAACTATATCTTGAGGTACGGTTGGTGACATGAACATGGATTTATGCGATCCTGAAGTGCTAAAAATGCTTGCCTTTGAATAATTAGAATTTATTTGAACTGATGATACGAAATAGTCATTAAATTGTTGTGCTATCTGTTTGGGTTTTGTTATATAGTTGCCATTTACATTAATCGCATTTATATTAGTTTTAGGAATATTAGCTTTTACAGATTTAATAACTTTCCAAGTTGCCTTCGACTTGTTTGAGCTTATTCCAAAAAACTTTTTTAAAAAAAAGAACCGACTTCAAAACCAAACACAAAAAAGTGTAAAATAACTTTTCTTTCGGAAGTCGGTGGCTTTGTTAGGGTTCCGTAGCCAAATGGCAAAAACGGAACCCTTATAGATTCGTCATGTCTGTCTGTCTGTCCGTGTATGTCACAGCCACTTTTTGTCAAAAGTATAAGAGCTATCCTGTTGAAACTTGGTAGAAAGATGTATTATGTGAACCGCATTAGGATTTTCACACAAAAATCAAAACAAAACAAATTTTGGAGATGCCCCCCATACTTAGAACTGAAACTCAAAAAAAAAATTTTCACCAAACCCATACGTGTGGGGTATCTATGAATAGGTCTTTAAAAATGATATTGAGGTTACTAACATCATTTTTTTCTAAACTGAACAGTTTGCGTGAGAGACACTTCCAAAGTGGTAAAAAGTGTGTCCCCCCCCCCCGTAACTTCTAAAATAAGAGAATGATAAAACTAAAAAAAATATATAATGTAGACCTCAACCAAAACTACCAACGAAAATTGGTTTGGATGAGATACATTTAGCAGTTTTTGAGATATAGTACATTTTCAAAAACCGCAAATATAACTTTTCCATTCATACAAATACTATGAAAAACAAAGTTATTTTTATTGTTTGTGTATATTACTTACTAATCTCAATATAATTATAACTCTAATCTATGCTTGCTGCTACGGAACCCTTCATGGGCGAGTCCAACTCGCACTTGGCCGGTTTTTTTTTATTTCATTGACTATGGCCACCGACTTCCGAAAGAAAAGTTATTTTACACTTTTTTGTGTTTGGTTTTGAAGTCGGTTCTTTTTTTTAAAAAAGTTTTTATTTTACCCTTTTTAGTTCAGATATTTAACAAAGATCTCCGTATAATCGGGTCTTTAGAAAACTATAATCCAAGTGAGCAACAAAGCGGATCTATGCGGGCAACGTCACGAAATATTCATTACTGTTATACACCGTGTTCTTCACGTTATCCATAAACTTTAGCAAATACTTCTATGGCTTTTACAAATCAAATCCAACAAAGGAAGTAGTACTTAAAAAGGCTTCGTTACAAAGATATTTGTAATTTCATTTAATGAAATTTAATTGAGCTATGCAGTGAGAAAGTATCTTAATTTGAAATCTATCAAATACTATTTGCATTTCATTTGTTTCAGCCCGCCAAATGTTATGAATGAAAATACGACGTTGCCAATTCGGATAAAGAGGCATGCATATCGGGTTATTTACGTCTAGGTATTTAGTTTGTATGAAAATTAACAAAAAATAAAAAATAAGAATTTATTAATGTGTCCATAATGAAAAATGCTTACTTCCGTGGTTTGAACATCTGGTCGAAGTTTATGTATATCGTCCGGAACACGGTGTATACTAAAACCTTCCTCAGAATGTAACAAACACTTTTCTGAAAACCGCATCAAAATCGGTTCAGCTAAACGCGAGATAATTGCGAGCAAACATTCAATCGACTTAGAAAATCCACAATCCAAGTAAGCAAAAAAATCCATATCTCTAAAACTACTGAACCGATTTTGATGAAACTTGCAGTGTACCCTAAGTTGAACAATACCTAGTTCAACAAAAAAAGAATTACGTAAATCGAACTTGTAGTTCCGGAGATATGCATGCACAAACATAAAAACATACATACATACATACATACATACACTTATGAAATTTGGCACATTTGTTCAGACGCTGATATAGATTAACATATACGAAAACTGGGCAGTTCTGGAAATATTACATACATACGGGTCGAATTGATAACCTCCTTTTTTTTGAAGTCGGTAATAAAATAAGAGTTCTGTGCTTTCTGAGTTTGTTTGATAACATTTTGATATCTTTTAGAGAAAGTTTTGAACGCTACTTTAGAATCGTGGTCTCGTGTTAGTCTATATTTCCACAATAAAGATCGTCTGGTTCTACTACAGCGCTTAACTCCACGTGTGATCCACTTTGGTTTAGTAACTGTAGAAATTTTACGTTTCACAAGTGAAAAACATAGATCGTATATTAATTTAAACAGTTCAAAAAATGAGTTAAAACACTCATTTACTTCATCATATTCATAGACTTCAGAGAAACTGAGACTGGAGATATGTTTCTTAAAAAGGTTTATATTTTCCTTGCTATAGTCTCTTCTATATATATAATAATATGGTAGAATACACTTTTGTGATACCGGGAACTTCATAAGTTGTGCTGTATGGTCAGACACACCTAACTCTAAAATCTCACTTTTGCATCCTCTTATGTTATGGAGAAAATTGTCTAGACATGTACCACTACTAGGGCGTGTTGGTTCATTTATTTCTAGTTTTAGATCAAATTCCTTCAGAAGTTGTTTGAACAGTTTAGAGCCTTTGCGATCCTGAAGTACATCAATATTAAAGTCGCCACATACTATTATTTTTTGGTTACTTTTATAGCAAAACTGTTGCAATATGCTCGCCAAATTATCAAAAAACATATGTATCTTAGTTGAATTGGGAACTCTGTAAATACACAAAATGATAACATTATCGTCCGTTAATTCGACTGCACAACATTCAAACACGTTAGGAACATTGAACTTTTTCACAGATTCTATTTCTCTGAAGTTAATGTGGTTATTAATTAATATACAAGAGCCACCATTTCGCTTTAGTCTAGTGAAACTTGTAGCTAAAACAAAATTTGGTATATTCAATAAGTCAAGATCACCTTGCTTCATATTGTGTTCTGTAAAGCATAATACACTTACACATTTCCCACTCCTCATGAGCGTTTCGGGAGGTTCCTGTGTCGTTGAGGCAAGGAAGAAACGCCTGGGTGTCACCGCTGCGAGGATCGCCCGGAGGACACGGTGGAGCGTAAACTGAAAAATTTAATTTTACTTTAGCAAAGTACCTTTTTGGCTCGGTTACAATCATATTGGTAAATTTTAACTAAGACTTGCCTAAAAATCTACAAGTAAACTTGACAAAGAGTAGACTTGTGAATATTGTTAAATATTCTTGGCTAATAACCAATAAGCATGTTGTTGTTACTAAACGAGTACTACACTCGGTTGTTTTTTACAAACATCTATAGTTAATAATAGATAAGTAGAACTCTTCTGATTGTAATCGAGTAATTATTCGGTTGATTTTTACAAACCAACATATTTATCAATACATAAGATTAACCGATTCATTGCCACCTTCATTTTCGTGAACATTTCAGCCAGGCCCCATTCATTGGTCGGTGGATCACCATTTGAGTCATCGGCCTCCCTGAAGGATGACTCAACTGATGAGTCATTGGCTCCTTGTAATGATTTAATGCTTTTCGTCATCATTCGAGCCAGTCTGACAACCAGAAACGTGTTACTGTGTTCTCCTATTCGAATTTGTGGATATTAAAAGTGAATATGGCGTTTCAAGGTAGTATTTTTTGATTTTAATGAAATATTGCAGAGGTAGTAAACATTTTAGTAACCTTACCTACATGTATTCAATCATTATTTATTATTGTAATATTATTTGTAGATAATCAGGACTACGACGATTTTACTGAATGTAGCCAGGCAATGTTTACTGATTTCCATGATCAACAAAATGAAGATAAGGAAAATCAAGGTTTTCCAAGCTGTAGTCAATCGATTTTACAAAAAAGTATACCAAAGAAGCGTCCATTCACTGAATCTCGTAATAGTTGCAATGTAGTTTCTAACAACGGTTCAGATACTAGCATTGAAGAAATTTTGGACTCTGATGAAGACGAAGAGATTAAAAGAAAAAAAAATAGTTTTCATATGAATGAAAATAAAATGAATAATGAGGTCTCTATAGAAAAAAAACAGAACATGTTTGCTGTGCAGCAAAAAAATATTTTAATGCATTATTCTCTAAGGATTTGGCAGCAGAATTGAATACACAAGATGAGTTGCCTCCAATTTGTGCTCAGTTTGAGCATGATTTAGGCATTATGCTTGCTTTTAGGTTGAGAAATGTACCAGCAGACAAACGTTTAGAGTGTTATGAAAAACTAATTAATACTGTTAGACAATATGAAGGGAAAGAATAAAGAAAGATATTAAACAAGACAATATAAAGAAAGATATTAAAAATGAAAAAAAAAAAGATTACGACGAATTGAGAACCTCTTCCTTTTTTTCGAAGTCGGTTAAAAATAATAACTCGAAACTAATACGTATTTTTAACAATACACTTAAAAACTACCTACTGCACACGAAATGAATGCGCTTCAATCACGTACCTAGACTTATCAAGTGCAATTGATCGTCTAGGGGACCCTTTAGTTAAGCCCATTAAAAAGTTCATGACTGAATTCTATATTATTCACGGCCTTCTCGAACAAAAATTCTTGCACACACAAACTAATTCAGAACCTAACGTTGAGTTAAATAAAATATTTTTCATTTAAAGACGTAGGAAATTAATCTCAGCTAAATCAAATGTAGGTATGGGCGGCTGCCATTTTTCTTTACTCGGTTGCTTCTTGCAAACTACCTCTGTTAACGGCAATCGGTTCGTGTCGTTTAATTTTAACCGAGTAGCTAACTCTGTTAAAAATAATCGAATCTTTTGGCTAGCATCAATCAATCCCATCATTCGTTTAGTCTCGGTCGCTAGTTCGCTCGTTCATTTCACGCGTGCATGCGCTCCCATGCGCTCCTCGTTCGTGGCTCCGCTGTGAATATTGGGTGTGTGTGACAAGTTTGGACAAGTGACACGTTGTTTGGACAATATTATGGACGAAGAAGTTCAAAATTTATTAACTGCTTGGAAGCTCGAATCCTACATTGAAGTGTTTAAAGGTCAGTTTCATTTTATTGTTTTTTTTCTTGTGATAGGTAGGTGAATAGTAGGGCTTGCATGTCGTGCAATGTGGTGAGGCTCGCGGGAAGCCGCTGGATGCGGGCTGCACAGGATTAGTCAGGTTGAAGATCCTTGGGGGAGGCCTATGTACAAGGCAAGGTAACCACTTGGTAACAAACAGGTGGTCTCAGGTGTAACACGTAGTATACTTTGAGATATAATTTTGTTACTTTAAATCACATTAACCGACTAACAAGTTGGTATCGATTAGCATATCGATCCCAACACTCATTCATTCGTTCCGAATGTCAACGTCAAGAAGTGTCAGGTAGTCAGTTGGTGGTCGATCACCGAGCGTGCAATAGTGTAAGTGATGTTTCTGTTATTTTTTTGTAAATATACTGATTAGAATCTATTTCATGTTTGATTTTCGCCCTTTTCCCTTCTGAGTTTTACATCTCAGAAGTGGGATCGGTGTGAAAACGAATAGTTTTTGCATAAATAACCTACGCGCCTTAATAGTGAAAACATAACGGCGCGGCCATTTTGATTATAACGGTTCGTTAAATATTGTCAAAATTTAGCGTAACACTAAACAATATCTCTAATTGAATGTAGATTATTATCTTTCGAGTAAGGATCAAATAGATGCGAATAGATTTAATTTAATTTTGGTTGTTTGAAAAACCGTCACTACAAAAAACGGGTTGCCAGCTTATTATTTCGTGAAAATATGGACTCAAATCAACAATATACTGGGCCATGGTTCTCGAAAACCGTTAATTTCAAATTGTAGCAAAGGATTTTTTGGATGTAATTGGATTTAACTTTAAAAAAAAAAAAAAAAAAAACCTAGAAATCTGCCATTTTGGGAAATAATATAAACAGGATTGCAAGTTTATTTTATCAAAATATGAACTTAATTTAACAGAGCACATGACCCTGAATATCCTTAAACCGTCAATTTAGAATTATAGCTATGGATTTTGTGGATGAAAACGGATTTTATTTAATTTTATTTAGACCCACCACCAGTTACTTTATTATGTCAAACATTAGTATTCATGCAAAAGAGTGAAATTAATTGAACAGATTACTTAGTATTTTTACTTGTTATATGAATTACCCGTTTAGCAGCTACTTAATTGAACGATTTTAGCAATCCGGATAAATTTAGTTATTCGTTGTTCAAAACCTAAAATCAAACCTGTAAGTTTCAGACAATGAGCGACAAATGTGGAGCGAATACGAATAAACCAAAGAGGCTGACTACACCGAGCCGTCACTCGGACCACGAGATGCGAAGTAGTAGAGTATCGCGCAGCCGTACCAGGCATGGTAGCAAGCGTAGCCGCAGCCGCAGCCGTTGTTGCAGTCGAAATACCCACCGTCATTCTCGGTGCCGAGAGACGCGCAGTCGAAGTCGTGATAGGCCGCAACGTGGAAGTCATCGCACGCCAGATCGCAGATTGCGTGACCCGGAACGAGAACTGTCAGAAACCAGGAAGCGGCTGAGGTTATTGGAAGACCAGGTTCACCGCCAACAAGCGTCAGGTGATTTACGTCGGAGTCCTTCAACGGGCAAGCGAGGTACGTCAGAATAGCATATTCGTTTGGATTCCTCTCATCCAAATATGGACGAAGAACCTAGCCATAAGAAACCTAGATTAGAACCTAAAGAATTCTTTGAAGAATTCCTAAATGTGTTGAAAGGTAGGTCAGGGGATCGTGAGTTCCTTTCCAGCCTCAATAATGTCGTGCCAGAATATGATCCGCTATCCAAGGAACAAACAATTAACGCATGGCTCGACAAGATTGAGGAATGTGCCGAGATCTACGGCTGGAATGAAAAACAGACAATTCACTATGCCCTGCCTAAACTCACTGGTCATGCCCGCACATGGTATCAAGGGTTGCCTTCTATTAAGCATACCTGGAGCGAATGGAGAGTCATGCTCAAAGAATCCTTCCCTGCAACCGAAAATTACGCGGACTTACTCATGGAAATGCTCAATAGAAGGACACGACCCGGGGAGTCCTTAGAAATTTATTATTTTGCAAAAATAAACCTTCTCAACCGTTGTAAGATATTCGATAAACAAGCAGTGGACTGTTTGGTTCATGGGATCGAGGATAGGGGTGTTCGAGTAGGGGCCCAGGCGGCTAAATTTGAAAAACCTGAAGAAATACATCAATTTTTCAAAACTATTAAGTCATTTTCACGAGAACAGTCTGATTCAAAAGGACGAAATAGTCGTGACACTCGCTTATCGAGTAACACCAACAATTCTTCTAGTGACAGTGCACCAAACAGAAACAGTCAAAAGGCAAGGACTATGACTTGTTTTAACTGTCGGGAGGTAGGACACCCGAGTTTTAAGTGCCCTAAACCAATTATAAAGTGTACGAAGTGCAACCTTATGGGCCACACGTCTTCTAATTGTACGAATAAAATTAAGGAACAGCAGTTAAGTGAGAAAGACAAAAGTGTCCTGAAGGTTTCACTTCAAAACGATTCTAGTGACAAGTATAAGTTTATCATAAAGGTCAACGGGAACCCTATAGATTGTTTGGTAGATTTAGGTAGTGAAGCGACAGTTATGCGTGAAAGTGACGCTAAAAAAATAGGTTTGCAATGGGAATATGTTGATGGTCCATTTTTAAGGGGACTAGGAAATATTCCATATTTACCTAGAGGCCGCACCAAAGTAGATATTGAAGTTCAAGGTATTATAGAAAAGGATATTGAGGTATTTATAGTAGATGACACATTGATTAGCTATAGCATTCTACTCGGACATAGTTTTACTGAACGGCCAAATCTACAAATCATTAAGACAAATACGGATCTAAAATTCGAACGTGTAATAGTAACACCAATTAAACTATTGCTGTTATCCAAAGAAGAAACAGAAATAGATATTGGCCAAATGAAGTGTATCCCTGTCAAATCCCTTGATAATCTGAGTGGAAACATTTACGTAGATGGCACAGTTAGGGGCAGTATTGGCAACGAATATTATCTTTTGCCAGGGGAGTACCACATAGTTAACGGCACTTGCTCATTGCTACTACAGAATGTAGGTGGTAAACCTGTAGTGATCACAAAAGATACACTCATCACTAGAGCACGCTATCTAGGATCTGATATGTTAGTTCATAGAGTTTTCAAGGACGAAAGTAGTTCTCTTGAAAACGTGACCATTAAACATGGCCAGCAATTGACTGACACACAAATAAAACAATGTACCGATTTAGTAACTAAATATAAGGCTTGCTTTTCCAATGGTATGCACGATTTGGGATTTACAACGGTCACAGAGATGGAAATATGTCTTAAAGATGTGACCCCTGTTGTGTACAGACCCTATCGCTTACCATACTCTGAGCGAAAATTAGTTCGAGATATGGTGAGTGAGATGTTGACTCACGGCATCATTCGCGAATCAAGCTCTCCGTATGCCAGTCCAATTGTGCTGGTACAGAAGAAGTCTGGGGAAAAACGTCTTTGTGTCGACTATAGGGCCCTGAATAGTCGCACCAAACGAGACCACTATCCGCTACCTCGGATAGAGGATTTACTAGACCAATTATCAGGACAATCATTGTTCACGTCTTTAGATTTGGCCTCAGGGTACCATCAAATACCTATAGCGGAACAGTCTCGTGAGAAAACGGCATTCGTTACACCCGATGGGCAGTACGAATATACTCGTATGCCTTTTGGGTTGGCGAATGCCCCTGCAGTTTTTCAACGTACAATCCATAAAATCTTAAGTCAATCCAAGATTAGTTACGTCATTATATATATGGATGACATCCTAATCCCCTCCAAAAACTTTGAAGAGGGCTTATTACGACTTGAAGAAGTTTTAGACCTCCTTAAACAAGCCGGACTTACTCTAAAAATAGAAAAGTGTAGTTTTTTCCAGGAACAGATAGAGTTCCTCGGCTTTCAAATAGATAGAAACGGTGTTAGGCCAGGGATTCAAAAGGTTGAGGCTGTTGCTAAATTTCCTGAACCACGTAATCAGCACGAAGTTAGGCGGTTTATTGGACTAGCCAGTTTCTTTAGGAGGTTTGTCAAGGGATTTGCGATGATAGCGAGACCTTTGACAAATCTTTTGAGGAAGGATGTACAGTGGAAATGGGAAGAGGTGGAGTCTAACGCCTTTGAAACCCTTAAAAGATGTTTAATTAATAGACCAGTGCTAGCTCTTTATAACCATAGCGCACAAACGCAGGTACACACTGACGCCAGCAAATTTGGCGTAGCTGGGATATTACTCCAAAGAACTGGCGATGACCCTTGGCGCCCAATAGCGTACTTCAGTCGGCAGACCACCATAGACGAAATGAAACTCCATTCATTCGAACTGGAAACGTTGGCTGTCGTTAGTACACTTAATAAGTTCCGTATTTATCTCATCGGAATTAAGTTTACTATTGTTACGGACTGCAACGCTCTGCGTTCTACATTCACAAAGAGAGACTTAGTTCCTCGGATATCTAGGTGGTGGATACAGTTCTTGGAGTTTGACTGCAGTATTGAATATCGACCAGGCGAAAGAATGTCCCATGTAGACGCCCTCAGCAGAGGTCCTATAAAAGGTGAATGTGCTGAAGCCGTACATACACTTGACATTCTGTCTGTGGGATCCGAAGATTGGATCGCTACAGTACAGTCGTCTGATGAGGAAGTAAGACGAATTAAGGACATCCTAGAGGATCCTGAAACCCCGAAGATTGCGGGTGTTCACAAGGAATACAAGATCAAAAATGGTCGGGTATTCCGTATCCTCAGTGATGGTACATTAAGATGGTTGGTACCTCGTGGAGTTAGATGGCAAGTGCTCAAGACAAATCATGACAGCATTGGACATTTTGGATTTGATAAAACCTTGCAAAGAGTGAGGTCGCTCTTTTGGTTCCCCAAAATGCGCAAATTCATAAAAAAATATGTCAGCGCGTGTCTTGAGTGTGCCCATCACAAGCTCCCGTCAGGAGCGAAAGAAGGGTTTCTCCACCCAATACCCAAAATCGAGATCCCATTTCACACACTACACGCGGATCATCTTGGTCCCTTCCCACGAAGCAAACGACGTAATGTTTATATATTAGTCATTGTTGATGCATATACCAAGTACGTGAGCTTGACCCCCGTCAAGAGCACAAAAACTAAAGAAACTATTAAAGCATTTAAAAATCTATTTAGTTACTTTGGCAGTCCCACACGTATTATTACGGATAGAGGCACTAGTTTTACAAGCAAAAAGTTCAAGTCATTTGTTAATTCAATCGGAACTAAGCATATCCTGAACTCTGTGGCTACTCCCCGGGCAAATGGCCAAGTCGAGCGGTACAACCGCACGATTTTGGCCTCTTTAGGATCCATGGCTCATGGAAAAGGCAATAATACTTGGGACGAACTGTTGCCCGATGTACAACTTGGTATTAATACCACTGTACATGAGGTCACTAAGAAAACTCCGACCGAGCTACTTTTAGGTAGGAAGGTCAGTAACCCAGCACAAGGTTTGCTTAATGATATAGTCGACGATATAGGTGAAGGTATGAGTAGCGAGGCACTAGATGATATTCGTGCTGAGGCAGGTGAACGTATAAGGAAGAATCAACAAATTAATAAGAGTAGATTTGATAAACGTAGGAAGGATAGTAGGAAATATAAGGAAGGCGATCTAGTGCGTATAGTAAGGGCAGTTGTGACTGGCCCCGGTCAGTCCAAAAAGCTAGAGGCAAAATGCCAAGGGCCTTATAGGATTAAAAAGGTTTTACCAAACGATCGCTATTTAGTAGAGGATACCCCGTTGACCAGAAAGGGTCAACGTTATGAAAACGTCATGTCAGTTGACAAAATATTTCCATGGTTGAGCTTTGGTGGAACTGCTTGTCATTCACACGAAAGTAGCGATTGCAGCGATAGTGAAAGTACTGATTAAATAAATAAAAACAACAGCGAAATTATAATCAATAATGTAATGTCATTTATAAAGGTATATAAATTATGTGATTAAATAGAAAATTATAATTAATGAGTGAGAAATACATTAAGAGAACCTACCAAGTGAAAAGTGAGGATGTCACGTAGCGGGCATGAGAGGCATATGAACTTGCCGCCCAGGAGTTGTTGCGTGGCATCGCGGTGGTTGCGTGGTGAAGGTGAAGGAAGTAGCCGTCGCCCCGCACTACTATAGATAAGTACCTCGGATGTCACGTAGCGGGCATGAGAGGCATATGAACTTGCCGCCCAGGAGTTGTTGCGTGGCATCGCGGTGATTGCGTGGTGAAGGTGAAGGAAGTAGCCGTCGCCCCGCACCACTATAGATAAGTACCTCGGATGTCACGTAGCGGGCATGAGAGGCATATGAGCTTGCCGCCCAGGAGTTGTTGCGTGGCATCGCAGTGGGTGCGTGGTGAAGGTGAAGGAAGTAGCTCTCGCCCCGCACCACTATAGATAAGTACTTCGGATGTCACGTAGCGGGCATGAGAGGCATTTGCCGCCCAGGAGTTGTTGCGTGGCATCGCAGTGGCAGCGGGATGACAGTGAAGGAAGTAACTCTCACTCCGCACCACTATAGTAGCATTAGAGTGTGTTGTGTAGCGGGCATGAGAGGCAAGCATTGTGCCGCCCAGGAGTTGTTGCACAGCATCACAATAGCGGATAGTTGAATAACTAGATCTTAGTTTCTGTTACAGAGTTCATGTAAATTATTTTTTTTTTTTAAGTATAATATAATTATATATTATGTCAATTTAACGTGAGGACACGTTATGTGAAGGATGGCCGATTGTAACACGTAGTATACTTTGAGATATAATTTTGTTACTTTAAATCACATTAACCGACTAACAAGTTGGTATCGATTAGCATATCGATCCCAACACTCATTCATTCGTTCCGAATGTCAACGTCAAGAAGTGTCAGGTAGTCAGTTGGTGGTCGATCACCGAGCGTGCAATAGTGTAAGTGATGTTTCTGTTATTTTTTTGTAAATATACTGATTAGAATCTATTTCATGTTTGATTTTCGCCCTTTTCCCTTCTGAGTTTTACACAGGTGGTGTGGTTGCACAGAGTACCTACTATAATATGTGGTTGCGTCTAAAATGGCCGCCTTATTACATGTTTTGCAATAAATATTCAGTCTCCTGGTTAAATTTTAATTTATTTAGAAGAGTAGGTATCTTTGTAACTTTACTTTTTTCATTACAGAAAATGATATAACAGGTTTATCTCTGCCCCTATTAGGTACGAGGTAAAAATAACTGTGAACATTTAGTACATACCTACTTTTCGACTAAGAATAGGATGAGAGCCGCGCCATTTTTTGATGTACCTAGATTACGATTGTCTCGTTAAATAATAAGAATACTATTGTATAAATTGCTTTAATTTACTTAATATTTAAACAAAAACAATGCTTATTTTTTGACAAAATAATATTTGCCGACTTTATTTACTGTAAAGTCACATAGTAGCACAGCTCTCATCCTATTCTTAGTTGAATCGCATATAATATTTCGCATATAATACACACATCAAAAGTGTCTAGGGATCAACATATATTTTTGCAATAACTTTTCTCCTGATTGATATTAATTAAAATTTTCTTTAAGGATTCATCAAATAAAGTGTTTTCGTTTGTCACAGTAACGATAAACCAAGTCACCTTTGCATTAATAAAGAAACTTGCCATTTTCCTAATAAAGGGATTTTTGACATTTGAACCACTAACACAAAAGTTCGAAAAAAAGACTGAAATAACAGTTTTCTTTAAAATTTTATTGGGTAACTTAAACAATTAATAATCCGTGTTTCTACCGCGAACACTAACAACACAAGAACATCGGTTTGGCATACTCAAAATGAGTTCATCCAAATCACGCTGTGGAATGGCCGCCCATGTTCGTTGCAACAACAAAAAAAGGTCTTCTTGCGACTGGATACCCTCCATATTCGGCAGAGCTCTTCTCTGTAGCATATCCCATGCATGCTCAATCGGATTCAACTCTGGCGACTGAGCAGGCCAGGGCAGGACATTGATGTTAGCTGCGGCGAGAGTCTGTCTTACAACTCTTGCGGTGTGCGGTCGTGCATTATCATGCATTAACTGAAATAAGGGACCGATTTGCACTTGTAGAGGAACGATGACGTCTGATACAATCGTCTCAGCATAAATTTGAGCGTTGAGGTTGCCTCTGATCCAAACCAACTCAGTTCTTCCGCCGATCCAAATACCCGCCCATACCATGATGGTTCCACCACTATAAGGATGGACTTCCTGGCAGGATTTTAATCGCTGTTGGCGTCCAGGGGTTCTCCAGTGTCGTATACGTCTTGTATCCGGTCTCATACCGAAACGAGACTCATCAGAAAAGCACACGAAACGCCATTGTTCTTCTGCCCAATTTCTGTGTTCAAGAGCCCATTGATATCGAATCCTACGATTGTGCATTGCTATAGGTGGTACCCGTAGCGGTCTTCGGGAATGAAGGTTCACTTCATGCAAGCGGTTTCTGACTGTTTGGTCGCTAATTAAGTTCCCTGAAGAGTGATGAAGCCTCACGGCTAACATCATGGCGGTTATTGTTGGAGCTCTTCGAGTTAAGATTTGAATGTATCGGTCTTGTCTCCGTGTGGTGCAGCGATACCGTCCTCCATGGCGCTCAGCCACGGTACCAGTGCTTCGGTAACGTGTCCAAAGTCGACTGATAACACTCTGACTTGTATTCAGAGCTAAAGCCACAGTACGTTGCCGGGAATCAGCTTCTATCATTCCCACGGCTCTGAGCATTTTTTCCCTGCTTAAATGACGTCGCCGCTCCATAATAACGTTGGTTTTAATCAGTAGTAGGGAAACAGTAGCACTAATAATGTCTTCAATGCGTTGTATGTTTTTATAGGGAAAATATTGACAGCTGATTTTCATCTTTTACTCGAATTTGATTCACAGTTCCTGATTCAAATTATGAAATGCACCAAAAAGGATCCATATAAATTTATAAAATCATAAATTTATTACAAAGCCACATCTCAATCTCAAGAAATCCGCATAAAAATGCTTGATCCCTAGACACTTTTGATGTGTGTATTTTGCATTCAAGCTTTATATTGTTTTATTTTCCTAAAGTTTAAATCCGCCCCTAAGACGACCCACTGACCTTTGAATGCTATAATTTTCAGGCTTGTGACGATTTAGATATCTCATTAACAGATCTGCTGGAATATCCACTTGGTAATAAAGCTGAAACGAGCACGCCTAAACCAAAATCTCCCGTTACAATAGATAATGCAATTAGTACTGGTTCTCGCTCAAAATTATCTAACACAGCTTTAACAATCACAATTCCTGGTGCAAGCCAAGTTGAAGTTTATGTATGTATTTTTCTTATGCATATTTTCGTTTACATACACACATCAAAGGTGTCTAGGGATCAAGCATTTTTATGCGGATTTCTTGAGATTGAGATGTGGCTTTGTAATAAATTTATGATTTTATAAATTTATATGGATCCTTTTTGGTGCATTTCATAATTTGAATCAGGAACTGTGAATCAAATTCGAGTAAAAGATGAAAATCAGCTGTCAATATTTTCCCTATAAAAACATACAACGCATTGAAGACATTATTAGTGCTACTGTTTCCCTACTACTGATTAAAACCAACGTTATTATGGAGCGGCGACGTCATTTAAGCAGGGAAGAAATGCTCAGAGCCGTGGGAATGATAGAAGCTGGTTCCCGGCAACGTACTGTGGCTTTAGCTCTGAATACAAGTCAGAGTGTTATCAGTCGACTTTGCACACGTTACCGAAGCACTGGTACCGTGGCTGAGCGCCATGGAGGACGGTATCGCTGCACCACACGGAGACAAGACCGATACATTCAAATCTTAACTCGAAGAGCTCCAACAATAACCGCCATGATGTTAGCCGTGAGGCTTCATCACTCTTCAGGGAACTTAATTAGCGACCAAATAGTCAGAAACCGCTTGCATGAAGTGAACCTTCATTCCCGAAGACCGCTACGGGTACCACCTATAGCAATGCACAATCGTAGGATTCGATATCAATGGGCTCTTGAACACAGAAATTGGGCAGAAGAACAATGGCGTTTCGTGTGCTTTTCTGATGAGTCTCGTTTCGGTATGAGACCGGATACAAGACGTATACGACACTGGAGAACCCCTGGATGCCAACAGCGATTAAAATCCTGCCAGGAAGTCCATCCTTATAGTGGTGGAACCATCATGGTATGGGCGGGTATTTGGATCGGCGGAAGAACTGAGTTGATTTGGATCAGAGGCAACCTCAACGCTCAAATTTATGCTGAGACGATTGTATCAGACGTCATCGTTCCTCTACAAGTGCAAATCGGTCCCTTATTTCAGTTAATGCATGATAATGCACGACCGCACACCGCAAGAGTTGTAAGACAGACTCTCGCCGCAGCTAACATCAATGTCCTGCCCTGGCCTGCTCAGTCGCCAGACTTGAATCCGATTGAGCATGCATGGGATATGCTACAGAGAAGAGCTCTGCCGAATATGGAGGGTATCCAGTCGCAAGAAGACCTTTTTTTGTTGTTGCAACGAACATGGGCGGCCATTCCACAGCGTGATTTGGATGAACTCATTTTGAGTATGCCAAACCGATGTTCTTGTGTTGTTAGTGTTCGCGGTAGAAACACGGATTATTAATTGTTTAAGTTACCCAATAAAATTTTAAAGAAAACTGTTATTTCAGTCTTTTTTTCGAACTTTTGTGTTAGTGGTTCAAATGTCAAAAATCCCTTTATTAGGAAAATGGCAAATTTCTTTATTAATGCAAAGGTGACTTGGTTTATCGTTACTGTGACAAACGAAAACACTTTATTTGATGAATCCTTAAAGAAAATTTTAATTAATATCAATCAGGAGAAAAGTTATTGCAAAAATATATGTTGATCCCTAGACACTTTTGATGTGTGTATTAACACTCGGGTGACTATTTTACAGGGACGTACCACATCTGTAAAATTGAAATAAGTTTTAATTCGATTAAGTACTTTTAAATTATTTTTTATTTGCATTAAACTTTGTTAACACATTAACAACAAATCTTGTGGCTAAGATGATGATGATTACTTAGCTTTTTAAAATGTTGGTTGACAAAGAGTGTGAGTTGCGACTCGCGTGATGTGAAAATCCCTGTAATATGGTTGCTTATAATTATGCTGTTGCTTAATGCTTGGTGGTGGTTATTATGAGTTAAAATGTTTTGGTTCCACTGTACATTATGATCCACAGATCTTCAGATATTTATTTTCGTGTAGAATACAACTCTTCTTAGTATACAAAATACATACTATACAAAATAGGTACCTACTATAAAAATCGCTGGGCCTTAGTGTACAGTGCTTCCAATGTTTTTTATTTTATTTTCAGGATCTAAAACTGCTATTAAATAATAGTCTAGAAGGAAAAGGCCTTTTAAATTTAAACAAAAACAGCGCATTAGAGAACGCTGCACGCCAACGATTGGTCCGGATAATAGGAACAGCAATCTTACGAGATACTCCAGACAAATGTATTCGAACCGCCGAATATGCCAATTGGGCCAGGCAGATAGTAACAATATTTCCATGTGAAAAACCATCCGTGTACTTTCACAGTAAAATTGTTGAGTCTACACGTGGCCTTATCACCAGGTTGGCTGGGAAATTACCGGATCAAATCCATAATTTAAAAAGAAAATACCGGGATTCTGGTGTACTAGAAAAACGTAGACGAATTTCTAGAACTTCATCTGATGGATCACTACCACCTTCGCCATCACTACGCTTACCAGATGAATTCTTGACGGAACAAGAGGAAGAGATCCCTGATGCTATGCAATGGCTTAAAAATTCCAGCGAGCCTTGGTCAACAGTTTTACAAAAGTGGACAGAGACAACACGGACACGCTTAAACCTTTCAAAAGAATTACTTATATCTCAACATTTCAAGGAGTACCCAGCTTTGAGGAAATCAACTGGATACATATTGGTAAGTACTTCAAAAAAAGAACCCATTGGTTAAGGCGCGGTCATATCTCAATATTCCCAAAAATTGGTTTCTTAGAACGTCGAGTATGACGTAATGTAATAAAAATAAGCAACGCGAAAAATACAGTGAACAGAGAAGGGTATAAAGAAGAATTTAAACCGAACAGAATAATAAATAAGAGTTTGATATTCCCAATAAAAATTGGGAAGTTGTAGCACAAAAATAAACTTTGACGTCGAAGATCTCTGTATTTCCAGCGATAACAACAGTTTTTTTTTAAGAATTTAGTAGGTTTTCCATTTTTTTAAACTTTAACCGAACCATTATTTAATTGTATGTCTATATTTTAAATAATCTAAAGAAAAGCAGTAAAATAAGTGCCCATTCGCAGCTTACGTCACATTTCAACACAAATATATTTTTTTCAATTTTCAATCTTATTGACGCTCCATAGTGGTGACAATAGTTTACGCGGTCATAAGCGATTAAAATCGTAGTCAGTCCGCGTCTTAAATTGAAATTATTTTTAGAGACTAAAATTATGATTTTGTTTACAGTTGGAAAACGATTTTGAAAAGCTGTATGCTGACCAATATACAGAAATTTTTGAAAGTTTTCCTACTTTAAAAGAAAGTATTTTTAAACTGGCCAATAAGCGAAAAACTACTCACAACAAGGACACAGCTCTAAATGACCTTCTTAGTTTCCAAGATTGTAAGTACCTACACTTTAAATATATATAATTACAATTTTAATTCTATTCTACTGTAATTCTATTTGCTAATACAATGTAAGTGATACTGCTAAGTAAAGTAAATACCTATACCTACATTTTTTATTATGTCTCTGGGTAACTCATGTAAGGGTGGGAATAAAAAACAATTTCGGTATATTTACATTTATAAAAAAAACTAGTATTTGCGCGTTGCGCGAGCTGCAAGCAGCTCGCGGGGTCTTCGTGTTTTGGAGAAGTATTCCTAACCTTTATAAAATGAGAATCTATAAGAATCTTTAAATGAATTGGTAAATCCATAGTCCTTAAAAGATTTTGTAAATTATATAAAATATTTTTAATATTTTGAAAACCCTTTTGTACGGATTTATGTATGGACTTCTAAGTGAATCAACTGAATGTTTTTTTTTTGTTCCTACAGTTGATTTACTTAAAAGTCTGTACGAATAAACTATTAAATAATATTCCTTGTAAGTGACTAAGTAAATAATGAAATAAGTTCCTACTTTTATGCTTTTCAAAACTACTCTAACCCGTACTTTTGAAGAAATATACAAAAAAAGGAGCCATGCTGAAAACGTTTGGCTAGCACGGCCCCCTTTTTTGCGTGTAACTTGAAAAATGTATAGCGTATTAAAAAGTTTCTTAGACTCAAGGTGTGTACTCTATTAACACTTTATATGTACCGCAACTGATAATGTGAATTCGTAATAACAAATAATATATTGATGTAGGTGTAGGGGGTCGTGCTGAAAAAAAAAAAACTTTAAGAAAATATCTAAAAAATACAACACAAGCTTAGCCAAACACTATTAACTAATAATTGATGTTTGGCAAGTAAAATATGTACCGCATTGGTTTCTCATACAACTTGCTCAATTTGAAAAATAAACCATTGTTAGTTCATTCAGCACGTCCCTCTAAAGACGCCTATATCTTCACTAAATAGTATAAAGCAAAGTCGCTTCCCGCTTCCTGTCCCCCTGTATGCTTACATCTTTAATACTTCTACAACGTTCTTTTATTATCCTTCTTTTCACATATACACACACACACATATTTTCCCTTGACTTCATTCATAAACCTTTTATAATCAACATTTTACCTACATACCTACTAATTGCTAGCAATTTCACAAATACACACACACACATACTTTCCCTTGACTTCATTCATAACCCTTTTAATCAACATTTTACATACTGCTTGCTAGCAATTTCACATATACACACACATACTTCCCCTTGACTTCATTCATAAACCTTTTAATCAACATTTTACATACTAATTGCTAGCAATGGACATTATACGGACTATGTGCGTGCAAAGTGTATGTGTACATGAAAAATAAATAAATATAAATCTATGATTATAACAAATTGTCATTGATAATCATGGCAAACAAACACTCCAACCCAAACTATTCGTCAATTATAAATAAATAAAACGGAACGTAAGGTAGTTCGAGATGAATACGTACCCAATGCGAGATCGATATTGAACCATATTACTGGTCAGTAGAAAATCTGACCGACTGTTGATCGGGAACGATTGGTTGCCCGGTCAACCGAATGATCTGTAAGTAGTTAGGCTTTGGATTCTGATCAGAGTCGGCTTACTGCCGAGAACATGCTCTGGTTGGTGATGAAGTCAATAGAACCGAGTGATTGCGAATTCGTCGTCGAGGTGAGTTGTCGTACCGGTGATGAGAGGTCAGTAAAGTGTGGTCGGTGTTGGTTGATTGCTGGGATGTCTTGCGTTGTCTGTGGCGCGAAAATCAGGATGGGAGTCGATGTCAAGTTGTGGATGCTATCTAGCTTGTGGTGGATCGGTTATGACGAAAGACATGCCCGTTAAAATGGGCAAAAGTTGTTGTCTTATCAGTAATGAGTCGTAGTGTGCAAAGGTGTGGGTGGAGTCATTGTATTGGTTGAATGAGTTATATGGCATAGAGTTATGAGTTATATGGCAGATACCAAAAGTCTTAGTTACTTTTTATTAAAAAAAAAATAATAAGCCGTGGACTGCTGTGTTCCACGAAGGTGTGGGTTTAAACGGCAGATCCTAAATGTCTCAGTTACTTTTAACTGTAAAGTAAAAAATAAAGACCTAGGGACTGCTGTAGTACGCGAGAGTGTAAATGGGAAGGGCAGATACCGAATGTTTTAGTTATTTTATACTAAAAAATAAAATAATAATAAGGCGTGGACTGCTGTGTTGCACGAAGGTGTGGGGTTTAACCGGCAGATCCTAAATGTCTCAGTTACTTTTAACTGTAAAGTAAAAAATAAAGAGCCGGGGACTGCTGTAGTACGCGAGAGTGTAAATGGGAATGGCAGGTACTGAATGTTTTAGTTATTTTTTAATAAAAAAGTAAAAAATAATAAGGCGTGGACTGCTGTGTTGCACGAAGGTGTGGGTTTAAACGGCAGATCCTAAATGTCTCAGTTACTTTTAACTGTCGATTAAAAAATAAAGAGCCGGGGACTGCTGTAGAACGCGAGAGTGTAAATGGGAATGGCAGATACCAAATGTCTTAGTTACTTTTTATTAAAAAAATACCAAGGCGTGGACTGCTGTGTTGCACGAAGGTGTGGGAAGTCTCAGTTACTTTTAACTGTAAAGTAAAATATAAAGAGCCGGTTACTGCTGTAGTACGTGAGTGTGTAAATGGCAATGGCAGATACCGAAAGTTTTTGTTATTTTTGTGTATATTTTTATTTATGTATATTTAGGTCAAGGTATTTTATCTATGGGTCTTTGTTACCTGAAATAAATTGTTTATTATTGTTAAATACACCTCTAGTGTAAACTAAATAGAATATTAATCTTGCATGATATTCCTTTTAGTATTAATTTTTAGTATTACTTTTTAGTATACTTTTTAGTTTATTATAGAGAAGTAAATTAAGCAGACCAAAAAATGTATAAATCAAAATGTAACTATTTTCAGTGCCACGCAAGAACAAGTGCTTCAATATGCAATTATTTTTAACCGACTTCAAAAAAAGGAGGAGGTTCTCAATTCGGTCGGTATTTTTTTTATGTATGTACACCGATTACTCCGAGGTTTCTGGTCCGATTAGTGTAATTCTTTCGATGCAGTATACTTGCAGTTTGGTCCCATAAAAATTTCATCCAATTTGGTTCAGTACTTTTTATTTTGTGAGCATTTTTATTGATGGATGATGTGATGATTTTTACTTTTTTGAGTGTTTGTTACGCGATTACTCCGCCAATTGTGGACCGATTTTCAAAATTCTTTTTTTTGTTGTACGAGGAATAGTTCACTTTAGGGAATACTGCAAGTTTCATCAAAATCGGTTCAGCAGTTTTTGATAGGGAATTTTATTAGCTTATTGTGTACATGAGCGATGTTAATACACTGGTATTACTGTAGCACTGGCTAAGGATTACCAAATTCTAGTGCACATGTAAGAAATGATGTATTTGACAAGAATTTGGGTTGAATATTTAAACTAAAAAGAGTAAAATAAAAAACTTAAAAAAAAATTTAACCGCCTTCAAAAACAACCACAAAAAAGGGTAAAATAACCTACAAAATAATTTTTCTTTCGGAAGTCGGTGGCTTAAAAGACAACGAAATAAAAAAACAAAGCCACCTACTTCCGAAAGAAAAGTTATTTTGTAGGTTATTTTACCCTTTTTTATGGTTGTTTTTGAAGGCGGTTAAATTTTTTTTTTTAAGTTTTTTTTCTTTTTAAGTTAGTTCCTTAATAATATAAGTTTTGTAGGTTCCATTCAGAGGTATAGGTAAAAATATAGGTAAATATAAAAAATCTGACCCGTCTCAATTCAAAAGGCATTTATTTACACTTTGACTCGGTTTGGAAAGTTTTCTTTAAGAACCACATTTGTAGTATGCTTTCTAGCGTTTTTCTTTGCTACCTACTGACATTTTAATATGTATTATAGTTAAAATTTATAAAGAGCAATTATAATAACTAAGTATAGTGTACATATTAGTTCGTTTTTTTTTTGCATGTTTTTTTTTTGTTTGTTTTGCATTACATTTTTTCTACAATCTTGTGTCTTCTGTTCATGGTCAAAGGATGATACGAATTGAGCATCGTCGTCGAAATAGTAAAAGCGTATCCATAGTTTATGTCTATGATTCGAAAGAATGTTCTGCGGATTCTGTTCTGTGATCCATGCAACTTGAATTTGGAGTACGCTCTATGAGTGATCTTGAATGCTAGATTGTAACGACATTAATGTCACCGTGTAAATTTGCAGAATAAGTAAGTAGACTATTACGGCATCAATGGAGTTCCATCCAGATCTCTTATTCTATTCTATACAAAAATCAAAGCTGATGACGCAACTAAAAATATGTTTGTTTGTGAAGTAATATAGTGGTTAGGTTTAGTGGATATTCTGCAGAAAGCGACGCCTTGAACACGTTTTTAGATTCTTGTTTTCAAAATTTTCAAAATGTAAATTCAAAGCTGGATCACATTGTTACAATTTGTTATAACGTTGTTACTCCTTTCTTTTTTGGATCATTTTCTAAATCAGCACCTCCAAATCACTCGAAAAATTTAGCCATATTCTGATTTTTGAATAAAATTAAAGTCAGTCATCTTGAATTAAAAAAACGGATGTCATATTCTAAATCAGCACCTCCAAATCACTCGAAAACGATACCCATATCAATATTTTTGAATAAAATCAAGTCTGAGAAGTTGTCGAGAATAGAATAAAAAAAAACAGGACCCCCTAAAACATTATAAAACTAATTCAATAAAAAAAGAAACAAAATTTAATACCTTAAAATAGTTAAAAGAATTTTAAAATCCATTAGAGCACTTAAAAGATTTTGAAACCCCTTAAGAACCCCCTAATCCAATCTAAAACCTTATTAATAACTCAGAAGGGAGGCATAAAATTAACTTTTTACCCTGATGAGATGCATAATATAGTCAAAAACTGTACAATTCTGGTATGATACGAAGAGAGAATACAATAAGAGAAATATAAAAAAAAATTTGAACTGCTTAGCAGCCTTAAGTTTTGGTGAAGTTTACGAAGAGACAGACTGTAATAACGCATTTTATATATTCCACGACATATTTACGCTCTTCTAAAAATTGTGTTTTCCCGAAATACTCGTCAAAAAGACCAATAAACCAACAAAAACACCAATGGCTTAGTAGGGGTTTAAAAATATCATGCTATAAGAAGAGAGCTTTGTACTATGCATATCAACACGATGTTATAAGTAAAAGTTACCACAAGAAAAGATACCGCAATTACAGTAACATGTTAAAAAATTCATATCAAAATCACAACAGATAAACAACAATTTTTTAAATAATTCTAAGAATAAATGCAAAGCGACATGGTCAATCATAAAAAATAACTTGAACAACGCTAATAATAAAAACTACTTAAATGAATTATTAATCCATGATAAAAAAATTGATAATCCGAATGACATTTATGTGATCAATTTAATAATTATTTCATTGAGCTACCACAAAACTCTAATAATAATAATCATGACCTAAGCAACATTGACATTGACAATAACATAAATACATTTTTTTTGACTCCTGTAAATGAAGTAATTGATGTCTTTAAATTAATTAATTCACTAAATAACACGAACTCGACCGGATATGACGAAGTAACCACTAAAATTATTAAATTAAGCGCGAAAATTACACCCCCTTTAGCTACGTTATAAACCTCTCATTTGAACAAGGTGTTTTCCCATCTAAACTAAAAGAGTCTATTGTTAAACAACTTTTTAAAAAGGGCAACTTTCTGATATGGTAATTATAGGCCCATTACGCTGATCTCAATCTTTGCGAAAATTTTTGAAAAAGCATTGTATGACAAAATAAATCTATTTATAGCCAAACACAGATTGAGACATGATTCTGGACCCCCCGTGTTGGAATTTTTCATCGGTTTTTCCCTATTTTTTTTTTTATTTTTTATGTTTGTTTTTTTAATAACATCATTGTGGAGAGTTAGTTTGGTTTCAGGAAAAAATGTTCAACAAGTATACCCTGTTTTTTCCCTAGTAAAACTTATTACCGAAACTCTAACAATAAAATGTCTGTTCTGTCTGTTTTTTTGGATATGATCAAAGCATTTGACTTCGTCATACGTGAACGACTACTATACAAATTAGAGAGGTACGGCATAAGAGGCAAGGCGCATGAAGGGCTTAAAAACTACCTGTCTGGTCGCCAACAGAGAACTGTTATCTCTAAAATAGTAAAAATAAAAGGACGATATATTGCTCAGAATTAATAACTAATAGTTCTGGCGTTCCACAGGGAAGCGTACTGAGCCCGCCAATATTCACATTATACAGGGTGGAATTTTATAATGCCACCTGGAGCGAAAGTACTCTTTAATACTGCAGATAGAAAATTTTACTCAAAGGAAACATTCCTTTATTTTTGAATAGACAGCAAACTGCATTCAAAGATTTTTGAAAATTCTCTTCTCCCACACCCGGGAATCGAACCGGCTAAAATCTGAAAAAATTATACCCTGTACTTTTATTGCATCGATCGTTAGGGTCAATTAAAAGGATGAAATCTCTCTAACAAACATGATAAATTAAATGAAAAGGAAACCAGGAATTATAAATTAATTTAATTATTTACAATTATTTACGATTCCCGGGTGTGGGAGAAAATAATTTTCGAAAATCTTTGAATGCAGTTTGCTTTCTATTAAAAAATAAAGGAATGTTTCCTTTGAGTAAAATTTTCTGTTTGCGGTATTAAGAGTACTTCCCTCCAGGTGGCATTACAAAATTCCACCCTGTATATAAATGACCTCAAAAAATGTTTAAAATATGAATGTATACAATTTGCAGACGATACTACTTCGAAGATTAAATGCTTCAATAAAACTGACATAGAAAATAATACTAACACTGAATTAATAAATGTAATAAAATGGCTGGAAGACAAGAATCTTCATGTTAATAATAATAAAACCAAAATAGTTCAATGTCAAACATGCACCTTGTCATTAACACCATTGCAGTAACAATTCGACATGATAATACCCATATAATTTTGCAACCAGAACCAGATGCTTTATTTTTAGGTATAATAATTGACAGCAAACTGAACTGGAAGGAGCATGTAGAAAGAGTATGCAGCAAGCTTGATAAGTTTGTATGTGCTCTTCGCAAGTAACGATTAGTGTCTAGTAAAAAAACAGTTCTAAATGCTTATCATGGGTATGTTTCATCGGTATTGCGTTACGGTCTAGTGATATGGGGTAATTCAGTGGATATACAGGGTGTTTGGCAGAACGTTGAACATACGAAAATGGTGGATAGGTGGGGTCATCTGCTACTTACGGAGCCCTAATTTATTTTCAAAATCTAAATTCAAAGCTGGATCACGTAAGCTGGATCACGTTGATACAATTTGTGTATGTCCTCCTTTCTTTTTTGGATCATTTTCTAAATCAGCACCTCCAAATCACTCGAAAAAATTAGCCATATTCTGATTTTTGAATAAAATTAAAGTCAGTCATCTTGAATTTAAAAAACGGATGACATGTTCTAAATCAGCACCTCCAAATCACTCGAAAACGATACCCATATCAATATTTTTGAATAAAATCAAGTCTGAGAAGTTGTTGAGAATAGAATAAAAGAAAAACAGGACCCCCTAAAACATTATAAAACTAATTCAATAGAAAAACAAACAAAAAAAAAAAACAAAACAAAAAATAATTGAGAATACCTTAGAATAGTTAAAAGAATTCTAAAATCCATTAGAGCACTTTAAAGATTTTGAAACCCCTTAAGAACCCCCTAATCCAATCTAAAACCTTATTAATAACTCAGAAGGGAGGCATAAAATTAACTTTTTACCCTGATGAGATGCATAATATAGTCAAAAACTGTACAATTCTGGTATGATACGAAGAGAGAATACAATAAGAGAGAAAAAAATTGAACTGCTTAGCAGCCTTAAGTTTTGGTGAAGTTTACGAAGAAACAGACTGTAATAACGCATTTAATGTATTCCACGACATATTTACCTACGCTCTTCTTTAAATTGTGTTTTCCCGAAATACTCGTAAAAAATACCAATAAACCAATAAAAAAACCAATGGCGTAGTAAGGAGAACGAGAAGAGAGCTTTGTACTATGCATATCAATACGATGCTATAAGTAAAAGTTACCACAAGAAAAGATACCGCAATTACAGTAACATGTTAAAAAATGCATATCAAAATCACAACAGATAAACAACAACAATTTTTAAATAATTCTAAGAATAAATGCAAAGCGACATGGTCAGGGGTGCTAAGACAGGAAACCTCCACGTGCGCCCGTGAACTGGAATTCCCTCTCGGATACGTTACGGGGCCAAATGCCTGCTGGGGTCGCGGATTTTTCTTAATCCAGGATACCGTGGCCCCGGAACGTAAAGGGCATCCGAAGGAACACGGGTGGATTTTAGTCTGTTAGAGTCTGACAGTCCTTTCCGCCCCACCTAAGGCGGGAAGACTCATTTGATGATTTTGCCAACCCAAAAAAAAAAAAAGCGACATGGTCAATCATAAAAAATAACTTGAACAACGCTAATAACAAAAACTACTTAAACGAATTATTAATCCACGTTATAAAAATTTGTAATCCGAATGACATTAATGTGATCAATTTAATAATTATTTCATTGAGCTACCACAAAACTCTAATAATAATAATAATAATCATGATGTCTCGCGGTACTAAGGAGCTCCTCCTCATTGATATGGCCATTAGCCAACAGGTTCGTCGCTCCCGAAAAGATCTGTCGACATGTTGGATAGATTATAAGAAGGCCTATGATTCGGTGCCCCATACATGGCTCATGAGGGTGCTGGAGTTGTATAAAGTTGATATATCTCTACGTACCTTCTTGATGTCGTGTATGGGGAGCTGGAGAACAGTCCTTCGCTATCCAGGATGTCGACAGATCCGAGGTAGCAGCGAACCAATAAGGATTGAGCGTGGCATACTCCAGGGTGATAGTTTGAGTCCCTTGTGGTTTTGTCTGGCCTTGAACCCGCTCAGCACATTGCTGGAGGGTTCGGGGCTAGGATATCGGTTGAAGAGAGGTGGTCAGGTCATATCTCACCTTCTTTACATGGATGATCTGAAACTCTTTGCCCCCAACAACTTGCAACTGATGAAGCTACTGAAGGTAACGGAAACTTTCAGTAACGCCATCAGGATGGAATTTGGTGTGGACAAATGTGCAGTCATGCATGTGAAGCGAGGAGAGATTATGGAATCAGAGGGCACTCAACTCTCGGATTCCATACACCTCAGATCCCTCTCTTCAACAGAGACCTACAAATATTTGGGTATGTCGGAAGCATTAGGCATCAATAATGCTGACATGAAACAATCGTTGAAGGAGCGCTTCTTTGGCCGCCTGAATAAAGTGCTAAACAGTCTTTTGTCAGGTGGCAATAAGGTGCGCGCTTTCAACGGTTGGGTCATGCCGGTGTTGATGTATTCTTTCGGCATACTCAAATGGACTCAGACAGAACTTGACGCCCTGGATAGGAGAGTCCGTTCACTGCTGACTGCAAATCAGATGCATCACCCACGGTCGTCGGTGATGAGGCTGTATATCCCGCGGAAGTGTGGGGGTCGTGGCTTCTTAAATGCTAAGACCCTGCACAACCGTGAGGTATGCAGTCTCAGGGAATATTTCCTAGAAACCGACGTGGGGATGCACCGAGATGTGGTCACAGTGGACAAGGGTCTTACTCCGCTCTCCTTGGCTAACGAGAACTGGCGCAAACCTAAAGTATTAGACACTAATGATCGAAAGGAGGTATGGCAGAGCAAGGAGCTTCACGGACGCTTTTACCGGGCATTACATGGTCCCGATGTAGACTTTTTAGCGTCCGTATCCTGGTTGCGCTTTGGTGACCTGTTTGGGGAAACCGAAGGTTTTGTCTGTGCAATTAAGAACGAAGTTATGATGACGAATAACTACCGGAAATACATTGTGAAGGATGGCACGGTTGACATATGTCGGGCATGCCACCGTCCGGGAGAATCGATCCGACACATTATTTCTGGGTGTTCTCGTCTGGCTAACGGAGAATATTTGCATAGACACAACCTCGTCGCTAGGATTATCCACCAGCAACTTGCTTTGAAGTACAATCTTGTGGAATCGGAAGTGCCGTACTATAAGTATGCGCCCGACCCAGTTCTCGAAAATGGCAATATCTCGTTGTATTGGGATCGACCTATCATCACTAACAGGACTATTGTTGCCAATAAGCCTGACATTGTGGTGATAGATCGATCGGAGCGTCGCGCAATGATTGTTGATATAACGGTCCCGCATGATGAGAACCTCGTGAAGGCAGAAAAGGATAAACAATTCAAGTATCTTGATCTGGCCCGCGAGGTTGTTGACATGTGGGACGTGAATACAGCAGTCATTGTGCCGATAGTCGTGTCTGCCAATGGCTTAATTGCCAAGAGCCTCGAACAACATCTGAGGAGGCTCTCGCTTGGCAGCTGGATCAGGCGCCTGATTCAGAAGGCAGTACTTCTGGACACAGCGCGTATTGTTAGGAGGTTCCTCTCTCAGGAGCCCTGACCACCGGCGGCCCGGACCCTGTTCCCGGTGCTGGTGAACTGCTATTTTTTATATTTTTAAATGCTTTTTATTTGTTTTTTGTAAAAATATTTAAAAATGTAATTTATAAGTAAAAAAAATGAATAAAGACATAATCATGACCTAAGCAACATTGACATTGACAATAACATAAATACTTTATTTTTGACTCCTGTAAATGAAGTTGATGTCTTTAAATTAATTAATTCACTAAATAACACGAACTCGACCGGATACGACGAAGTAACCAATAAAATTATTAAATTAAGCGCGAAAATTACACCCCCCTTAGCTACCTTATAAACCTCTCATTGGAACAAGGTGTTTTCCCATCTAAACTAAAAAGAGTCTATTATTAAACAACTTTTCAAAAAGGGCAACTTTCTGATATGGTAATTATAGGCCCATGATTACGCTGATCCCAATCTTTGCAATTTTTTTTGAAAAAGCATTGTATGACAAAATAAATCTGTTTATAGCCAAATACAGATTGAGACATGATTCTTGAACCCCCCCCCCGTGTTGGAATTTTTCATCGGTTATTTCCTATTTTTTATGTTTTTTTTTATAACATCATTGTGGAGAGTCAGTTTGGTTTCAGGAAAAAATCTTTGTCTTTATCTTTATCTTTATCTTTATCTTTATCTTTATCTTTATCTTTATCTTTATCTTTATCTTTATCTTTATCTTTATCTTTATCTTTATCTTTATCTTTATCTTTATCTTTATCTTTATCTTTATCTTTATCTTTATCTTTATCTTTATCTTTATCTTTATCTTTATCTTTATCTTTATCTTTATCTTTATCTTTATCTTTATCTTTATCTTTATCTTTATCTTTATCTTTATCTTTATCTTTATCTTTATCTTTATCTTTATCTTTATCTTTATCTTTATCTTTATCTTTATCTTTATCTTTATCTTTATCTTTATCTTTATCTTTATCTTTATCTTTATCTTTATCTTTATCTTTATCTTTATCTTTATCTTTATCTTTATCTTTATCTTTATCTTTATCTTTATCTTTATCTTTATCTTTATCTTTATCTTTATCTTTATCTTTATCTTTATCTTTATCTTTATCTTTATCTTTATCTTTATCTTTATCTTTATCTTTATCTTTATCTTTATCTTTATCTTTATCTTTATCTTTATCTTTATCTTTATCTTTATCTTTATCTTTATCTTTATCTTTATCTTTATCTTTATCTTTATCTTTATCTTTATCTTTATCTTTATCTTTATCTTTATCTTTATCTTTATCTTTATCTTTATCTTTATCTTTATCTTTATCTTTATCTTTATCTTTATCTTTATCTTTATCTTTATCTTTATCTTTATCTTTATCTTTATCTTTATCTTTATCTTTATCTTTATCTTTATCTTTATCTTTATCTTTATCTTTATCTTTATCTTTATCTTTATCTTTATCTTTATCTTTATCTTTATCTTTATCTTTATCTTTATCTTTATCTTTATCTTTATCTTTATCTTTATCTTTATCTTTATCTTTATCTTTATCTTTATCTTTATCTTTATCTCTAAGGTTTCCCCGGGCATAGCTCGTACCTTGTTTGCAACGAAACAGACCAGACAACACGCTCGTTTATACTACATTTTTAAATTAAAAAGTATCGTTGAATCGGTCATAAAATATCGCCGATACCGATATATCGGCTAACCAGAAGTATCGCCGATATATCGGTATCGGTATCGGATGCATCGCTAATCTTTATCTTTATCCTTATCCTTATCCTTATCCTTATCCTTATCCTTATCCTTATCCTTATCCTTATCCTTATCCTTATCCTTATCCTTATCCTTATCCTTATCCTTATCCTTATCCTTATCCTTATCCTTATCCTTATCCTTATCCCTATCCCTATCCCTATCCCTATCCCTATCCCTATCCTTATCCTTATCCTTATCCTTATCCTTATCCTTATCCTTATCCCTATCCCTATCCCTATCCCTATCCTTATCCTTATCCTTCGCTCCACTCTAGACTTACCTACCATCGGAAAACTATAGTGACCTTATCCTTACGCTACGCTACGCTTCATTTTACTGCGACCTAGTTTCCGAGATACGATGGGGGGGGAGGCGTGAAGAGGGGGAGAGGGGGGAGTTTTGAAAAATGATTTTGACCAACTCTGTGCCCCTTGATATGAATCTGAAAAAACAATGTTGCAAGTCTGTTAACTTCCGAGATCCGCCTAAAGGGGTGAGAAGGGGGGCAAGGGGGGACTTTGAAAAGTGGTTTTTACTTTTCCGAGCCTCCTCTATACGAATCCATAAAAACAAACAAAACACGGGTCTCTTAGTTTCCGAGATACTATAGGGAGGGGGGTGGGGTGCAAAAAGGGGGGTTTGGCACGTTTCCCCCACTCGTTACTTGTAAGTTTGCTTGTCGTCACCCCTGAGTTACGCTTCACCCACTCAACCTTCGTTACGCTACGGAGGTCGCCGGCTCGCTCCACCTACCTACCACCGGAAAACTATAGTGACCTTATCCTTACTCTACGCTACTCTTCATTTTACCGCTACCTAGTTTCCGAGATACGTTGGGGGGAGGGTGAAGAAGGGGAGCGGGGGGAGTTTTGAAAAATGATTTTGACCAACTCTGGGCCCCTTGATCTGAATCTGAAAAAAAAATGTTGTAAGTCTGTTAACTTCTGAGATCCGCCTAAAGGGGGGAGATGTGGGGCAATGGGGGGGGGGGGGGAGTTTGAAAAATGGTTTTTACTTTTCCGAGCCTCCTCTATACGAATCCTTGAAAACAAACAAAACACGTGTCTCTTAGTTTCCGAGATACGATAGGGAGGGGGGAGGGGTGCAAAAGGGGGGTTTGGCACATTTCCCCCACTCGTGATAAATACTTCTTAGTTTGCTTGTCGTCACCCCTGAGTTACGCTTCACCCACTCAACCTTCGTTACGCTACGGAGGTCGCCGGCTCGCTTCGCTCGCCACCTCCCCCCTTCGCTCCACTCGGTCTCGCAGGCTCGCTCCACTCAGGACCTACCTACCACCGGAAAGCTATCGTGACCTTATCCCTACGCTTCGCTTTACCGCTACCTAGTTTTTCCGAGATACGATGGGGGGAGGGGTGAAGAGGGGGAGAGGGGTGAGTTTTGAAAAATGATTTTGACCAACTCTGGGCCCCTTGATATGAATCTGAAAAAAAAAAACGTTGCAAGTCTGTTAACTTCCGAGATCCGCCTAAAGGGGGGAGATGGGGGTCAAGGGGGGGGGAACTTTGAGAAATGGTTTTTACTTTTTCGAGCCTCCTCTATACGAATCCGTAAAAAAACAAAACACGCGTCTCTTAGTTTCCGAGAAACGATAGGGAGGGGGGAGGGGTGCAAAAAGGGAGTTTGGCACATTTCCCCCACTCGTGAAAAATACTTCTTAGTTTGCTTGTCGTCACCCCTGAGTTACGCTTCACCCACTCAACCTTCGTTACGCTACGGAGGTCGCCGGCTCGCTCCACTCAGGACCTACCTACCACCGAAAAGCTATCGTGACCTTATCCCTACGCTTCGCTTTACCGCTACCTAGTTTTTCCGAGATACGATGGGGGGAGGGGTGAAGAGGGGGAGAGGGGTGAGTTTTGAAAAATGAATTTGACCAACTCTGGGCCCCTTGATATGAATCTGAAAAAAGAAATGTTGATGTCTGTTAACTTCCGAGATCCGCCTGCAGGGGGGAGAAGGGGGTCAAGGGGGGGGGGACTTTGAGAAATGGTTTTTACTTTCCCGAGCCTCCTCTATACGAATCTGTAAAAAAACAAAACACATGCCTCTTAGTTTCCGAGATACGATGGGGGGAGGGGTGAAGAGGGGGAGATGGGGGAGTTTGGAAAAATGGTTTTGACCAACTCTGTGCCCCTTGATATGAATCTGAAAAAAAAATGTGCCAAGTCTTTTAACTTCCGAGATCCACCTAAAAGGGGGAGAAGGGGGCAAGGGGGGGGGGAACTTTGAAAAATGGTTTTTACTTTTCCGAGCCTCCTCTATACCAATCCGTAAAAACAAAAAAAACACGGGTCTCTTAGTTTCTGAGATACGATTGGGAGGGGGGGGGAGGCCAAAAAGGGGAGGCTTGGTACTTTTCCCCCACTCGTGAAAAATACTTCTTAGTTTGCTTGTCGTCACCCCTGAGTTACGCTTCACCCACTCAACCTTCGTTACGCTATGGAGGTCGCCGGCTCGCTTCGCTCGCCACCTCCCCCTTCGCTCCACTCGGTCTCGCAGGTTCGCTCCACTCAGGACCTACCTACCACCGGAAAGCTATCGTGACCTTATCCCTACGCTACGCTTCGCTTTACCGCTACCTAGTTTTTCCGAGATACGATGGGGGAGGGGTGAAGGGGGGGGGAGGGATGCGTTTTGAAAAATTATTTTGATATGCTCTGGGCCCCTTGATATGAATCTGAAAAAACAATGTTGCAAGTCTGTTAACTTCCGAGATCCGCCTAAAGGGGTGAGAAGGGGGGCAAGGGGGGACTTTGAAAAGTGGTTTTTACTTTTCCGAGCCTCCTCTATACGAATCCATAAAAACAAACAAAACACGGGTCTCTTAGTTTCCGAGATACTATAGGGAGGGGGGTGGGGTGCAAAAAGGGGGGTTTGGCACGTTTCCCCCACTCGTTACTTGTAAGTTTGCTTGTCGTCACCCCTGAGTTACGCTTCACCCACTCAACCTTCGTTACGCTACGGAGGTCGCCGGCTCGCTCCACCTACCTACCACCGGAAAACTATAGTGACCTTATCCTTACTCTACGCTACTCTTCATTTTACCGCTACCTAGTTTCCGAGATACGTTGGGGGGAGGGTGAAGAAGGGGAGCGGGGGGAGTTTTGAAAAATGATTTTGACCAACTCTGGGCCCCTTGATCTGAATCTGAAAAAAAAATGTTGTAAGTCTGTTAACTTCTGAGATCCGCCTAAAGGGGGGAGATGTGGGGCAATGGGGGGGGGGGGAGTTTGAAAAATGGTTTTTACTTTTCCGAGCCTCCTCTATACGAATCCTTGAAAACAAACAAAACATGTGTCTCTTAGTTTCCGAGATACGATAGGGAGGGGGGAGGGGTGCAAAAGGGGGGTTTGGCACATTTCCCCCACTCGTGATAAATACTTCTTAGTTTGCTTGTCGTCACCCCTGAGTTACGCTTCACCCATTTCGAATTTGAAAAAAAAAAAACTTTGCAAGTCTGTTAACTTCCGAGATCCGCCTAAAGGGGGGAGAAGGGGGGCAAGGGGGGGAACTTTGAGAAATGGTTTTTACTTTTCCGAGCCTCCTCTATACGAATCCGTAAAAAAACAAAACACGCGTCTCTTAGTTTCCGAGATACGATTGGGGGAGGGGTGAAGAGGGGGAGATGGGGGAGTTTGGAAAAATGATTTTGACCAACTCTGGGGCCCTTGATATGAATCTGAAAAAAAAAATGTTGCAAGTCCGTTAACTTCCGAGATCCGCCTAAGGGGGGGAGAAGGGGGCAAGGGAGGGGGGAACTTTGAAAAATGCTTTTTACTTTTCCGAGCCTCCTCTATACGAATCCGTAAAAAAACAAAACACTGGTCTCTTAGTTTCCGAGATACGCCGTGGAGGGGTGAGAGGGGGGGCGAAAAGGGGAGGTTTGGGATTTTTCCCATACTCACGAGAGTTGCTTGTTTACGAATCTGTCAAAATATACCCACCTTCCCCTTCACCATCTGGGAGAACAATTATGTCAGTGAGTGAGTGAGTGGTAATCGAGCTTTATAAAGTATAAAATAAAATAATAATATTTCAGACCTTGATCCATATGATGTTAGTAATACACACAACACTAATAAGTAGGTACTACCAAATTTCAACATAGTTATTCCCGTGACAATTTTATAGCCCATGACCTTCTCTATCCAATCGCTCCAATCTTTATGTATTTAATATGTTTTACTATTCGAAAATAGACGAAATTTGACCATTCCCCCCCCTTATCTCCGAAACTACTGAACCTAAAATTTTGAAAAAAATACAGAAATTAGTTTTCTACTTATAGATTATAGGATAACCTATAAGAAGTCCATATCTGTATATGGGAGGTAATTTTTGGGGGGGGAAGGGGAAAATTAAAAAAAAAAAATTGAAAATTGCATCGTGTGACATATCAAATGAAAGGTATTGTTGATACAAACTTAAAAATATCTTTTTTGTAATTTTAAAATAAATGGTTTCCAAGTTATTCAAAAAAAATAGACGAAGCTTGGCCATTCCCCCCCCCCCGTTATCTCCGAAACTACTGAACCTAAAATTATGAAAAAAATACAGAAATTAGTTTTCTACTTATAGATTATAGGATAACCTATAAGAAGTCCATATCTGTATATGGGAGGTAATTTTGGGGGGTAAAGGGGAAAATTTAAAAAAAAATGAAAACTGCATCATGTGACATATCAAATGAAAGGTATTGTTGAGACAAACTTAAAAGTATTTTTTTTGTAATTTTAAAATAAACGATTTCCAAGTTATTCAAAAAAAATAGACGAAGCTTGACCATTCCCCCCCCCCTTATCTCCGAAACTACTGAACCTAAAATTATAAAAAAAAATACAGGAATTAGTTTTCTACTTATAGATTATAGGATAACCTATAAGAAGTCCATATCTGTATATGGGAGGTAATTTTTGGGGGGGAAGGGGAAAATTAAAAAAAATAATTGAAAACTGCATCGTGTGACATATCAAATGAAAGGTCTTGTTGAGACAAACTTAAATATATATTTTTTTTGTAATTTTAAAATAAATAGTTTCCAAGTTATTCAAGAAAATAGATGAAATTTGACCATTCCACCCCCTTATGTCCGAAACTACTGAACCTAATTTTTTTTTTAAATTCGGAAATTAGTTTTCTACTTATAGATTATAGGAAAACCTATAAGAAGTCCATGATATTAAAATAACATGGTAAATCACTCAATATTGTGCGTACCAATTTGGGTCAGATTTAAAAAAAACGTGATAGGTAACATCGTACGGAACCCTCTTCACGCGCGTCCAACTCGCACTTGGCCGGTTTTTTTGATTGGACAGCCACTAGTCGCCCTGCCGGAGTACCCTTTTGTTGATGTGAGCCAAAATCGGTTATTGCGGTTTCAGTTGGTGCATCAGCTCTCTCAGAGCTTTTGGAAGAGTTGGAGCTTAGAGTATTTGCACTAGCGATGCATCCGATACCGATACCGATATATCGGCGATACTTCGGGTTAGCCGATATATCGGTAACGGCGATATTTTATGACCGATTCAACGATACTTTTTATTTAAAAATGTAGTGTAAACGAGCGTGTTGTCTCGTCTATTTCCTTGTAAACAAGGCACGAACTATGCCCGGGGAAACCCAGTAGGTACTGCAACTATAAATTCAGAGATGCCTACGACTGGTGGGCTTTGGAGTGTTTGTGGGAAGATGAGCCCCTGTCTACTCAGAGCTGTAATTCTCTCAATGAAGAAGTCGAAAGATACCTAAGGTCTCCCAATATGTGTATCGAGAGATGTAGATCCATTCGTTTTCTAGCGAAATGACGTCTTATACCCAAACTTGAAAAAAAAATGAGCAGAAGTATTTTAGATTCCAAGTGAGTTGTGACGAGGCGACTGCCCTCCAGCGCGTCTACGAGTGGCGCGTGGAGGCGCAGCGCTGGGGAGAATTCCCGCTGCCCCGACAAGTCAAGGCGCGGCGGGAAGAGGTCCGGCGCGATCTCAGGGCGGTATGGAGACAACTACTGTCGCAACCCAGGTTCGGGCACGCCGCAATCGCGGTGGTAAGACCCCTCTTTGAGGAGTGGCTGGAGAGACGTCACGGCGTCCTGACCTATCGGATGACGCAGGTCCTCACCGGACACGGAAGTTTCGGGAGGTACCTGTGTCAGATAGGGAGGGAAGAAACGCTCGGGTGTCACCACTGCGAAGATCGCCCGGAGGACACAGTAGAGCATACGGTGCAGGACTGCCCCAGTTGGGCAGAGCACCGCCGTGTCCTCACGGAGGCGATAGGCGGAGACCTTTCGCGCCCGGCATTGGTCGAGGCCATGCTGCGGGGCGAGACGGAGTGGGAAGCGGTCGCCTCCTGCGAAGCAGTTATGCTCGCGAAGGAGGAGGCGAGAGAGAGAGGACAGCGTCCTCCCTCCGCCCCGGCCGCAATGGTAGACGCCCAGGGCGTCGGACGTCGCGGGACGATCTCCGGCCACCGTAGGCGCGGGCATGCGGGCGGCGAGTAATGGGCAACTCCCGCCGGCAACAGCCGCCCGACCATGGACCATGCCCGGGTCGACGGCGCGTTGTGTTCCACGCGCTCCTCAAAGAGCTGTCAGCAATCTGACGGGGCCCCCCTCTAGAGGGCCAAAGCCTGCCGGGGTCGCGGGACTCATTCCATTACCGTGACCCTGGAACGTAAAGGGCTAATGAAGGACACCGTGGATTTAAGTCAGTACAAGTCTGACAGTCCCTCCCGCCCTGCCCTGGGCGGGAGGACTCATTTGATAATTTTACCACGCTAAAAAAAAAGTGACTTGTGACGCATTTGAGAGACTATTTTCCAGCGCAGGTCTTTTTCAAACAGACTCGCGAAAGCACCTTTCTCCAAAAAAATTAAGATATTACTTTGTTTTTTAAACAAAAATCTTATTAATTTTAATTACAAAAATTTATATATATATCTAATATCAACCTATGTCACTTCTTTTATATTAATAAAAAAATTGACTTGTGATTTATTTATTATCTTAATTTTTAATTCATAATAAGCGTATCGGTATCGGTATCGCCGATATTTTTACAAGAATATCGGTATCGGTATCGTATCGGCGAAATGGCGTATCGATGCATCCCTAATTTGCACATTCTCCTGCAGCGCGTCAAGTGGACTGATAAACTCATCCGCCCAAATTTGGAGACCTCGTCCTGATTAAGGATGCCAACCTTAAGACCTTGTATTGGCGCCGGGGGCGCATTCTCAATTTGGTGGCTGGCACCGACAGGGTTCCTCGATTTGCTGAGGGTTTTGGTGGACGGATCGGTCATAAAGAGAGCGGCCGCAACTTTGTCAAGACTGCCAATTGATTAAGCGGCCGAAGGGTCGGCCGCAGGGGGGTAGATGTTTCGTCCCAAACGTGAATCGAAACGTACTTTATGAACGCATCCGTTTCTGACGTTTGACGTTTGTGGTCTTGACAGTGGACAGTAGTCTGCATGCCATGTTCTCATTGAGATGAAGTTTTATGGAGATGCCCCGATGTTCTATACATACATTTTGCTTATACAAATATGAGTCAAACATGAGACAGAGAGTGAAATATTGGTTTGTCTCTTTCTTTCTAATGCAGTAATCATATTTGACAAAAGAGACAACAATATTTCGGTTGTTGCTCAAAATGGAATATTTTGTTGGGATATTTCCCACAGTTACAGAAACGTGCCCATTTCGCCATTTTATGTGCCAAGTTTCGTGGTAGTTCTGCTGTCAAACAGTTGTTTACTTTTTGTTGAATTTAGATTTTTGAGTAAATTACGGAGTGTTTTCTTTTAAAAGTGCGTGTTACCATTAAGAAACAGTAATTCAACATGCCTTTTTTTTTTTTTTTTTTCGTGGTAAAATCATCAAATGAGTCCTCCCACCCCGGGCAGGGCGGGAGGGACTGTCAGACTTGTACTGACTAAAATCCACGGCGTCCTTCAATAGCCCGTTATGTCCCGGGGTCACGGTAATGAGATAAGTCCCGCAACCCCGGCAGGCTTTGGCCCTCTAGAGGGGGGCCCCGTCATCATGCTGACACTCCTTGAGGCGCGCGTGGAACACAACGCGCCGTCGACCCGGGCATGGTCCATGGTCGGGTGGCGAGTTGCCCTTTACTCGCCGCCCGCATGCCCGCGCCTACGGTGGCCGGAAATCGTCCCGCGACGTCCGACGCCGTGGGCGTCTACCACTGCGGCTGGGGCGGAGGGAGGACGCTGTCCTCTCTCTCTCGCGGCTCGCCTCCTCCTTCACGAGCATAACTGCTTCGCAGAAGGAGGCGACCGCTTCCCACTCCGTCTCGCCCCGCAGCATGGCCTCGACCAATGCCGGGCGCGAGAGGTCTCCGCCTATCGCCGCCGAGAGGACACGGCGGTGCTCTGCCCAAGCGGGGCAGTCCTGCACCGTATGCTCCACCGTGTCCTCCGGGCGATCTTCGCAGTGGTGACACCCGGGCGTCTCTTCCCTCCTTATCAGACACAGGAACCTCCCGAAACTTCCGTGTCCGGTGAGGACCTGCGTCATGCGGTAAGTCAGGACGCCGTGACGTCTTTCCAGCCACTCCTCAAAGAGGGGTCTTACCGCCGCGATTGCGGCGTGCCCGAATTCAACATGCCTGGATGTTCCATTGTGTCTTGTCATGCCAGGAAAAAGAAAAATCAGCCTGAATTGACTTTGTACAGGTTAGTAACACGTTTTCATGCAAAACTACATGAAATAGAACAATTTCGGTAAAGAAATCGCTATGTGACCTTGTTTTCATGGTTAGAGTATTAATATTTGGGTTTATTTCCGTCCTACAGACAATATTTTTCATTTCTTATTTTCGTTTGTTTGTTTACAATAATAATAGTGTTGTACCGATGCTGTAATAGTTCCCGATACTAGTCCTTCGTTACACTGAAACTGTTACCAAATGATATATTGATAAAAAAATACTAATCATTTATAGGTTTCCCAAAAATGAAAGATTGAAGAAAAAATGGTTGGACTCTATCGGTGACGAAAAAATTTGTTCTCGAAGTAAAGACTGGCTTATGTGTTCACTTCACTTTGAAGAAAAATGTTTTAACAGAACACTTGATGTTATTAGGTTACATGAGAACTCTGTACCTACAATATTTTCGGTAAGTGTGTATTAAAATGATTGTTAAATAACAGCCTGGTTTTTTAGCCTAAGTTATATGGATAGTAATGCATATTTCATTTTTTTTTCAGACATCCAACAAAAAACAACTTCCAGAGTCATTTGTATTCTGTGAAACAAGCAATACTCAAGAATCTGATGTTTCTTGTACATCTACTGTAATAAAGGAACCATCTACCGTAATAGATGAACCATCTAGTGTAATGGAGGCACCATTGCAGTTGACCCATCAATTTGTGGGAACAGTGCACAAAGAGGTATGTAGATGTTGAATTTTTAACCGTTTTCTGACAAACAGACGGCAGCACATCAAGCGCCGCAATCTGTCAAAGACTTGTCAACTGTCACTTGAAAATAACTTTTAGCAATAAAATGCAATATGCAAATTATTTTTTAACGGTGCATTGTTAAGTTATTGGTTAATAGTGCTGATACATTTGGCATGTTCGTGAAAAGGCGCTGTCAGATGGGACTGATCATCGCTTAGCTGTACACTTAACTTGCTACGTTGAGTGTAAAAAGAGTGTCCATGGAGTTTCTTGTCCGTTCTTTTCCATAGAGATCTTCGATCTGGAATGGGCACCTACGGTATTTTCACAGTTATTATGTCTTGTGACTAGAACTGTAGCACCATAACAATTTTGTACTGATTTATTTTTATGTCTTTTGACCATTCAAAAGTGCCTGTAATTATTGGCCTAGTTGAAATAAAATTGATTTGATTTAACTATTTATCTTTTCTATTACAGGTTTTACAAACTGGAAAATATAAACCTTTAAAGAAAAATATGTCAAGCAACAGAAAACAATTAAACGCCTCAATAATAATTGGTGATTTGAAGGCTGTTGTGATAGAAGACTTGGCGGGACCAAAAGACTTTAAAAAAAAAACAAATTAAAAAGTCCAAAGGTTTACCTGTACAATCCGAATTAATCGTCAAATTTTAAATTAACGCTAACACATAAATATATGTATAATATTTAATTACAAGCAATAGCGCAAATGTGAAAATTTACATTTTTTTTACGTAACTACATGGATTATAATTCAATCATGGTATCTAGTCGTAATACCATTATGTAATCCTAAAAGTACTAGGGATACTAGTATCCATACTCGTTACAGTAACACTATGTTTCTTGATTGGCACAACCCTAGCATTGGCCGCCATTTTATGTGCCCGGCGAACTTGTAGGTATCCACGTTTTTGGTGTAGGTATTTCCAGTCCATAGGATTATATGTCTATGCATGTTCTCCTACATTGCAGCCTGCTTGAAACTTTTGTACGGAAACTAGCGTCATCTATCCCTCATGGTGAAAACTATTTAGTCGTTTTACCCGTTGGGTTACCACTTTACAACTGTGTTATAATTTAATCAAAAATAAAAATATAAATAAAAATATTTATGGTGCTAAAACGTATTTATTTAATTTAGTAAATAGAGAAAGTAAAACAGCGAATTCAATCAACATTTTGCAAAAACGTTTTGTGTCCTAGTAGATAGGTGACTTAAAGGTCTAGTTACCAGGCCATAAAATTCCAAAAAAAAAAGACTTGAAATGTCACCAAAATGTGTTAAAGATTTTGATTTCGAGATTTCAGGTGTTATTGGTTGAAAAACGTTTTACCCTGGATTTCGACTTCGAGTTGAGCCGTGGACCCTGGATTTCCACTTCGAGTTGAGCTGATGCTCCTCCGTTTTAGCGTGACGAGTTCACATTCAAGTGCTCTTGTTTTGTGAGATTGGACTCTGTGTGAGAAATTGACTCTATTTTGGTTTGAGATAGGACTCGTAGTTAGTGATAAGTGTGAGCAATTGACTCTTGTTTGAGATAGGACTCGTGTCAGTGTTGTGAGAAATTGACTCTTCTGTATTTCATAATTTTCCGGTGTTCACATACAATGTCTTTCATGTCTTGTTGTGTGCCTGGCTGTACGATTACCTACTACAGAAGACGGTTGGTATACATCATATTAAATTACTTATGTTGTTGTTTATTTTACATGAATTAAGCTCAGTCAAAAGTAATTAATCATTAAATATTCCAGGTCTGCTGCACAAATTTCCAAACCCAAATATTGAAAGAGAACGCTTCCAGAGATGGGTTCAAAGTGTTGGAGATACCATCAAAGAGTTTGATGAAATCTTCATTTATAACAACCGAAGAGTATGCCGAAGACGCTTTGAAGCAGTCTTCCACTACCCAAAGAACAGATTAAGTAAATTTGATAAAGATAAAGAAAATTTTGACAAACATACCAATAAAATCAGACAATAATGTTCTCTCAACTTGTGACGATACCTATTACTAGTTATTTTTATAATATATTTTTTTTGTATTTTGCCCAGGCCTGCAAAATTAAGGATATTAACAGGATAGTAGCAAGCGAGATTTGCATTAATTTAATACCTACTACTTGTTATGTATTTATTTAGACAATTTATTGTAAACTTCATTGTCATCTATTTTCTAAAATAAAAATATGTGTATAAGTAATTTACGTTTTTTATTACAGACAATAAAATCGATTAATCGGCTCTTTCCTGTAAATAGTTTTTGACAAAACTTTTAGAGTTATGTCAAAATCTATTTATAGGAAAGAGTCGATATTTTAAATACCAGACTAAAATTGAAGCGGCCATAGCTATATGTATGTACCTATACGTAGCTATAGTTATGGATTTAGTTCATCACCACCGCGGATAGATGGCGCTGCTTGTATGATGACGGAATCACGGTCGAGAGTACCGTCTATCTCATTATACAGTGTGTCCGGAGACGAGTTAGCGATACTTGAAGGGGATATTATAGATTCATTTTCATCGACAAAACTGCTTTTAAAAAAATTCTTACTGCAACACCTCGCGAATGGCGGCCATTTTAGTTTTTTGATTTGTCAAACTGGGGTATGTACAATAAAATGCAAATAACTTTAAATCCAAGAGACCTACATACATGCAAATGACTTTATTGCAAAGTTAAATGTTAAGTCTTTTCAAACACTTGCGAAAGTTTTCTAAATAATATGTAAAAAGAACCAAAACACGTGGGCAAACACGAAATTGTACACAAAAATTACTGAATATTTTCACATTTTATACTCTAGCACGAAAAGTACCCCTGTATTTTGCTTAGGTGTTTGCATTAAGTTAAAAGTATTTGAGTTAGGCTATAAAATGGTATCAAAATTATTTCTCTACGTCATGTACTTTAGGAGTTTATCTTACTTGAACATAACCCTTCCTTAGCGAATGTACCCCAATAATACAGGTGTCGCATTCTTCGGGTGAGCTAAATCGTTTCAGTGTAAATTTATGACCTGTCATTATTAACCACCATGTAAATGATCCCAACGAATCACCCATAAACTGAAATGGCCCATTTTTTGAATTTATTCAAAGATTTTTTTTCATAGAGTAAACAAATAATTTATTATTTCAGTTTAATGGTGATTCGTTGGGATCATTTACATGGTGGTTAATAATGCCAGGTTATAAATTCACGTTGAAACGATTTAGCTCGCCCAAAGAACGCAGCTTCTGTAACATTGGTGGTACATGCGCTAAGGAAGGGGTATGTTCAAGTGAGAATAACTCCTAAAATACTTAACGTAGAGTGATAATTTTGATATTATTTTATAGCCTGACTCAAATACTTTTAACTTAATGCAAAAACCTAAGCAAAATTCAGGGGTACTTTTCGAGATAGAGTATGAAATGTGAAAATATTCAGTAATTTTTGTGTACAATTTCATTTTTGCCCACGTTTTTTGGTTCTTTCTACATATTATTTAGAAAACTTTTGAAAGTTTTTGAAAAGCCTTAACATTTAGCTTTGCAATAAAGTCATTTGCATGTATGTAGGTCTCTTAGATTCAAAGATATTTGCATTTTATTGTACGTACCCCAGTTCGACAAATCAAAAAACTAAAATGGCCGCCATTCGCGAGTTGTTGGAGTAAGAATTTTTTTTAAAGCAGTTTTGTCGATGAAAATGAGTCTATAATATTCCCTTCAAGTATCGCTAACTCGTGCCCGGACACACTGTATATGATATAGGCAATGTGTACAATGCAGGCATTCTATACAATACCTAGGAAATGTATAGAATGCCGGGGTCGTTCGGGCAATGTATGAAATGATGTGATGATGTGTTGAAATGTATAAAATACCTAGGCATTGTATAGAATGCCAGTTGAAGTACAGGCAATGTATGTAATCGATTTTTCTTATCTATGATTTAGTTAGATAAGTACTGATCTTTTGAGAGCTAATCCTAATTTCAACTTCCATTAGCAGACAGCGATAAGACATGACTGTGTTCTATTGGTTTGTATGCCTAAGTAGATACGAGTTGGTCGCGGGACATACGTATATCGCGACTCCGGTACACAAAAGGGCTACCGAAGGACACCGTGGATTTTAGTCAGTACAAGTCTGACAGTCCCTCCCGCCCTGCCCGGGGCTGGGAGAACTCATTTGATGATTTTAACACGAAAAAAAAAAAAAGTAAATACGAGTTTTTGCGTAGAGAGCGTTTCTCACATAGCAGTTGCCTTCTGATAAACATTTACATTTTATCTCTTCTCATCTGAGAAGCGGTGGCTCCGTCGAGCCACCTTGACAAGTAGTAATCAGCCTTTCGAGCGAAAGAAGCGAATTCGGGACTTGGAGCACCCCGACACGGACAGGTTAGATCAGAAGAGAAACATTCACATTTCATTTGATTACGTATTGCCCACTCGACTGTATCATGCGCAAGTTCGGACTCGCGACTTGGCGCGGGCTGTACGGGCTAGTCCCGCACACCGCACACACGTGTCTCCTTCTCGTGGTCGTTCATTATACACATTGCCTGATGCGCTTTGGGCATTTTATACAATACCTAGGCAATGTATGAAATGAATCGTATTATATACATTGCCTGAACGTTTTAGGCAATATATATAAAGCCTAGGCATTCTATACAATGCCGGATTATACACATTGCCTATAACATATATATTGTAGTCTTTGGTAGTCTGTTCCCGGGTTGGTTGGTCGGAACGTTGTTGGGACTATTGGTTACGCAATTACGTGAATTACTTTGGAATCTGTTGGGATAATTATAAATCCAGTGTAATCCTTGACTGTATACAATTATATGTTGATTGTTGGGTGAAAATCACCATATTTCTATCCCTTGTGACTTTGAGGCCGTATATTTTTGAGGTTAAGTTGCCGGCTCACTCGTGGCGAGTTAAGGCTTAAATTATATAACATTTGGTGCTATAACAATTGTTGAGTGCTTTGAGTGAACTTCGTGTGCCAGTGCGTCCCTGTTGGAGATCAGGAATCTTGGATGCGGCGTTGCCTGGTTGAAATCTGACACCACGTGCCCGGCGGGTCGGGCGCCCTGTCTTGAAGACAGCGTATTCGGTTCACACCATACATACACAACTTTATACAATTACACAACCCACTCATACATACAAAATAACCGAAAGGACCTCGACCTCTGGAGCTTCTCATCCCTGAAGACAGGTAAGTGCAGATAAATATGTAGTTAATTTAGTAACGGCTAGTAACCCATCAGGGTTACCTATTGAATTTGTTCTCTGCGAAACGCAGAAATTACGCTCCAGTCCTTTCTCGCCAAGGCTGGTACGTAACAATGAGTAAAGTATCGGATTCGATATCGTGTCCCTACGGGTCAGACGGCGCCGCTCTATTGAGACGGGAGGCCTATGACAATTTGCTCCGCGCCCGGCGGCTATAAAGTAATAATATCGATCATGCCATGTTCTCTTAGAACATTGCAGCCTGCTTGAAACTTTTGTACGGAAACTAGCGCCATCTATCCCTCATGGTGAAAACTATTTAGTCGTTTTACCCGTTGGGTTACCACTTTATAGCTGTGTTATAATTTAATCAAAAATAAAAATATAAATAAAAATATTTATGTTGCTAAAACGTATTTATTTAATTTAGTAAATAGAAAAAGTAAAACAGCGAACTCAATCAACATTTTGCAAACACGTTTTGTGTCCTAGTAGATAGGTGACTTAAAGGTCTAGTTACCAGGCCATGAAATTCCAAAAAAAAAAAAGACTTAAAATGTCACCAAAATGCGATAAAGTTAATTATTTTGATTTCGAGATTTCAGGTGATATTGTTTGAAAAACGTTTTGCCCTGGATTTCGACTTCGAGTTGAGCCGTGGACCCTGGATTTCCACTTCGAGTTGAGCTGATGCTCCTCCGTTTTAGCGTGACGAGTTCACAGTCAAGTGCTCTTGTTTTGTGAGATTGGACTCTGTGTGAGAAATTGACTCTATTTTGGTTTGAGATAGGACTCGTAGTTAGTGATAAGTGTGAGCAATTGACTCTTGTTTGAGATAGGACTCGTGTCAGTGTTGTGAGAAATTGACTCTTCTGTATTTCATAATTTTCCGGTGTTCACATACAATGTCTTTCATGTCTTGTTGTGTGCCTGGCTGTACGATTACCTACTACAGAAGACGGTTGGTATACATCATATTAAATTACTTATGTTGTTGTTTATTTTACATGAATTAAGCTCAGTCAAAAGTAATTAATCATTAAATATTCCAGGTCTGCTGCACAAATTTCCAAACCCAAATATTGAAAGAGAACGCTTCCAGAGATGGGTTCAAAGTGTTGGAGATACCATCAAAGAGTTTGATGAAATCTTCATTTATAACAACCGAAGAGTATGCCGAAGACGCTTTGAAGCAGTCTTCCACTACCCAAAGAACAGATTAAGTAAATTTGATAAAGATAAAGAAAATTTTGACAAACATACCAATAAAATCAGACAATAATGTTCTCTCAACTTGTGACGATACCTATTACTAGTTATTTTTATAATATATTTTTTTTGTATTTTGCCCAGGCCTGCACAATTAAGGATATTAACAGGATAGTAGCAAGCGAGATTTGCATTAATTTAATACCTACTACTTGTTATGTATTTATTTAGACAATTTATTGTAAACTTCATTGTCATCTATTTTCTAAAATAAAAATATGTGTATAAGTAATTTACGTTTTTTATTACAGACAATAAAATCGATTAATCGGCTCTTTCCTGTAAATAGTTTTTGACAAAACTTTTAGAGTTATGTCAAAATCTATTTATAGGAAAGAGTCGATATTTTAAATACCAGACTAAAATTGAAGCAGCCATAGCTATATGTATGTACCTATACGTAGCTATAGTTATGGATTTAGTTCATCACCACCGCGGATAGATGGCGCTGCTTGTATGATGACGGAATCACGATCGAGAGTACCGTCTATCCTTCGATCATTAAAATAAACTAGATACACAATGAGCGACAAAAAACGTCCTCACCAAAAGAATGACCAAATCAGAGATCGGTCATCCTTTTCTTTTAGTACTGTTCTAACGCTCGGAACGTAAACTTATCTCCGTGCTCGTTTAAAAAGTGCAAAAAACACTCTTCCAGGACCGGAAAAATGGATGGAATTTCACTTTTTCAGTAAGTACTAATATTACCAATATATAATAACTATCACTGTACCATAAAATTTATGGTACAGTGCGATTTCTGGACGAAATATCAGTATTTATGGCATAAATACTGATATTTCGTCCAGAAATCGCCGTAAAACATTTATTTTAAAATTGACGAAATTATCAGCGGGGTTTATAAAGCACCTAAATTGAAAAGACTTTTATTAAACGTACAATTCATATTGTCGCACGGCTACTTGATTTATTCGGGTAACATGTGTTGATCCTGTTCTATTTGGTGGAGACGCCATTGTTTTTATTTAAAATTTAATTATTTGTTTTGTTTTATTAATCACAAATACAACATCACGCCTGTATTTCCGAAGGTTTAGGCAGAGGATTGGCACCACTATAGTAACTTTTATTACATTAAACTATGTTACGTAATTGAAAATTTGAGTGCTTTTTTGTTTTTTTTTAGCTTTCCTCGAGATCCCGTGCGGTGTGGAAAATGGATAGCTGTTGTAGCACATGAAAGAACCGAAGAATTCTTTAAGCCGACCCAATAGAGCGTTATATGTTCAAAGTATTAATTAGAAAGTGATGTATATCTGACCAATAAAGGCCTCAAAAGACTACATAAAACAGCTTTGTTAACCTATTTTTTATAAATTTTAGTTAAGATCCTTTGTCAAACTGTATTTGTATTTTATGTGTCTTCTAGTTGCTAATAAACACAACATTAATCTGTCTATCTCAAAAACCAAGAAAAATAAATGACTACATAAATATTATAATATAGGTATTAGTTTCATTGAAAAAAAAATATTATATGAGTACTTAAATTCAGGTAAATTATAATTATGTTCATTATGCATAACCACATGAACCCATTAAAAGCATACACGCAAAAAAAATTAAGCGATCATTGATAATAACCGCATAAAAATATCTACAGTTCGACTCCACTATTCCATGTTCCGCGGCGAGCGGCGAGGCGGGCAGGCGCCGAGGCGGCAGCGAGTCGCGATCGTAAAATTTTTCATGTCCGTTCTAAATCCGACTTTCATTCATTCGGATAAGGTTTAGTTTCTTTTAGTAAATGTTGACCAGTTATGTTTCTTTCTCTTTCTATTCTACGAACCTACTTGAGGACAGTTTTAAGTTCGTTTTTGTACGGGACTGTGTATCTAGTTTATTTTAATGATCGAAGCGTCTATCTCATTATAAATATTGTAGTCTTTGATATCGATGCCTTCCGGCTCAAAAGGGGGTAAGCGACATTTTTTGCTAAATCGACTTACTCGTATATGGTTAGAATCGGCTTTTTCTCTGCGTCTAATTGTCTAAGTTTCATGGCTCTATTGGTTTAAGTTTCATGACTCTAGGACAAACTTTTTGTCGCTTAGGCGGTAAAGAAATTGAGGTTCTAACATTAAGTTTTTCGTCATAAACGACAGTTATTTTTGGTGTATTTTGTATTATGGTGGTTGGATAAAAATAATATTTCAAAATAATAAGCAATAAATGATAAGCAATTTTGGCTTTAAATATTTTTTTCTTTACTTGAACGTTAAGTAGTTTGGGCTGGAATATTTGTTTACTAAACTTTCGGTTAGGATATTAGGGCAGTTTCTTTGGATAAAATATATGTCATTTATTACATTTAGGCCTCATTTCCGTGACTCTATTTGGCGCTTATTTTTATTTTCCCTAGTCACCAAATCAATCATCGAAGGCGCTTAGGATAAATCACCAAACGAATGTCGCCTTAGATTGTCGCTTACCCTTTTTTTCCCTCCCAAAAAAAAATCTGGTATGGTGGTTAGACAAGAAGATAAAGGTTTGGTGGTTAGCTTACACATGAGTGACAAACAGCATCGGTTATCTCTCTCTTTCGTTCGAACAAAATGTCATTAGCGTTGCACACCGATCATACAGTCGGTATACGACCACGGCGTAAGCACCACCGTGCTCGTGGATAATTTTGGCCCAAAGTTTTATAAGGAAAATAAAACGGGAAGTTTATTTAATAGACTTTATGTTCATCTATGACTGTGTATTATTCTACTTAGTTATTTTAGACGACACTGAATAGTTAAATAAGTAGGACCTACAGTTTCGTTTTTCAGTACTTTTGTTTGTTTGTTGGCTAATATATACGGCTGAGAAACATAATCAAGGGTTCGAATCCAAGGTTGGGCCAGCAAGGAGGTTTTGGGTTTTTGTGATGAATTCTCTGCAACTGCCAAGAGTTAATCCTGTGCCTGATCTGACCCTTCTTTATCATGGTTAAATCATCCAAGGAGTCCTCCCAGGGCGGTACCTACGGGAAGGACTGTCAGACTTGTACTGACTAAAATCAACAGTGATCCTTCAATAGCCTTTTACGCTCCAGGGTCACGGTTACCTGATTAGACTGTCCCGCGACCCCGGCAGGCTTTGGCCCTCTAAGGGGGCCTTGGTCGTAGGACTAACGAATACCGTGACCCCGAAACGTAAACAGCTATTGAAGGACACCGTGGATTTTAGTCAGTACAAGTCTGACAGTCACTCCTGCCCTGCCCTGGGTGGGAGAACACATTTTATGAATTTACCACGCCACGTTAAAAAAATAAAAGGGGCCCCCTTTAAATTGCCGGCAGCTCTTTGAGGCGCGCGTGGAACACGAAGCGTTACGCGCCTACGGTGACCGATCGGAAATCACCTCGCGACGTCCGATGCCATGGGCATCTCCCGCAGTGGTTAGGTTGTGAGGTGGAAGTTCTTCTCTCCCTCACGGTACCCGATACCTTCTTTGCTAACATGACAGCGTTGTAGAAGGAGGCGACCGCTTCCACTTCCGTTTCGCCCCGCAGCATAGCCTCGACCAATACCGGGCGCTAGAGGTATGTCGCCTCCGTGAGAACACAGCGGTGCTATGCCTTAGCGGATCAGTCCTGCACCGAATGCTTCTCCGTTTCCTCCGTGCGGTCCCTGCAGTGGTGACACCCAGACGTTTCTTCTTCCCAATCAGACACAGGAACCTCCCGAAACTTCCATGTCCGTTGAGGACCTGTGTCAGGCAGAAGGTGAGGACGCCATGACGCCTCTCCAGCCACTCCTCGCATGCCAGAGGGTCATGGCTATCTGAATGATCCGAGGATACCGCACGATCGCCGGTGAATCGGCCAACCTTCTTGCCGGATCGCTGCCCTGGGATCTGAAGGCGACGGCTCTCCTGCGCGTCTATCAATGGCGCGTGGAGGCGCATCGCCGCCGCCGGGGCGAATCGCCGCTGCCTCGACAAGTCGAGGCGCGGCGGGAAGAGCTGCGGCGCGATCTCAGGGCAGTATGAAGGGAACGACTGTCGCAACCGAGGTTTGGGCACACCGCAATCGCAGCGGTAAGACCCCTCTTTGAGGAGTGACTGGATAGGCCCCACGGCGTCCTCACCTACCGCTTGACGCAAGTCCTCACCGGACACGGATGTTTCAGGAGGTACCTGTATCTGATGAGGAAGGAGGAAACGCCTGGGTGTCACCACGGCGAGGAACGCCCGGAGAGCATACGGTGCAGGACTGCCCCGCTTGGGCAGAGCACCGCCGTGTCCTCACGCAGGAACGACCTCTCGCGCCCGGCATTGGTCGCGGCCATGCTGCGGGGCAAGACGGAGTGGGAAGCGGTCGCCTCCTTCTGCGAAGCAGTCATGCTCGTGGAGGAGGAGGCGGGACGTGCGAGGGAGAGGACAGCGGTCACCCCTCACCCACGCTTCTGTGGCAGACGCCCACGGCGACAGACGTCGCGGGACGATCTCCGGCCACCTTAGGCGCGGGCATGCACGATGCACTATGGACCATGTCCGGGTCGACGGCGCGTTGTGTTCCACGCGCGCCTCAAAGAGTGTCAGCATAATGACAGGGCCTTTAGAGGGCCGAAGCCTGCCGGGGTTGCAGGACACACGTATACCGAGACTCCGGTACATCATTTTTTTTACGTGGTAGAATCTACCACGTAAAAAAAAAGCCACTCCTCAAAGAGGGTCTTACGTTTTGTCATACGAGTACCTAAGAGTAGTTCATAAGTATGAATTGCAACATGGATGTATAACTATCAAGACTAACTTTACAATTAATAACTATAGTTTTGTGTTATTCTTTAAAATGAAGACAAAGAAAAAGAGAAATTGAGCATAATATCTTTTTTTTCATATCCACATCTTAGTAAATGTCCGTTCAAAAACTTAAAAAGTTCTTATCTACGTATTTAAGTGTTTATGTATAATTTTATAAGAATTAAACACAATGGGCTTTCGCGTTGTTTATGAAAGTACTAATTATATTTCTTATTGATAAGTAACTTATTACAATTTCCTTGTTCATCTCTCATTAACCAATAGCCGGTTATATGATATTGATTGCACTTGATGAACAGAAAAGTCACAGGTATGCTATTTTTCTTCAATAGAAATAAAACGAATGGTGCACTTAAATAATTTAGGTTGGAACTCAACCATTGAATTTTTTTCATTTAATACGTTTTTTCCTGTTAGTGAAATCGAGACTATCTGAGGGTAAGCGACACTAAATTTGTGTTAGGAGTGTGATTTATTTTATTTAATTAACAATGCCATTTCGTAGAAACCTAATCAAAAGCTAAATGGGTAAATTTTTAAACTTTTGGAACGTACGGAAAATTTTATATGATTTTTTTTCACTTTTTTTGAACTTTAAACTACTCTCCTGTAAAGTTTGTAAAGTGGCGGTTACCCCCTTTGGGCCGGAAGGCATCGATATTTTTGTTGATATAATAAGAGAAACAACACATATATTACATACCAGCCTTGGCGAGAAAGGACTGAACGTATTTCCGCGATTCGCAGAGAACAAATTCAATGACACCCAAGTGTGTCACCCGCCGTTAATAACCAAACAATATCTACACTTACCTGCCTTCAGCGCTGAGAAGTTCCAAAGGTCTAATGTCCTTTCGATTATTATGTATGTATGAGTGGGGTGAGTAAGTGGAGTGTGGTGTGAGCAGTATAGAACCGAGGATGCCTTCAAGTAACGCGCCCAACAGCGCGCATATCATCATCATGGAGAAACTCCTTTGGGGGTTGATCCATAAGATGGTCAACGACAAACGTTTTGGCGGTGACTATTATGACGACTATATTGCTTTAAAGCAAATGCTTAAAAATGAGCACGATAGACCCCCATCTCCCCCGCTCACCAAGGGCGCTCCGCCCAAACCGGCTCCTTTGTCTGTAAAGACAAAGGAATCCGCCGACCGCGTCCGCGCCCCAAACCAAGTCGCTTCAGATCAGTGAGCCAGATCTCATGGACACAACTGAGCCCATCTCAGAATCTGAGCACTCATGTGACTCGGCCAGCTCCTCTGATGAGGATTTCACAGTTGTGTTGGGTAAGCGTAAGGGGAAACATTCTCAAGCCGGTAAGGCTAAGAAACCCCTTGCGGCCCCGCCCACCCCCTCCCCCCCAAGGTCTCGCGCTGGCTCCCCCACCCCTCCTCCAGCCACCGTAAGCCGCCCCTCCAGCCCTAAGGCTACCCCAGTCAAAGTTTCTTCCAGGAAACTTAAACCCCCCCCGGTCTACATCCATGACCCGTCCAAATGGACTGAGGTCTCTAAGATGTGTGTAGCTAATAAAATTAACTACACCACGGCCACCAGTACAAATACGGGCATCAGAGTCCAGACCTCAACATCCTCAGACTTCAGAGCCCTTGTCAGGATCCTTCGTAGTAAGGATATCTACCATCATTCTTTCTCTCTCCCTGAGGAGAAGCCCACCCACACGGGTGGGCATGTGGTGGGTGATAAGGCGTATCCCTAAGGAGATTCCCTCCCAGGACGTCCTAGACGACCTGACCGCCCAAAATGTCCCTGTCTCCGCCGTCCACCGTATCCCCAAGTCAAGGGGCGGTGACGTGTACGATATGGTGTTGGTAGTCTGTGACCCTGTAGAAACAGGCCCCCACCCCATTTTCAAAGTTAAGATTGTATGCTCCCTGTCGGACATCTCTATTGAGAAACCCCACAAAGCAAACACCGTAGGACAGTGTCACAACTGTCAGAAGTACGGGCACAGTCAAGCCCACTGTTTCGCACCGCCCAGGTGCGTAAAGTGCCTAGGTGACCACAGTACGGTCAACTGTCCCCGTCCCAAAGATAGGGCCCTCTGCCCTGAACCCCCGAGCTGCGTTTTATGCGGCGAAGTAGGACACCCCGCCAACTACCGCGGTTGTCCTAAAGCCCCCAAGTCCGCTTCCCCCAAGCTGGCGAAGCGCGCTGCCGCCCGCCAGCAGAGGGAATCCCCATCCTTGAAGATTCCCTCTTCACAGATGCCCGATAGGCTAGGTCCCCAGCGTCCATCTCCATGGAACATGCTGAATCACCAAAAGGCTTTCCCAGCCCTTGGCCCAGCATCTTCCAAGCCCATTCCCGGGCTTCTTGATGTCCCCATCCCCAAACCCGTGGCTCCCGTGACCGCTCCTGCACCCGTTAGCAGGACCGCTCCTGCAGCCCCGGTTATGGCATCCCCCCAGTAGTTCCCGGTCCCGTGGCCGACGTTGACGCGGATGACTTGAATGTCATCATTAACGCGTACAAAGCAGTCCAAAATTATGAAAACATCTTGAAGTCATCGGCACGGCAATTAGCCGCCCAACTTAGGGCTTCCAATGGTAGTCCCGATGAGTTCAAGTTAATTTTCAGCTCTCACCCCCAGGTGGGTGACGCTCTTAAAGCACTCCACCTCGTCTAGTCCAATGGCTACTAGAGCTAAAAATACTCTCAAACCGCGTTCCCTCAAGTTAGGTTTTTTCAACGCAAACGGTATCCAGGGTCAGCGTGACGAGATCGCTACCTTCCTCCGCGATTACCAATTAGATATCCTCCTCATCCAGGAGACCTTTCTTAAGCCCCACAACCGCGACCCGAGAATTGCCAACTACCAGTTAGTTCGCAACGATCGGACTCGCTGCCACAAGGGTGGCACCCTCATTTATTTTAAAAGGACCTTGCACTGCATCCCGCTAATCCCCCCTCCGCTTGAGTCACTCCTTGAGGTCTCAATCTGTCGGCTAGGCATGACCGGCCACCAGCCCATCACCATAGTTTCGGCCTACTTTCCTCCTACTAATAGTACGGAGGACCATTCCCTTCTTGTTAAAGATCTCACCTCCATTTTCGGCTTGAGTGACTCCGTTATCTTAGCGGGCGACCTCAACGCCAAACACCCAGCTTGGAACAGCACTACTACCACTCCCAGAGGGAGAGTAGTGTTCAACCTAAGCTCCTCCCTTAACTTTGACCCCATCGCTCCTTACGAGCACACGCACTACCCCCACGACCCCAACCACCGCCCCGATGTGCTCGATATAGCGCTGCTCAAGAATGTCAACCTCAGGTTACACTCAATTGAGACGCTACATGAGCTCAACTCAGATCACCGCCCAGTGCTCTTGCACCTAGCTCCACGCTCGGGTCCCTCTGACCCTAGCCAACCTCCCCCAACCAAAGTGCTGACTGACTGGAAGAAAGTAAGCGAATTGCTGAAATCAACCTCGTCACCTCACTTAGACTCCATCCCTGACCATATTGTCTCCGTTTACAGAACACGTGCAATCCGTATTAACGTATCGTAAATGGAAACTCCCCGCTGACGTACGTGAACTGTTAACCGAGAAGAACGCGGCCATCCGTGCCTATATCAACTTTCCATGCAATTCGAACAAGGCTCACATGCGTAATTTACAGCGTGCTGTAAAGAAACGCATCGGTGAGGTTCGTTCGAATCGTTGGAATGACATGCTTAGCGAACTCGACCCCAATCATCAGGCATTCTGGCAGTTGCAACGAAAGTTGCGTGCCACTGAGGAGGCCACCATGCCCCCCCTCATCCGTCCCGATAAGAGCGTCGCTTTTGACGACCTCGAGAAAGCCGAATGCCTGGCCGACAGCTTGGCTTTGAAAAAGAAAACAATACAGAAAAAATCTTTTAATTAATAGCCGTTGTCGTATGCCACCTGCGGTTGTTTCACACAATCTTTATTGGCTAGGTGGCATACGACCACGGCTATTAATTAAAAATTTCTGTAACACGGATTGTTCTTGTTTTATACTTTTTAGTGCGCGATTTTTTCGTAGTCGGGTTTTAGTTATTTTAACTTATTTTTTATTTACACTATTTTGGGGTTATTTGATATAATAAGCAAAGCAGCGAGTAATTTAAAATGTACTCATTAAGCCTTTTCATTTGATACCCATGTTGACACTGTTAGAAACAGGCAAAGTAGCTAGTAAAAGCTATATAATGTATATATATTTCAAATGTGCTCATCAAGCCCTTTAATTTGATACCCATGTCGATACTGTGCGAAAATATTTTTTTTTTCGGTTACGACTTTTCATCCCCTAGAGGGCGCCATATTGGATTTGGTGACACGTCACCTACCCTATAACCAGCGGACAACTGAGACGCTTCTAACGACAACTCATTTGTCAAGTAGTGATAAGTAGTTCAGAAGTTATGAGGGAACAGCTGATGAACATACATACAAACATACATACATACCGGTCAAAATCATAACCCTCCTTTTTGCTTCGCCGTAGTCGGGTAAAAATAGTTATATACCTATAGATTACAGGTAATTTTATAAGAAATCTATGGTCTTAAAATGACATGGCAAATCTCCAATATTGTGCATATAAACTTACATTTGCAGTTGGAATGTATAGGAGAACACTTGGCCGGTTTTTTTTTAATTATACTAATATTATAAAGCTGAAGAGTTTGTTTGTTTGGTTGAACGCGATAATCTCAGGAACTAGGTACTGGTTCGAATTGAAAAAATATTTTTGTGTTGGATAGTCCATTTATCGAGGGAGGCTATAGGCTATATAGCATCACGGTACGACCTTTAGGGGCTGAGCAGCGGGTGACACCGCGGGGAACAGCTAGTTAAATATATAAATAATTAGTTAAATATTTTACAGTGGTACACTTCGATCATTAAAATAAACTAGATACACAATGAGCGACAAAAAACGTCCTCACCAAAAGAATGACCAAATCAGAGATCGGTCATCCTTTTCTTTTAGTACTGTTCTAACGCTCGGAACGTAAACTTATCTCCGTGCTCGTTTAAAAAGTGCAAAAAACACTCTTCCAGGACCGGAAAAATGGATGGAATTTCACTTTTTCAGTAAGTACTAATATTACCAATATATAATAACTATCACTGTACCATAAATACTGATATTTCGTCCAGAAATCGCCGTAAAACATTTATTTTAAAATTGACGAAATTATCAGCGGGGTTTATAAAGCACCTAAATTGAAAAGACTTTTATTAAACGTACAATTCATATTGTCGCACGGCTACTTGATTTATTCGGGTAACATGTGTTGATCCTGTTCTATTTGGTGGAGACGCTATTGTTTTTATTTAAAATTTAATTATTTGTTTTGTTTTATTAATCACAAATACAACATCACGCCTGTATTTCCGAAGGTTTAGGCAGAGGATTGGCACCACTATAGTAACTTTTATTACATTAAACTATGTTACGTAATTGAAAATTTGAGTGCTTTTTTGTTTTTTTTTAGCTTTCCTCGAGATCCCGTGCGGTGTGGAAAATGGATAGCTGTTGTAGCACGTGAAAGAACCGAAGAATTCTTTAAGCCGACCCAATAGAGCGTTATATGTTCAAAGTATTAATTAGAAAGTGATGTATATCTGACCAATAAAGGCCTCAAAAGACTACATAAAACAGCTTTGTTAACCTATTTTTTATAAATTTTAGTTAAGATCCTTTGTCAAACTGTATTTGTATTTTATGTGTCTTCTAGTTGCTAATAAACACAACATTAATCTGTCTATCTCAAAAACCAAGAAAAATAAATGACTACATAAATATTATAATATAGGTATTAGTTTCATTGAAAAAAAAATATTATATGAGTACTTAAATTCAGGTAAATTATAATTATGTTCATTATGCATAACCACATGAACCCATTAAAAGCATACACGCAAAAAAAATTAAGCGATCATTGATAATAACCGCATAAAAATATCTACAGTTCGACTCCACTATTCCATGTTCCGCGGCGAGCGGCGAGGCGGGCAGGCGCCGAGGCGGCAGCGAGTCGCGATCGTAAAATTTTTCATGTCCGTTCTAAATCCGACTTTCATTCATTCGGATAAGGTTTAGTTTCTTTTAGTAAATGTTGACCAGTTATGTTTCTTTCTCTTTCTATTCTACGAACCTACTTGAGGACAGTTTTAAGTTCGTTTTTGTACGGGACTGTGTATCTAGTTTATTTTAATGATCGAAGGTGGTACAGAACCCTTCGTGTCCGACTCCGACTCGCACTTGGCCGGTTTTCTTTAATAATTAACCCAATGTTAATTTATATTTATTATGTTCTTACAGTCATGAATATTGAACTACCATCTACTTCAGTTCAAATATGGACAGCCTCAGCCAGACCAGTTCAAACTGACACAGATATATCTTCCAGGCCAGGTAAATATTATACAGTAGTCCAAAGATAGTGTTGACCAATTTTGCTGATAGATTTTTTGCGGTTGGTGATTGATAAAAAATACATTTTTTTAATTTTGTTTTGCTATTGTGATTACAGTAATGAATATTGAAATGCCATCTGCTTTACTTCAAATGGAGATGGCTGCCTCTACCAGACCAGTTCAAATGGACACAGACATATCTTCGAATCCAGGTAAATAAAAAACAAAATAATTATTAAAATACTATAAGTAGAATGCCTCATTTATCTAGTAGCGCAATCGCGACTGCTGAGCATTAGGTCCCGGGTTCGATTCCCAGGTCGGGCAAAGTGTTATTGGGTTTTTCTTACGGAATTTCTCAGTAGCAGTCACGGAGTCTGGATTTGTGCTCGGTTGATGGCAATAGGTTCGCCTCCTAATACATGGGACTTAAACATAACTCGCGAAATGTGTGTGTACTATTAGGTACTTACTACACCTTTGCTTAACCCTCCGGGGATTACAGGCGTGATGTTATGTACTATGAGTAATGAATATTGGTGTAAGACTTGTAAACAAATAATGATGTTCAAAATAAATATTCTACACATACTGTGTAATAATATTTTAAACTAGCTTCTACCCGCATAATTTATAGCCTATAGCAGTCAGGAATATTGTAGCTTCCTACCAGAAAAAAACATTTAGAATTGAATAATTTGTTCCAGAGATTACCCCTACATACAAACAAACAAGCAAATTTTACCTATATAATATTAGTATAGATGCATAACTTTGTTTTTATTTTTCAGGTCGTTATAAGATTTCCATGCCTTTGACTGCAACAGAAAAGAAGCTGAAAGACATAATATCTGAAGTCAAAGCAAAATTGTGCAAAGCTCGCAATACAAACAAAAAGCTAAAAATGGAAATAATGATGGCAGAAAAAAATAAGAAATCATCTGCCTATCAAATGGTGAAAGAAAAAATGACACCAGCAGCTCAGACATTTTTCGCAATGCAGATTAAGCAGTTTGCAAAGAAACCTGCAGGGAGGCGTTTTACTCTAGATGAGAAAGTTCTCTGTTTATCTTTATACAAGCCTTCCCCTAGAGCATACCGAATACTTAGTCAAATGTGCATACTTCCCAAGCGAAAAACTTTGGAGAAATTGCTTTGCAAAATAAATCTAGAGCCAGGATTCAGTGAAGTAATATTTCAACATTTAAAAATTAAAAAAAAATATATTTTTGACATTTCATATGAAGATGCACTGCATAGGCATAAAATGTTAAGTCTTCGTAACAGACGTGATATGTTTGATATTATTCAATTGTTTAAAATTTTAAATTCGTTGACTGATTCACCAACATTACTTAGTAAAATATCATTAAAAGCACACGCTCGCCTGCCCGTACGCCCCTCACGTACGAAACCACTGTTTGTCCCTCCTCGACTAAATAAAATATGTATACACTCGTAACTCATTTTTATACCGTTCCACTAACAATTATAATAGAGAATTTACAGATATAGATCTTTTTAACATTTCTCTTAACAACCTAAAATTTAGCTAAAAAGTAGATATACAGTGTGTCCGGACATGAGTTAGCGATACTTGAAGGGGATATTATAGATTCATTTTCATCGACAAAACTGCTTTTAAAATAATTCTTACTCCAACACCTCGCGAATGGCGGCCATTTTAGTTTTTTGATTTGTCAAACTGGGGTATGTACAATAAAATGCAAATATCTTTAAATCCAAGAGACCTACATACATGTAAATGACTTTATTGCAAAGTTAAATGTTAAGGCTTTTCTAAAACTTGCGAAAGTTTTCTAAATTATATTAAAAAAGAACCAAAAAACGTTGGCAAACACGAAATTGTACACAAAAATTACTGAATATTTTCACATTTTATACTCTAGCACGAAAAGTACCCCCGTATTTTGCTTAGGTGTTTGCATTAAATTAAAAGTATTTGAGTAAGGCTATAAAATGGTATCAAAATTATTTCTCTACGTCCAGTACTTTAGGAGTTATTCTTACTTGAACATAACCCTTCCTTAGCGAATGTACCCCAATATTACAGGTGTCGCATACTTTGGGCGAGCTAAATCGTTTCAGTGTAAATTTATGAACTGGCATGAATAACCACCATGTAAATGATCCCAACGAATCACCCATAAACTGAAATGGCCCATTTATTTAATTTATTCAAAGAAATTTTTTTCATAAAGTAAACAAAAAATGTATTATTTCAGTTTAATGGTGATTCGTTGGGATCATTTACATGGTGGTTAATAATGCCAGCTCATAAATTCACGTTGAAACGGTTTAGCTCGCCCAAAGGATGCAGCTTCTGTAAATTGGTGGTACATGCGCTAAGGAAGGGTTATGTTCAAGTGAGAATAACTCCTAAAATACTTAATGTAGAGTGATAATTTTGACATAATTTTGTAGCCTGACTCAAATACTTTTAATCTAATGCAGAAACCTAAGCAAAATACAGGGATACTTTTCGAGCTAGAGTATAAAATGTGAAAATATTAAGTAATTTTTGTGTACAATTTCATTTTTGCCCACGTTTTTTGGTTCTTTCTACATATTATTTAGAAAAATTTTTCAAGTTTTTGAAAGTCCTTAACATTTAACTTTGCAATAAAGTCACTTGCATGTATGTAGGTCTCTTGGATTCAAAGATATTTGCATTTTACTGTACATACCCCAGTTCGACAAATCAAAAAACTAAAATGGCCGCCATTCGCGAGGTGTTGGAGTAAGAATTTTTTGAAGAGCAGTTTTGTCGATGAAAATGAGTCTATAATATTCCCTTCAAGTATCGCTAACTCGTGTCCGGACACACTGTATATCCTGTAATTAACTTTACCTTTCATTACTTTACAAACTGACAATAATAATATATTCTGGCGAACTCATAGTCTGATACAAAAATTAATATGTAATGTATTTTATCGCGTCTTTCTTCGTCAGGAGTCGATTGTATTTAATTTTTACCATTTTATTACATTGTCGGCACTATAGGTCTATTGTAAGAAACTAATTATTTACAGAACCACAATGTTTGTACATGACTGTTTGATGCCAAAATAAAATAAAAATAAAATAAAAAAAAAGTAGAAAAAATGCCCGCCTGTCACAAGTATTGCTGCCTGATTTTTGACGAAATGGCCATAGCACCTAATTTATCATATGACAAGACCAATGATATTATCCACGGTTTTATTGATAATGGTGAAGAGAGATCAAAGACATTCTGTGACCATGTGTGTGTTTTCATGATAAAGGGGTATTTGTAAAAAATACAAACAACCTATATCATTTTCATTCTGTAAAGGAAGCACTAAAACGGCAGATTTATGCAAGCAATTAAAACATATTATTCATTCTTTAAATGAAATTGGGTTAAATGTGGTTGCTACATGCGACGTCGACATCGTATGCGACCAAGGAGCAACCAATATGGCTGCACTTAATCTTTTGATGAAGGCAACTGAAGGAGACTATTTAAGGTGTGGTAAAAATTATCCTGGAGGCTTTTTTGAGATAGATTCAAAAAAAATATACCCAATTGATGACCCACCTCATCTCATGAAGGGCGTTAGAAATAACCTGATTACCAAAGATTTACAGTTCAAAGAAGATGGTAAAATAAAGTTAGCTTCCTGGTCACACATAGAAGCTATAAATAAACGAGGACCAAGATATAGAGGAGTCAAGCTTATGAAAAAGTTAACAGCTGAGCATGTATATCCACAGCTAATACCAAAAATGAGAGTCAAATATGCCACACAAGTGTTTAGCAAGACAGTTGGCCTGACTATGGGGTACATGGCAGGTTTGTTTCATTGAACATTTATACTAACAGTACATTTGACTTAAATTCTGTGATCATTTTATCATAGGTTTTGGGAGGTGGAATTTCCAAAAAATATTTTTAGTGTCTGCTTCGATAGTAAAGGAACTTACTGTAAAAAAAACCGGTCAAGTGCGAGTTGGACTCGCGTGAAGAGGGTTCCGTACGATGTTACCTATCACGTTTTTTTTTTAAATCTGACCCAAATTGGTACGCACAATATTGAGTGATTAACCATGTTATTTTAATATCATGGACTTCATAAAGCGAAAATTACCTCCCATATACAGATATGGACTTCTTATAGGTTTTCCTATAATCTATAAGTAGAAAACTAAAAACTGTATTTAAAAAAAAAAAAAAATTGGTTCAGTAGTTTCGGAGATAAGGGGGGGGGAATGGTCAAATTTCATCTATTTTCTTGAATAACTTGGTAACTATTAATTTTAAAATTACAAAAAAAATATATTTAAGATTGTCTCAACAAGACCTTTCATTTGATATGTCACACGATGCAGTTTTCAATTTTTTTTTTTAATTTTCCCCTTCCACCCCAAAAATTACCTCCCATATACAGATATGGACTTCTTATAGGGTATTTTTTTCAAAATTTTAGGTTCAGTAGTTTCGGAGATAAGAGGGGAGGGGGAATGGTCAAATTTCGTCTATTTTCTTGAATAACTTGGAAACTATTTATTTTAAAATTACAAAAAAAATACATTTAAGATTGTCTCAACAAGACATTTCATTTGATATGTCACACGATGCAGTATTCAAAACTTTTTTTTTCATTTTCCCCTTCCCCCCCAAAAATTACCTCTTACATACAGATTTCATCTATTCACGTCACACCTCTGTGCTTGGGTCACAGGAATTGATATGTGTACCAAATTTCAACCCAATCGGTCTAGTAGATTCGGAGATAATTGACTGTAAGCGACAGACAGACGGACACACGAGTGATCCTATAAGGGTTCCGTTTTTGTATTCGGACGTACGGAACCCTAAAAATATAATAATTTGTAGCTTCAGTAGTAGGCTCTGCGTTAGTGATACGTTAATTAAACCATAGTGGTTTAGGTGGCGCTCTGTGGTTTCTGCCTATGGAAAAAGGCGTGAATTTATGTATGTATGTTAAACCTTAGTCTGGCCAAGTCGTTAGTGAATCTTTCATTATCGATGCAAAAAATAAAAGTTAATTAAAAACTTTTTTCTTTTCAGATGAAGGGAGACTCCCGAAAAAAAGTGTGGACACAGCCGATCTCTTGCTATTTTTCGATAAATTATTCGATTCTGTCAATGGCAATTTCCATAGACCTGACATAGGAAAAATTTATAGATGTGCTGTAACCTCAGAACCATAACTAAAGCATAGAAGGCGCTTTACGACATTTGAAGTGTACGCTGTCATAGACAAAAGAGTATTAGCTAGTGATGTGACTATGCATTAAATAAATACCGATATCGACTTCTTAGTTTATGGTATCGCTCCATTGGTCGCGGGACCTATCTCATTACCTTGACCCCGGAACGCAAAGGGCTATTGAAGGACACCGTGGATTTTAGTCAGTACGAGTCTGACAGTCCCTCCCACCCTGCCCGGGGTGGGAGGACTCATTTGATGATTTTACCAGGCTAAAAAAAATGGTATCGCTCCATGGCAATAAATCCACGCAAAATATGCGCATATGACGTGGAGTTGTGGATACTAGCCCGTAATACAATACAATACAATGGCAATAAATCTAAATATGCTAAGGTGAAATAAAGAACTCACTTCTGTCTGACCAACATATTTATTTATAAACAGCATAAATTATTAAAAAATTGAAATTACCAAGAAAACGCTTATATAATTTTAAAAGAGCGATTGGCCCTGAACGATTCCCAGTTGTTACGTGCAATAGCGTTGATCCATTTTTGCCTCATATCAACATCGGACGGAAATCTGAAAGTGACAAAAAAAAATATAGCCACACATGAATTTAAATTATTACACCATGAGCCACACGGATTTTTGACACTGTCATTTCATTACTCATACGTACGATTCGCTCACAAGACCGTAGGTTTTTATTTAACTCTTAAATATTTAATCCTTCCCAAAACTACGTGTAAAGAAAAATAATGTAATAATTGAGATGACGCTAGTACCTATATCGATATTGTACCGATAGTTTGTTTTTGCAAGCACTATTGCAAAAATTTATATGCCGATTTAAAATGTATAATTTCCGTATAATCGAACTATTTAATTGCATAAAATATTGATTTCAAAACACTACCGTGTACACTTAGCTCAAATAATTTGAAATAATGCCAAAATCACATAAAATGAGAATGAAAAACTGACTAAATGACCATATTTGATTACTTACCGATGGGAGCTTATGATTTCCGCATCATTTTCTTTGCGGGATGAATGAGATTTACATCCCACTAGAATGCAGGACATTATTTAATCTTTAAGCTTTGCGATTTACACTAAATCACTGTTATTTTTGTACTATTTTTACAAAAATACGTAAAACCAACGAATCACTTCAACTGGCATGCGCCCATAAGCATTATACGAAAAAATGCGATGAACAAAGTCATAGATATAAACCTGAGACGTTAAGTAGCTTTTAAACTTAGTACTATAAAGGTAGCCAAGGTATCCAAATTGACGTTTACTTTGTGACGATTTGCATTTTGAGCAACCTACATCTGTCTCTCTCTAATGCTGTTATGAGTGTATAAGAAAACAAAGACGACTATATTAGTTAAATTTAGCTTCCTTCTATGCTTTAGTTATTGTTCTGAGGCTGTAACTCGGCAATCTCCACATCACAGATTGTGGTATAGAAGTTTACCAATATTGAAATCCATGACGTTCATCACAAAAACTGGTCACAGAGCAACTGTGCCATCTTTAACGTGTTGGGTAAAAACTATCGAAGCTTTTCTCGCCTTGACAAAGGATTTGCATGCTGCAGGTTTGAAATCGATACTGCTGCGCCATATTAACCAAGACCCCTTAAAAAATTTCTTTGGGGCAATAAGAGCACATGGTCTCCGCAATAATATGCCAAGTGCTCACGCTTCGGGCACGCCGCAATCGCGGCGGTAAGACCCCTCTTTGAGGAGTGGCTGGATAGGAGTCACGGCGTCCTGACCTACCGCATGACGCAGGTCCTCACCGGACACGGAAGTTTCGGGAGGTACCTGTGTCTAAGGAGAAAGGAGGAAACGCCTGGGTGTCACCACTGCGAAGATCGCCCGGAGGACACAGTAGAGCATACGGTGCAAGACTGCCCCGCTTGGGCAGAGCACCGACGTGTCCTCACGGCGGCGATAGGCGGAGACCTCTCGCGCCCGGCATTGGTTGCGGCCATGCTGCGGGGCGAGACGGAGTGGGAAGCGGTCGCCTCCTTCTGCGAAGCAGTAATGCTCGCGAAGGAGGAGGCGGGCCGCGTGAGAGAGAGGACAGTGTCCTCCCTCCGCCCCAACCGCAGTGGTGGACGCCCACGGCGACGGACGTCGCAAGACAATCTCCGGCCACCGTAGGCGCGGGCATGCGGGCGGCGAGTAAAGGGCAACTCGCTGCCCGACCATGGACCATGCCCGGGTCGACGGCGCGTTGTGTTCCACGCGCGCCTCAAAGAGCGTCAGCAAGATGACGGGGCCCCCTCTCTAGAGGGCCAAAGCCTGCCGGGGTCGCGGGACTTATCTCATTACCGTGACCCCGGAACATAAAGGGCTATCGAAGGACACCGTGGATTTTAGTCAGTACAAGTCTGACAGTCCCTCCCGCCCTGCCCGGGGTGGGAGGACTCATTTGATGATTTTACCACGATAAAAAAAAAAAAAAAAAGTGCTCACGCTTTTATTAACGCTTATAAATCGTTACTGATATGTAATATTACATCATACAAACCGGTTGGGGCAAATTGTGAAGAAGACAATTTTGAATTTATTGTTACATTCATTAAAGAAAATTTTAACTGAAAACCAGCCCCAACCAGATACAATTAATGTTAACTATGAAATAGCGGAGGAGCACTTGTGCATAGGGGACGCAGATGTAGAAAATTTACTATCAAATCCCGAAAACAAAGAAAAATGTGCAGCAGTAGCGGGTGGCTCATATATCTTTTAAAAAAAAATATTTATAAGGACTGTCAAACCTGCAGACATGATTTCGAGTCTGAAGAAATCCAAGACTATCATAAATATATTAAGATTAAAGAATATGATAGCACAAAAACTTGGCTTTCTTACCCAAGTCGTGAAGCATTTTCATTTTTTTTTAATTCAGAAAATATTGTTACAGAAGTTCTAAAGACAAAATGTCAAAGCAAAAATATAAAAGCTTATTTAGAACTAGTGTTAACAATAAATATCAACTACAATTTTATTACATGTAACAATCATAGAAATTCATCTATAAAAAGACATGGCCAAAAATTGCATTCCATCAAAAATGCATGTACACGTACATAGTAAATACCATTATTAAATAAAAATATAAAAGTAAATTATTGCGTAGGTTTTAGCCTCTCTGAACTTGTCAGTTTTGAACCAACTTCAAAAAAAAAAGTAGGTTCTCAGTTTAATCTGTATGTATGTTTGTCCGCGATTATCTCGCGTTTGGCTCAACCGATTTGGATGCGGTTATCAGGAAAGTGTTCATTACATTCTGGAGAAAGTTTGAGTATATAACACTGTTGGATATCCCGTGACATTGCCTGCGTAGATCCGTCTTTGCTTACTTAGATTGTAGATTTTCAGCGACCATTGCATGTTTGTCCGCGATTATCTCACGTTTGGCTGAACCGATTTTGATGCGGTTTTCAGGAAAGTGTTCATTACATTCTTGAAAAGGTTTTTGTTGTATAACACTAATGGATATTCTGTGACATTGCTCGCGTGGATCCGTTTTTGCTTACTTCAATTGTAGATTTTTAGTGACCATTGCATGTTTGTCCGCGGTTATCTCGCGTTTAGCTGAACGGATTTTGATGCGGTTTTCAGAAAAGTATTTGTTACATTCTGGGGAAGGTTTTAGTATATAACAATAATGGATATCTCGTGAAGCGGCCTGCATAGTTCCGTTTTTGTTGCTTACTAGGATTGTAGATTTTCAAAGACGCCGATTAGTGTGGTGGACGCCCACGGCGACGGACGTCGCAAGACGATCTCCGGCCACCGTAGGCGCGGGCATGCGGGCGGCGAGTAAAGGGCAACTCGCTGCCCGACCATGGACCATGCCCGGGTCCACGGCGCGTTGTGTTCCACGCGTGCCTCAAAGAGCGTCAGCATAATGACGGGGCCCCCTCTCTAGAGGGCCAACGCCTGCCGGGGTCGCGGGACTTATCTCATTACCGTGACCCCGGAACATAAAGGGCTATCGAAGGACACCGTGGATTTTAGTCAGTACAAGTCGCCGCCCTGCCCGGGGTGGAAGGCCTCATTTGATGATTTTACCACGCTAAAAAAAAAAGACGCCGATTAGTGTATAGATTTTTGTTGAATATCTAAACTAAAAAGTGTAAAATAAAAAACTTTTTGAAAAAAAGGAACTGACTTCAAAACGAAACAAAAAAAAAGTGTAAAATAACTTTTCTTTCGGAAGTCGGTGGCCATGATCAATGAAATAAAAAACCAAGCCACCGACTTCCAAAAGAAAAGTTATTTGTATTTATGTTCAAAAATTATTGAGTAATGCAAGATGAATTCTAAATACCGTTTGTCAAGTTCCGCCCTAATGGATCTTAGAGAAAGATAAATATAATAAAGGATGTTCCAAACCACGTGAAGTACTTGTACAAAACGTGTGATATGGACGACAAATGCATTATATTAGGAACATTTCATTCATCATTATTCATTGGTAGAAACTGTATTCATTGGTATTTGTTACGTTTTATAAAATACTCGTATCGTAATGATATATTTTAATGCATTTTTTATCCAATTCACCCAAAAAAGCTTTAAAACGTAACGAGTTTACTGGTTTACTAGTGTGGTTTTGTTTACGTCAAATGTCAATTTAATTTTAATATCAGTGCAGACGCTCTGTGATTGCAGATTCAACGTCTATTGTGTTTCTGTTTTGCGGCTATTTTCTGATATTTTTGGCCCCCTACAGACTGATACCTTCTACCGTACGATTACCCTGCTAATAATACTGGATTCTGATTTGTTTTGCGTTTTGGATTTGTTATGTGGATTACTATGAGGGGCATCAACTGCGGAATAGCCATACAAAGGCTGCAGAGGCATCTCATATCCTCGCTTTCTGCACACCGTCAAACAAAAGTTTCACGGTGGTTAACCAATGCTCAAACCCAGGTATGAAGTCGGAACAGTAAAATACTTTTTGGTTCTGTATAATTTTTTACCTCTTTCAAATGATAGGCAACCTAAACTGTTTAATGAAACTAAGAACAACCAATATCCAAGCTCCACCAGCAGGATTTTTGGATATCATATTGTTAACAATTCAAGAATATTAGGATAATGTATAAAAAGGCAAATCTTTGTTCCGGAATCACAATTCTGAAATAATGTATTCATTTATGCTTGTATTTGTTCTACTATGTTCAGTTATTTATAACATAACTGAATCATTACAAATCCTTACACTTAATGCTGATAAGAGTATGAAATAAAAATATAGTTTTATCTAAAGTTGACCTGTGACTCAATTAACACTAACTCATCATTTAACGTAATAATTATCTAGGTAGGCATTTAGGACAGGTATATTATAATGTAACAAAATAATTTAATTTATTCTCTGTAATAAATTAATAATAATTGATACCTACTCTTTTGTTTAATTTGTATTTTCCTTGTTAATTGGTCATTAACCTTTTTCGGTCAATAATTCTTAAAAGTATATTTTAAGGCAACCCATAAAAATACACTTTAAAGAAAAACATGAAATTCTATTATAGGTACTTGGTTATTATTGTCAGATTTTAATATATAATTCATTAAAGCGCCTTTCTATTATAGCAAATCCTATTCTATGCACTTATTGCCAGCAATCTGACTAAAGGTTTAATTTAATGTACCAATATTCACGAATATAAAACACCAAAAATCATTGGTGTACATTGAATTCAATAACTATGCAAACGTCCATACAAAAATTGGCCATGTCCTTTATGATAAAAAAACTAATTTTGTTCTTTCTGAATAATTGGTGCAAGGATATGAACCAGATAATATCAGAAAGTGATGAGATGAAAGTGGCAGCACATAATTATTATTGTCGGCGACGAGACCCACGTAGGGACACGAGGTGCAAGTAGTGGAAGGAGCGCCTCCATAGTGACAGTGTTGTGAAAGTGAAATTGTGTATGTCGGCGGCGAGACCCACGCAGGGACAAGGGGTGCAAGTAGTGGGAGGACTTTTGCCGTTGTACAGTGTAGTTTGTAAGGAATTTTGTAAGGTGATTTTCTAATTGGAATTAATTATGTTTATGTTTATTGTACATTTATAATTCTTATTAGATTATCTTTGTCATTCATATTAGATTCTAGTTAGATAAGTTTCTTTTATGAAAATTGGAAAAAGTTTGAAATTTCTTAGATAATTACGTAACTTGAAAACTCACTTTTTTGTTTATGCATGTACGTTAATTAAAGTGTTAAAAAGGGTTGTATTTCATTGTAAAAATAGGTTTACAAGTTGTTTCATGAAGATCGGTCCAGTAATTTTCAAGTTATTACGATTTTTGTAAAGTGAAAATTTTGTTCCTAAGTAAGTTTTAGTATTTTTGTTCTAGGAAATTTTTTGTATATTCATATATGTAAAATATGTTTGTTTTATGATAAAATAGAAGTAAGGGCGAATCTAAATATGTATAATACATAGCTGTAAGGTTGAAATTTGAAGTAAATAAAGGCTACGAAAGTTTCGGTCTTAGCGAAAATATAAGGAAAAACAGGCTCAAAATACGAGGGCCTCTATAAGGTAACAACGGCCGGTATAAAAGCCGGAACGAACGCCGGCACTGCGTCAGTCGCAGCCGAGCCACCGAAGAGGAAACAACACTAGAAAAAAGAAGACCGAAGCCTTCAAGATTTGAACTCTAGTGCAGTGTTTTTATTCCGTTGCCCGTGGTCCCAGCCCCAGTATTATTTCTGAAGTCGTCAAACGTTACGCATTCAGGGGTGCGTGGGTACGTGCGTCACCAGCAACGCAAGGCACGTGCGTACAAAGGGACACAGGGGGCACGTCGAAAAAGGTTTACTCGCCCTCCCCTCTCCCTCATCGGCGGAGCACCGTTGGTCATCCCGGTCCGTCCGCCACAAGTTCTTGGTCCTTCGTGAACCGGATCCCTGTTGGAAGGTGGTGCCAGAAGAGGTACCCAGAAGAGTACCAGAAGAGTACAGAAGATAAGAAGATTGCAAGATGCCCGTCACCAGGTCTCAGAAGGATGCTCCCTCACGTCCCTCGTCACGTCCTTCCGTTAAGGACGCGGCTGAAGAAGGTTCAGGGACAGAAGGGGTCACGTCTGCGTCAGCGTCATCGGGTACAGCAACCACGTCGGGTACAGCGACTACGTCGGGCACGAACACTTCTTCAGGCACAACGACTACAGAGGGGACCACGGCAACGGAATCCACGAAGACTACGGTTGCGACCACCACCACAGCGGCTTCAGAGAGCAAGAAGGGAACAGAAGCCACCCGTAAGGAGACGACAAAGAAGACCCCAGATCAGGCCCCGGCTGAGGAGGTGTATGGGTCAAGAACCACTCTTAAGCCGATGGGGGTCAGTCGTCGCACCAGGTCAGTGAAGACAACGAGCACCTCGGCCAGAAGACGCGAGCTGGAAGCCAGAGAAGAGTTAGCACGTCTGGAGCTGAAGCAAGCACAGGCTGCGGCCAAGCTAGCGCGCGTCAGGTTGGAGCTGGCACAGTATGAAGATGAGGACTCCGTTGATGAAGACCAGGAAGATCGAACAGCACAGGTCCAGAACTGGATCGAAACGTCGGTACTAAATGAAGACGTACCAGAACAAACCGAGCTACGAGGTCAACGCCCCCCCGAGGACCCGAAGAAAGTCAAAGCCGAAGAGAACTCGGCAACCAAGGGAGCTACGATCGAAATTCAAGCGCTAGCGTCGGTGTTGAAAGAAGCTCTTACCACAAGGGAAGGACCAGCGTCGCAGCCGAAGTACATCCATGAGTTACCGTTCTTCAACGGCAGCAGCAGCGAGTGGCTGGCCTTCAAAGTAGTCTATGAAGATACGGCGCCAATGTTTAACGACGTTCAAAACATGACAAGACTAAGAAGAGCATTAAAAGGAAACGCAAGGGAAGCCATCAAGAGCTTATTATATTCGGAAGCATCTCCGCTAGAAGTGATGCAAGCTCTACGAAGAAGATACGGGAGGCCGGACGCACTAGTGTTGGCGGAATTGGAAAAAATCAAGACGTTGCCGAAGATATCAGAGAATCCCAAGGACATATGCATCTTCGCAAGTCAAATCAACAATAGTGTGGCGGCCATCAGAGGATTGAAGAAACCCCAGTATCTACATTCGCCGGAAATGGTGAAACAAATCATCGAGAAGATGCCAACGGTCCTGAAGTTCCGCTGGTACGACTTCACTGCAGCATCGGAAGAAGGCGAGTTCTCCAACCTGACATTGGTGTCCAAGTTCCTGAACATAGAAGCAGACAAGTGTGGAGCCTTCGCGACCATAGAAGAAAAGAGCGGGTTCAAGAGGACTCATCGACAGGCGGCGCACTCTACAAAAGAAAAGGAGAGGGACTTCAACTTGAAACAACAAGAAAAGACTTGCCCTATGTGTGAGGGCGAACACTTCCTCGTCGAGTGTCAGAAGTTCAAGAACGCGTCGGTCCAAGATCGGTGGGCAACAGTGAAGAAAAGTCGCGTCTGCTTCAAGTGTCTTCAGGGGAAACACAGGAAGGAGAGCTGCAGGAAGCCATCGTGCAAGGAGTGCAAGCGGTGGCATCATCATCTGCTGCACGTCGAGTCAGAAGAAAGGAAACCCGAAGATAAGAAAGAAGATAAGGAACCACAAGAAGGAACAAGTGTCGCCGCATCAGTGAACGCGGTCAACAGTACGAGGGCGTACTTGAAGATAGTTCCTGTGGAAGTCTTCGGGTCGAAAGGATCCAAGAAGATACTGGCCCTGATGGATGAAGGGTCAACGGTGTCACTGTTGGACGAGAAGATAGCAAAGGAGGTCGGCGCTCAAGGAAACACGGAAGAACTGGTCATCGAGACAGTGGGAGGCAAGCTACTGAGGAAGAAGGACTCTCAGACATTGGACCTGATAGTGAAAGGTGCTCAGGGAAGCAAGAAGACATTGAAGAGGGTCCGAACCATCGACGAGTTGAAGCTTGCGCCGCAGTTCTTAGACAAGAAGAGGATTGAAGATTGTAAACACTTGAAGAAGATCGCCGACTCTCTCTATTATACAGGGGAGTCACCACAGCTACTCATCGGGCAAGACAACTGGGAGCTGATCGTGACTCGAGAAATAAGAAGAGGCAAACCAGGGGAACCAGTCGCATCGAGAACAGGACTCGGCTGGGTGCTGCATGGGTCGGACAAAGGGGGCACGAAGCCAGTACACTTCCTGAACACGTGTCTTCACATCAACACGGCTGAAGAAGAAATGCATCAAGCCATCAAGGAACACTTCGCCATTGAAGCACTAGGGGTGTTGCCCAGAAGACCCACCACCGACTCAGAGGGAAGAGCACTCGCCATCCTGGAGAAGACCTGCAGAAGACTGGAAGATGGTCGATTCGAAGCTGGGCTCCTGTGGAAGAATGAAGAGGAGCAGATGCCGGAGAGCTACACTTCTGCACGGAACCGATTAATAAACATCGAGAGGAAGATTGACAAGGATCCTCAGCTGAAGGCAGAGTATAGCAAACAAATCCAGCACCTAATCGACAGCAAGTATGCAGAAGAAGCCCCTGATGGACCAGAAGATAACAAGAAGACATGGTACCTGCCTCATTTCGCCGTGGTACATCCATTGAAGAAGAAGATCAGAATCGTCTTCGACGCGGCAGCCAAGTCAAAAGGAAGAAGCCTCAACGACGCTCTGCTACCTGGGCCAGACCTACTGCAGTCTCTGTTCGGCGTGCTACTGCGGTTTCGACAAGGACCACTCGCGGTGGCGGCCGACATCAAGGAGATGTTCCTACAAGTTCGCATCAGGCCAGAAGATAGAGACAGCCTACGGTTCCTGTGGCGAGGAGAAGATCGCAACGTGCTACCAAAGAAGTATAGGATGACATCCGTTATCTTCGGTGCAACATCGTCACCAAGCACAGCGATCTACGTCAAGAACCGGAACGCGGCGGACTACAAGGAGCAATATCCAGAGGCTACAAGGGCGATCGAGCTGAACCATTACATGGACGACTATCTCCATAGTTTCCATTCAGAAGAGGACTTCAGAAGAGTCACAGCTCAAGTGGACTTCATACACAAGAAGGCGGGCTTCGAACTCAGAGGTTGGGCATCAAACCAGCCTAAGCTGCTGCAGGAAGTGAAGACTGACACCACAGAAAAGACAGAAGTGGACCTCGGCGAGAAAGAAGAGAAGACTTTGGGCCTGCGTTGGTTCACAGAAAGGGACTCCATCGGCTTCAGGGCAAACCTACGTAACACACCAGAAGAGATCATCAAAGGGTTCCAGGTGCCCACGAAGAGAGAAGTCACCAGCGCAGTGATGTCGACCTTCGACCCATTGGGGTAGGCGTCACCAATTCTCGTCCAAGGAAAGAAGCTGCTTCAGAACGTGTGGAGAAGCGGCGTCGGTTGGGACGACGAGATAGAAGAAAGGGACTACGAAGCATGGAGAACTTACCTAGAGAAGATGAAGTTGCTCCGAGATCTTCACATACCAAGGTGTCTGGCGCCACATCGCACCGAGGGGGAGCTGCATACGTTCACCGATGCAAGCGAGACAGCGTACGCAGCCACAGTCTACTGGAGGACAGAAGAACCGAGCGGCACCTACCACGTCAGCTTGGTGGCAGCGAAGGTCAGAGTCACACCTCTGAAGCCAGTGTCAATTCCGAGACTCGAGCTGCAGGCGGCACTCCTGGGAAGCAGACTAGCGCACTCCGTGGAAGAAGAGATGGACCTGAAGGTGGTGAAGAAGACTTATTGGACAGACTCCAGCATCGTGCTCTCGTGGATCAAGACGGACCCGAGAACCTTCAAGACGTTCGTGGCTCATCGCTTAGCGGAAATTGAAGACCTGACCCAACCTCAAGAGTGGAGATGGGTACCTACGAGGAAGAACCCAGCAGACGACGCGACGCGCGACGTACCAGAGGACTTCGACCACAATCACCGATGGTTCACTGGACCTGACTTCCTACGAAGAGATGAAGTTCACTGGCCGGCACCGAGGACCTTTAAGAAGGAAACCACCGGTGAAGAAAGGTTAACGGACGTCGTAGCGGCTGCAAGCGTCACGTATCCCGTACCAGACCCTGAAAGGTTTTCGTCATGGAAGAGACTATGGCGTGCTACAGCGAGAGTACTGCAGTTCATCCAACTCTGCAGAACAAAGGAAAAGGTCAACGTCAGCAAGGAAGATCCAACATGGAGAGCGACAGAAAGGAAGAAGACGACAACAGCAGAGAAGCGACATCAGTCTTCGAAAAACGCCGAGAAGAAGTACCTGCCATTGGACGCCGGACTACTAGAGCAAGCCGAAATTCTATTGCTAAAAAGAAGCCAAGAGAAAAGCTTCAGAGAAGACATCAGGTGTCTACAGCAAGGAAAGCAACTAGAAGGCAGTAGCAAGTTGAAGAAGCTCGACGTAGTGCTGGAAGAGGGTCTTCTACGGCTGAAAGGAAGAATCGACGCGATACAGGGTGTAAGCAGGGACTACAAGCGACCCATCGTGCTCGACAGCAAGGAAAGGACAACACGACTCGTCATAGAAGAATACCACTGCCGCTTCAATCACGGCAATCACGCGACGGTCATGAACGAAATAAGGCAACGCTTCTGGGTGCTGGGACTGAGGTCAGCGATCAAGACAGTTCAGCATCAATGCCAATGGTGCAAGACGAAGAGGGCAACGCCACAAGAACTCCCGACGGGCAACTTACCGGTAGAAAGGCTAATGCACGGCAGCTTTCCATTCACGTGCACCGGCGTAGATTACTTCGGCCCGCTGACAGTCACCGTGGGAAGACGTCACGAGAAAAGGTGGGGCGCTCTATTTACATGCCTAACCACAAGGGCTGTACACATAGAGCTCGCTCCCTCACTCTCCACGGACAGCATGATCATGGCGCTACGAAGATTCGCCGCGAGAAGAGGAATGCCGAAGACAATCTATAGTGATAACGGGACCAACTTCGTCGGCGCTAACCACGAACTGAAAGAAGCGCTAGAGAACATGAAGCAAGAAGACCTCACCTCAGAAGCAGAGAAGATCGGCGTGCAGTGGAAGTTCATCCCTCCTGGTGCGCCAAACATGGGCGGCGCATGGGAGCGTCTGGTGCGATCAATCAAAACCGCACTGGGCGCCACACTCAACGAGCAACATCCACGAGAGGAGGTCCTACATACCCTCCTCCTAGAGGCCGAGCACATAGTCAACTCTCGGCCTCTCACTCACCTCTCCGAGAATCCTGAAGAAGAAGCACTCACGCCCAACCATTTCCTCATTGGGCGTTCCTGCGGCGCGGCGAGGATCGGCAGCTTCACCGACAACGAGCTCGTGGGCAGACACACCTGGAAGGCTGCGCAGCGACTTGCCGATCACTTCTGGCAACGCTGGCTGCGCGAGTACCTGCCCACTCTGCTGCCAAGGAAGACGTCGGGAAGGAGCGACGGTGCTGATCTACGCGTCGGGGACGTCGTGCTCATCGTCGACCGCAGCCTACCGAGATGCACCTGGCCACGCGGTAGAATCCAGCGGGTGTATCCGGGACCAGACGGGCGGACAAGAGTCGTCGACGTCGAGACCAGAGGAGGAGTGCTACGGAGACCGAGTTCGAGAGTGGTGCTGCTGGTGCCGGGAGTGTCGCCGAGCCAGGAAGATGGTGCGACGCACGAGGGGGAGACTGTCGGCGACGAGACCCACGTAGGGACACGAGGTGCAAGTAGTGGAAGGAGCGCCTCCATAGTGACAGTGTTGTGAAAGTGAAATTGTGTATGTCGGCGGCGAGACCCACGCAGGGACAAGGGGTGCAAGTAGTGGGAGGACTTTTGCCGTTGTACAGTGTAGTTTGTAAGGAATTTTGTAAGGTGATTTTCTAATTGGAATTAATTATGTTTATGTTTATTGTACATTTATAATTCTTATTAGATTATCTTTGTCATTCATATTAGATTCTAGTTAGATAAGTTTCTTTTATGAAAATTGGAAAAAGTTTGAAATTTCTTAGATAATTACGTAACTTGAAAACTCACTTTTTTGTTTATGCATGTACGTTAATTAAAGTGTTAAAAAGGGTTGTATTTCATTGTAAAAATAGGTTTACAAGTTGTTTCATGAAGATCGGTCCAGTAGTTTTCAAGTTATTACGATTTTTGTAAAGTGAAAATTTTGTTCCTAAGTAAGTTTTAGTATTTTTGTTCTAGGAAATTTTTTGTATATTCATATATGTAAAATATGTTTGTTTTATGATAAAATAGAAGTAAGGACGAATCTAAATATGTATAATACATAGCTGTAAGGTTGAAATTTGAAGTAAATAAAGGCTACGAAAGTTTCGGTCTTAGCGAAAATATAAGGAAAAACAGGCTCAAAATACGAGGGCCTCTATAAGGTAACAACGGCCGGTATAAAAGCCGGAACGAACGCCGGCACTGCGTCAGTCGCAGCCGAGCCACCGAAGAGGAAACAACACTAGAAAAAAGAAGACCGAAGCCTTCAAGATTTGAACTCTAGTGCAGTGTTTTTATTCCGTTGCCCGTGGTCCCAGCCCCAGTATTATTTCTGAAGTCGTCAAACGTTACGCATTCAGGGGTGCGTGGGTACGTGCGTCACCAGCAACGCAAGGCACGTGCGTACAAAGGGACACAGGGGGCACGTCGAAAAAGGTTTACTCGCCCTCCCCTCTCCCTCATCGGCGGAGCACCGTTGGTCATCCCGGTCCGTCCGCCACAATTATGTAACACATAAAACCAGAAATAAAAACTAATAACCTATCATATTGTTTCTTTTTCCCTTTAAGAAAAATGTCATGCATTGTTTTCAAGATTTGTGTTACCCTGAAAACACAAATTTATGAAAACAATGCAATAACAATAATATCTCTAAAAGCTGGGTACCCTAGTACGGCTGCACTATACCTATATATGTATGTATCTATGTAGTGCAGTGGCTTTCGTTCATGAAGCAACCACTACACGGCAGCACTTTCGCGACCTCGAGCAAAGCCGAAGTTGCCCATCTATAACAGTATATTAATCTATGGTGCAAATTGCGCCTTTACACCGCGGTAATCCGTCCCATTATGACATACGCTTGTGTCATCTTCGCGCACTCCAACCCCCGCTACCTCTATAGGATGCAGGTCCTCCAAAACCGTTTCCTCAGGAAAGTCACGGGAGCCCCGTACTATGTCCGTAATGATAGCCTCCATTCGGATCTTAAAATCCCCACCGTGCAGCAGTTCATGAAGCGCCTTTCCAAGCGCTTCTTCGACTCTGCCACTAGGCACCCCAACCCGCTAATCGCATCGGCCGCCCGATACGATCCATCGCGTATCAGTTCCGTCCGCCGCCCGAGGCATACCCTTGTCACCCCCGATGACCCCATCACTCTCCTCCAGGAGAGCCGTAGGGAAACCAGCACAGTTCGCAGATACACACACAGACCGACCTCGTCATTCCGTCCTCGCCGCCGAGGACGCCCGCCGCGACATCCAAGTCAATGCCCCCCCCGACCCTTGCATGAGCCAGCCCGCGTCGCTGAGCCTGTAGTTTTAAATCAGCCCCAAAATAATGTTATCATTCAGATCCAGCCTGTCCCTTGCGCTGTCCTCCCCAGTGACGCCCTAAGCCGAGGTTCGTACCCCACAGGGGGTGACCTTAGCGAGTGGTCACTTAGTTTGTAGTTTTAGTTTTAAGCTCTGGCTGGAGGCCTTAGAGTCATCTATGGCATCTACAGAAAAGATTGGTTAAGCAGCACACAACCTCTTCTAGGTTGACCTGCGAGATGTCATACAAAAAAAAAAAAAAGACAATAAAAGTGTGGATAATCTGACTTCAATCCTGAGTTTTATTCTATTAAACGACGAAGATCCCGGTTAAGTTAGCTACCCAACGCTAAAGTGGTGACCCCGAGAACCCCGAAAATCCCGAAAAAAACAAAAAACCGACGACCGGAAACCGGACTACAACACAATCATGAACAAGAACGATATCGAAGATTTCAGCGACGCTCAGGGCAGCACAGCTATGAAGAACGACGTGGCATCAATCTCACTACCTGCAAGACTACCACCATTCTGGCGTCAAAACCCACGACTATGGTTCGCGCAATTTGAAGCCGCCGTCGCTGCCAGCAAGATAAGTGAAGAGCAGAAATTCAACCTCGTTGTTCCACTACTTGGCAAGAGCGACCTAGAACAGATCGGCGACATCATCTTACATCCACCGAGCACCGGGAAGTACAGCGCGCTCAAAGATAGACTTATATCAACGTACCAGGAGTCAGATCACCGCCAGTTACAAAAGCTACTCAGCGGACTCGAACTCGGCGACCAGAAGCCAAGCCAGCTGCTGCGTAAAATGCGAGACCTCAGTGGGAAGCTACTATCAGATGAAGCGCTGAAGGTTATGTGGCTCAACCAGCTGCCCACACAGGTGCGCGCCGTACTCTCCGTAAACACAGAGTCGTCGCTCGAAGTGCTAGCTGCGATGGCAGACAAAATGATGGAACATTTTGAACCAGCTACAGTCGCCGCAGTCTCTACGTCAAACTCTCCATCGTCAAGTCCAGCAGTCAACGAGGGGCAGATAAACGCGATAACAGCTCTACAAATCAACATGCTTACGAAACAAATAGAAAAATTGTCACTCGAAGTCGCCGAACTCCGCAACCATCAATATTCGTCGCATCATCGTTCTAGGAGAAGCTGGCAACACTGGGTTGAGAGAGGATGGTCAAGATGGCGGCAATAAAGGACGCACGTTTGTATTAAATAAAAATGAATTTTATTTAACAAAATAACATGGGGACGCCAAAACTCCGCGCATCGTGGCCGCTTCCGCTCACGTTCACATTCAAGACAGCGTACTGATAACGCCCGCAAGCCCGGCGATCCCAACTGGTTGTGCCGTTATCACTACCGATTTGGCAATGGAGCACGAAAATGTGAATCGCCGTGTCCCTTCACAAAGCGGGAAAACTAGAACGTACATCGATAGTGGCGGGTGTCGATGTAAACCAAACTAACCGCCGCTTATGTGTAATCGACACCAAAACAAGAGAAAAATTTTTAGTCGACACGGGAGCCGACATATCAGTGCTAGCCGCGCGAAACCAGAAATATTCAAGACCGGCGGAGAATGCAAGTTACAAACTGTACGCGGCAAACGGAACAGAGATTCGTACCTACGGAGAGCGCACACTCGAGCTCAACCTAGGCTTACGAAGAAGTTTTAAGTGGACTTTCGTCGTCGCCAACGTGAAGACTTTGTGGTGACACAAAGTTGCAATTATGCCAACGCAGCGGTTTCGATATACGAGGCGACGCCACGCGATCGGAGAGCACAGTGCGCAACCCGACTTGGTCTCAGTTAGTCGCCCTCACAATATTGTAAGATAGTCTAAGTGGGTTTGGATCAATAAACACACAAAGTTTTACCTCACACATCTCCTTTTATTTACTTCGCCTTCACAGCAAGAAATAGTACAAAAACTTCATTACTGGGTGCCGACCTTCTAGTACATCATAAACTGTTAGTCGACTTGCACCGAAGAAAACTAATCGACCGTTTAACGGAGCTCAGCGTGAACGCCATCAAAATAAACAGCAAAGAAGAATCGATCCACGTTATCAACCGCGACCACACTCATCACGACCTGCTGAAGAAATATCCAGATGTACTGCGACCGATGACACTCAAAACTCCAGTCAAGCATGACGTCACACATCACATCGAGACAACTGGGCCGCCGATCTACTCTCGGCCGCGCCCTCTACCGCCCGACAAGTATAAAGCGGCTAAACTTGAGTTCGAGCGCATGATCGAGAGTGGAATATGCAAGCCGTCAAACAGTCCGTGGGCAAGTCCGCTACACATCGTAAAGAAAAAAGACGGATCACTACGAGTATGTGGCGATTACAGAAGACTCAACGCCGTCACAGTTCCAGACCGATATCCCATTCCACGAATTCAAGATTTCACATACCAACTTCACGGCAAGAAAATATACTCAAAACTTGATCTGAAAATGGCATATTTTTGGATACCTATTTCAAAAGAAGACGCTCAGAAGTCAGCGATTATAACACCGTTCGGACTCTTCGAATTTACTTGCATGACGTTTGGCCTAAGCAACTCCGGTCAAACTTTTCAACGTTTCATGCACGAGGTACTACGAGGACTAGACGACAACGTATTCTGTTTCGTCGGCGATCTGCTTGTCCACTCAAAAAACAAGGAAGAACATCGCCGCCACCTAGAGCAAGTGCTAGAACGACTAAACACCTACGGCGTCAGTCTCAACATCGACAAGTGCGAATTTGAAAAAGAAAAAATCGAGTTCCTCGGATACGAGGTATCAGCAGACGGAATCAAACCCACTCAAGAAAGAATACAAGCCATAGTCAACTATCCGAAACCGCAGACAGTTCAAGAATTAAGAAGATTTCTGGGAATGATAAACTTTTACCGTAGTTGTTTACCACATCAAGCCGAGCAACAACATGAACTAAACAAATACCTACACAACAGCAAGAAGAATGATAAGACTCCCATTCAATGGTCACAAGTAGCAGAAGAAGCCTTTGAGAAATGCCGACAAAGCATCCTCGAGGCAACAACATTGACTCATCCGATACCTAACGCACCGTTATGTTTATTCACTGACGCATCAAATACAAGCATCACGCCGTCCTACAACAAAAGGTCAACAACGTATGGAAACCACTGGCATTCTTCTCTAAAACGATGAGCGAGACGCAGCGACGATACAGCGTGTACGATCGCGAACTATTAGCAATGTACACCGCTGTACAACATCTACGACGACTCATAGAGGGCAGTGACCTTACAATATGCACCGATCACAAACCACTTACTTACGCGCTGACAAGAACGCCAAGTAGCAGCGACACACCACGAAGAGAGAGACAGCTACACTACATCAGTCAGTTCTGCACGAAGATCGAATATGTGCACGGTGATAACAACGAAGCAGCCGACGCCTTATCACGTATCGAAGAAATCAACTTGTCACACTCCACAATCGACTACAACCTACTCGCCCAAGACCAAGAAAATGACGACGAACTGAAGATCTGTATGTCAAACCCGAGTCTACAGTTTGCCCGCATCACATTGCCCGGAGGTCAACGACCCATCACATGTGAAACATCAACTGGCAACATTCGTCCATACCTACCAGCGACTTATCGTATAAGGGTGTGCGAACAACAAGGAAGATAATGTCAACAAAGTTTTTTTGGCCAAGTATGAACAGAGATGTTGGTTTGTGGGCCAAATCATGCATCGGTTGCCAGCGTGGAAAAGTTCAACGACACGTTATCAGTCCACTCGGCGAGTTTCAAAAATCATCGCGATTCGAACACATTCACATCGACATCGTGGGACCACTGCCGCCCTCTAACGACTACAGATACCTAGTCACGATGATCGATCGCTGCCAAAGAGATTTAAAAGAACTATAGAGCGGGCATTGGGAATATTGCCATACAAAAATGTTGATGTCGGGTGTCAGTAGCGCTATCTAGCGTTGTATAGCAAAACCACGTATTAAAATAATTCATCAGAATATATTTCAGCCATTACACAATAGATGGCAGAACTGAGCATCTTGTGATAGGGGTGCAACATTTTAGAATGGCACAATTATCGATACATAAACATCGATAAAGTTAACTAGGATTTAAATATTAGAAAAAAAATTAAAAGTGTATAAGGGCAGAACAGAAATTAAATTATTAGTTATTAATACAATCCTATATTATCTATTTGACGATTATGTTCAACAGTATTGTTATTAATCTATCGTCATTAACTTAGTCAATGAACAACTTACAAAAATGTTTTTTTTTTCGCTCATATGATTTGATGAAAACGTCTTTTTCTTTTGACCAACTTCCACCGTCTCGATTTTATTTTTCCCATGTCATAAAATGATCCTAACATTAAATGTGTCAAACGGCATGAAAATAAATGTTTTAATTAATTTTTGTGAACAGCTCGCCCTTGAACAAAATAAAAATGTTTCAAAAGGGAGCTAGTCTCCTAAAAAAGTTTTTCCGTATCTCTTTCATTCATAAACAAGTCAGTATACGAAATTAATCATTTGGTATTTTAATTACTCTTCGACTTAATAAATATCGATAAACAGACAACTCTAATTCTTTAGCAAAGTTGTCGTATACTTCGTACAGCTACTGAGCAACAGATGGCGTTTATTTAAAAAATGCAAGAGTTCTAGAATAATATCAGACAAACTCTTAAAAGACAGGTAAAAATAAAAAATATTTACGAAAATAAATTGATTTCAAGTCCACATGTTTTCTTATATCTTGATTTGCAGTTACGCAAAGCGCAACTAGGCATATTTTCCTATAATCGTCCAACGAAGTTTGAATTTTGACGCACGATCACACGACCTGTCAGGCGGTCGTCTCAAACTAGACTGGTCGCTTTTTTACCGAGTGGTCAAAATTTGTGGATCACAACTTTCTTCGTGATGTCCCGTCTATTGCTCGTATATAGTTTAATGTCTTTGATCGCTGCACTAAATGGCCGGAAGCGATACCTATCCGTGACGTCACCGCCGACACTATAGCTAAGGCATTATACGAGGGGTGGATATCGCGATTTGGCTGTCCACTACGTGTCACGACGGACCAAGGAAGGCAATTCGAATCATCGTTATTCAACGCCCTAATAAAGAAGTTTGGCATCACGAGAATACGAACTACGGCATACCACCCGCAAGCAAATGGTCAAGTCGAGCGCTGACATCGTACATTGAAGGCCGCGCTCATGGCGAGAGGCGCCGGCACACACTGGAGCGAGGAGTTATCGACCGTATTGCTTGGATTACGTACGGCACTTCGTGAAGACACACAAGTCAGCCCGGCCCTGATGACCTATGGATCAACACTCAGAATACCGTCAGATTTCTTCGCGCCTACACAGCCGAATAATGAAAACGCAGAATTCGTCCGCCAGCTGACCGAAACAATGTCGTCACTCGCACCTAACAGCAAATCACATACCAACAACAGGAGCACGTTTGTACACAAAGACCTCGCAACGTGTACGCGTGTTTTCGTGTGAAGTCCATTGACCCCTCCTTACGACGGCCCGTTCAAGGTGATTCAACGTGACAGCAAGCATTTCACCATACAGATGCCACTTCGAACTACAGTTGTCTCAATAGACAGACTCAAGCCAGCACATCTAATCAACGAAGAAGAATGTACCACATCTCCATCAACATGCGCACAACAAGCACCGCGCACCAAGAGCACTCATACCGCGAGCGACGCGCTCAAGTCAACAGAACCTCGCAGACGGAACACGTGGACTCAGGCAGTGACAAGCAGTATGGATCTTCACTCGACGAGGGCGCTCGACGGAAAGGACCGCGGCGGCGCTCCGCGCGCCACCCATATTTATAGGCTCGCGAATGCGCGCAATACATTAGTGCCGTGTGCAAAACAGCGCCCCGCACCCCGCACGCGTCTCATTCCACGCACATCGCTATTGGTGGATATTGTAAATATTAGATTTAGTACTAGCACTAATTGTACCATTATTTTTGTAGATATAAGTAGCGTAATTTTTGACAATAAAAGTGTGGATAATCTGACTTCAATCCTGAGTTTTATTCTATTAAACGACGAAGATCCCGGTTAAGCTAGCTACCCAACGCTAAAGGCTCAAACACATAGCTACTAGCTAAGCCAATGTATTTGCGCCGCTTGGAGTTTTCAGCACATGCAGCAGCGGCGCCAGCACAACACGCTGAACTAGGAAGATGGGATGGTGCAAGGGTGTCGACACAAATGTTGCATCCCACACGAAAGGCCTACCCAGCAGCTTCCATGGCATTATATGGTCATACCATCAGGTCTCTTCCCATCGTCGCGTGCCAAGCCACTGGGTTCTAAGACAGCTGGCACCCCGGCGATGACAAGAGCACGACGGATTAAGTCAATTTTTGCTAGCGTGTCGTGCTAACCGACCTCAGGAGTGCAGGTCGGTTAGCACGACACGTTAGCTTAAATGACTGCAGGAAAGGCCATGGTGCCCGAGGCAGTCGACTACTTCACCACATTGACAGCGGTGTGGAGCACCACAAGGAGCGCCCAAACGTAGGCAAGTAGCGACCCGGAATGTTGTATCACCCAACATAGGCGAAAATCCCAATTTTTCTATTTAAATACACTACTTTTAAAAAGCTTCTAATCGTTATTTCATTGAATTCCTAACAACATATATACTCACAGAACTTTCTTCTGACATTTTCGCTTCTTCTTCTATATATCTTCTTCTTCTCTTCTATATATCTTCTTCTTCTATTACATAAAAAATTCGTTAGTCTCGCTAAAACTTGAGAACGGCTGGACCGATTTGACTAATTTTGAATTAGGTATTCGTGGAAGTCTAGGGAAGGTTTAAAAGGTGAGGCGGTACGAAGTTTGCCCAGTCAGCTAATGATAGAATAGGCGCTTGGAACTTACTTTTCTGTCAGCTTCTTCTTCTTCGAAGTCTTCGGTATTGACCTTAGATTATATCTCAGAACAATATTATATACCTCGTATTGACATTTAAAAACAATAAAACCACAAAAAAGAAAAAGCACAAACTAGCAAAAAGTTTAAATATAAAAAGTTTTATATGTTTGCAAAAATAACCTCTTAGGCACAAATCTAGACTCCATGGTTGATACTGAGCAAGAAGTTTTAAAATATAGGGAGTTGGTGCTTCGTAGTAAACAAACCGGCCAAGTGCGAGTTGGACTCGCGTGAAGAGGGTTCCGTACGATGTTACCTATCACGTTTTTTAGGGTTCCGTAGCCAAATGGCAAAAACGGAACCCTTATAGATTCGTCATGTCTGTCTGTCTGTCCGTGTATGTCACAGCCACTTTTTGTCGAAAGTATAAGAGCTATCCTGTTGAAACTTGGTAGAAAGATGTATTATGTGAACCGCATTAGGATTTTCACACAAAAATCAAAACAAAACAAATTTTGGGGGTGCCCCCCATACTTAGAATTGAAACTCAAAAAAAAATTTTTCACCATAACCATACGTGTAGGGTATCTATGAATAGGTCTTTAAAAATGATATTGAGGTTACTAACATCATTTTTTTCTAAACTGAACAGTTTGCGCGAGAGACACTTCCAAAGTGGTAAAAAGTGTGTCCCCCCCCCCCGTAACTTCTAAAATAAGAGAATGATAAAACTAAAAAAAATATATAATGTAGACCTCAACCAAAACTACCAACGAAAATTGGTTTGGATGAGATACAGTTAGCAGTTTTTGAGATATAGTACATTTTCAAAAACCGCAAATATAACTTTGCCATTCATACAAATACTATGAAAAACAAAGTTATTTTTATTGTTTGTGTAAATTACTTACTAATCTCAATATAATTATATCTCTAATCTATGCTTGATGCTACGGAACCCTTCATGGGCGAGTCCAACTCGCACTTGGCCGGTTTTTTAAATCTGACCCAAATTGGTACGCACAATATTGAGTGATTTACCATGTTATTTTGATATCATGGACTTCTTATAGGTTTTCCTATAATGTATAAGTAGAAAACTAATTACTGTATTTTTTTCAAAATTTTAGGTTCAGTAGTTTCGGAGATAAGGGGGGGGGATGGTCAAAGTTTCGTCTATTTTCTTGAATAACTTGGAAACCATTTATTTTAAAATTACAAAAAAAATACATTTAAGTTAAAGTTAGTTAAAAATACATTTCATTCACATTGCCGGTCGCTCGGCGTGACTGATGATGATGATGCCATCTAGCCGATTTCGGCCACAGCGACTGCAATCGATGACTTTTTTTTAGAGTGGTTGAGAGTTTTGATATGCCCTTTCATGTGCTCTCCAGTGACTCGCATATCCAACTTTTGCCGTAAAACTCCGAGCACAAAGTGGACAAGTAAGGACACCATTGATGACATTGGTTAACTTTCGCAATTCGGAACTCCTCTGCTTGATAGCGTTTGCGGTTTGTCTGTTTGTTCTATTGTTATCTTGTTGCTTTAGTAGGTTTCGGTGCCTTGTCAATGCCTCTGTTATAAGCTCGTTATTCTCATCAAACCAATCCTCATTAACGCGTACTTTAGTGCCCAACATCTGAAAACCAGTGCCCAAAAGCCGAGAAGAGAAGTCTTGCCATTGGGCCTCAAGATCATCATTTGACACAGTAAATGTACTAAATTCAGAATTGATAGCAAGGGCGTACTCCTTTCTCATGTTGAAATTCTCAAGTTTTCCTACGTTAAGGCGCGCAGCCCTTACTAGAGATGATCTGCGAGGAGGATGGAGACGAAGCTTAAGCTTTGTAATAACAAGCCTATGATCTGACCAACAATTTGCACCTCGCATTACACGTGTAATTTTAACTTGGGGTATGTCTCTTTGGCGAACAAGCGCGTAATCAATTAGATGCCAGTGTTTGGAACGAGGGTGCATCCACGTAGCCTTATGTTTCATCGGCAATCTGAATAGTGTGTTAGTGATGAATAAATTGAACTGGGCACAAAGGCTGAGTAATGATTGCCCATTACTATTCATGTTACCGACTCCGTGCCTACCCAACACACTAGGCCACGCTTCGAAGTTACGCCCAACTCTTGCATTAAAATCACCCAAGATTAATATTTGCTCCCTAGGCGAGACACTAGCCAGAGCCTGAGCCAATTCTTCATAAAATCTGTCCTTAACCTCGTCTGAATTTGTCATGGTAGGTGCGTATACACTTATCACATTCAAGTAATTATCATTATCTAGATGAAGGCGTAACGATATCATACGATCTGATTTGTACGTTGGGTATTCGCCCAATTTCTTGGCAATGGACGTCTTAATTGCAAAACCCACCCCTGAGCGCCTGGGTTCAGACATAGCAGTCCCCTTCCAAAAGAAAGTGTATCCACCGCCACACTCTTCCCGTTCACCTTCGTCAGCAAGATGGGTTTCGCTGAGTGCAGCTATGTCTACATTGTATCGAGCAAGCTCACGTGCTACAATTGCTGTCTTACGCTCAGGGCATTGATTAGTAACTCGATCCAGAAGAGTGCGCACATTCCACGCACCAAATGTCATAGTTGATGATTTTATATACTTTTTATTGCGTCGACCACAAAGAAAGGGTTGCACAGGCAGCTGTGGTTACTACCTCCCAGATAAAGTGGGCGAACAATTTTTGGGACACCTTTTCTAGCCCCCTCCCCGGCTGAGCGGGGGAAGCAGTGCCTCCCTAAATAGGGCTGCTTCGTCACTCAACGTGCTGCCCAATCCGTGCCGTCACCCAAATTGCAGCACGAAAACGACCACTCTCCTTGAGCCGCCTATGTGCAGACATCAGACAAAGCTCAGCTTGCAATACAGCCGAACCTCTCTACCTTTGTCCATCGCCATAGGACTTAAATCGGAAGCCATTGTTCGGAAGCAGTCAGGTGCGCAGGATATATTAAAGTGCATAAGTGTGCGCGCAAACACAGATGCACTCTCTCGTCCATACCCTCCTTGATCCAGTGGAACGGGAACCGCTACGACTGGAGAAAGGCTAGATGCAGTGAGTTGGCCGGTCAATAACTAAATATCCCCTATTGCCGCCCTTAAGGCCTTCCACAATGCCTAGCTGCCTAGCCACCCAAGGTGGACCGCCATTGAAGCCTAGACAGACCCTATGCACTTTGCGGGAGGAAACCGCAACACTTGAAAAAAATAATCAAGCCCCTCTACCAGGTTTTGCCCACGAGTCGACGTGGTTACCGGGATGTGGCCGCTGCGTGCAACACAGCTACTTGGAGCCACTGGTGAGAGTTTGTAAAATATCAACGATTTTTTACTACGCACTCCGCCGCCTGATAAGGCCGACTGGCTGGAGCCCGACGCTGATATTCCACTACATCCTAATGGACGCTCGGCGTGACTAAGGAGCATTCAAGTATTGTTTTTACGAATGGGTATGAATGGCTCATTCAAGTCTTGTTAAGTTTTTGTTGATAATTAGTTTCTCTATTTTAAAATGTAGCTGTAAACATTGACTGTTGAAAAAAACATCACGTGAACTTTAAACACGATTATGTTAAAAAGTAAATTGATAACGTATATTATATATTTTATGACTTTTATTGGTGGGGGGGGTTATATCTACATACGATAAAATAAAAAACAACATACTTCACAGTACAAAAATATATATTTACAGGCGTACAACTACCTCGAAAAATTTGCTGACGGTTAAAATTTTTTTACGGAAATTAAATAATTTAGTACAACTATACCTTTTCACAAACATTCAAAATATTGTTATCATCTGAAAGCTAAGTTGATATTGTAACTACTGTGTAAAAATTTTGTTGATAAGTTTATCTAGTACATAAAATAATTTAAAGAAAAACAAAAAACCCGACTGCTTAAAAACTAATTTTGAAAAATACGTGAAAAAGTTAACTTAAATAAATACTAAAAAGAAAGAAACAAGCCCAACAGAACAGCAGGAAGAAGCAGAACAGAACGACTCACAGTCGGGGCCCATTCAAATTTTACCAATCAAATCTTCCCAAGGGGCCCCGACTGTGAGTCGTTCTGTTCTGCTTCTTCCTGCTGTTCTGTTGGGCTTGTTTCTTTCTTTTTAGTATTTATTTGAGTTAACTTTTTCACGTATTTTTCAAAATTAGTTTTTAAGCAGTCGGGTTTTTTGTTTTTCTTTAAATTATTTTTTATTTTTCACTTTTTAGTTACGATTCATTGTTCACTGTTTTTTTTTTTTTGTTTATATATCGTTTATACTTGAAATAAAAACTTAAATTAATGAGTAAGAAAATTAGCGAGAATGATTGTTTTGTTAAACAACTTTAAATCGTTATATATCCTAAACTATTACTTAAAATGAAAAATGATAAAAGAAACCTAAAGATGATTTTAAAATACCTATTCAACGACACCCCACTTGACATAGTTCATCGACTTTTATTTTTTTCATTTTGACAATATGGCGTCTGGTTGTCGCTGTAGTGAATTTTGATTACTGTCATATCTTTAGTGACACTCGCAAGGTTAAGACGAATCGATTGACGTAAGAATTACCAAAATCGGCCTACGCGTTTGGTCTCTAGAACGCCACATAGAAACAAACATACATACATACATACATACATAGACTGATAAACACATTACCCTCCTTTGCGTCGCGCAGTCGGGTAAATATGATATTGATTGAAGTAATACCCACCCGTAAACTGCGTTTTTAGGGTTCCGTAGTCAAATGGCAAAAACGGAACCCATATAGATTCGTCATGTCTGTCTGTCTGTCTGTCTGTCCGTCCGTATGTCACAGCCACTTTTTGTCGAAAGTATATAAGAGCTATCCTGCTGAAACTTGGTAAGTAGATGTATTATGTGAACCGCATTAGGATTTTCACACAAAAATAAAAACAAAACAAATTTTGGGAGTGCCCCCCATACTTAGAATTGAAACTCAAAAAAAATTTTTTCACCAAATCCATACGTGTGGGGTATTTATGGATAGGTCTTTAAAAATTATATTGAGGTTACTAACATCATTTTTTTCTAAACTGAACAGTTTGCACGAGAGACACTTCCAAAGTGGTAAAATGTGTGTCCCCCCCCTGTAACTTCTAAAATAAGAGAATGACAAAACTAAAAAAAAAATATAATGTAGACCTCAACAAAACCTTCCAACGAAAATTGGTTTGGATGAGATACAGTTAGCAGTTTTTGAGATATAGTACATTTTCAAAAACCGCAAATACAACTTTGCTATTCATACAAACACTATGAAAAACAAAGTTATTTTTATTGTTTGTTTATATTACTTACTAATCTCAATATAATTATATCCTTAGTCTATGCTTGCTACTACGGAGCCCTTCATGGGCGAGTCCAACTCGCACTTGGCCGTTTTTACATTTCTTGTTTGTTTTAGTTCAGTAAAGTTAGAGTAGTTATATCATACGTAACTATTTTCTACAATATATTTTCTTTCCAATGATGTATCACACTTTTTAATCAATAATCATAGAATAAAATATAAAAATTATGAAATTTCACAATCCGGGAAAGTTTGTTTACAATGGCCGCCATTTTTGTTTGATTACGTGCGCAAAAATTCTAATCATATTCTAAATTGTTTTCAACATTGATAAAATGTGGGCAGTGGAGGAATTCAAAATGATGAAATAACTAATTATCAGTACTTTTTTTATCGTGGTAATGTCATTAAATCAGTCCTTCCACCTAAGCCAAGGCACGAGAGACTGTCAGACTTGTACTGACTAAAATCCACGGTGTCCTTCAATAGCCCTTTACGTTCCGGGATCACGGCAATTCGGTTCCCGCGATTCCGAATTATCAGTACTATAAATAGTTTTTTTTTAATCTGATAGCGGGCATTCTGCAACCCGCAGAAAAAAGAATGATGGTTCTGAGTACGGAACCATCATTTTCAGACTCTTTTTTTATTCAAGAAAAGTATTGACCAAAACTCGAATATACTGACTATGTTTCGAGGAAATTTTTCAAAACTCTTCTTCGATAACTACCTTTACGCTTAAATCGTTACCATTGATTTAGATTCATATACAGAATGATTTTTTAGTCACCATCCAAATTTTGATATATTAATCTTTAGCGAAAATCATTGAACACGTGTTTTTAGGGTTCCGTAGCCAAATGGCAAAAACGGAACCCTTATAGATTCGTCATGTCTGTCTGTCTGTCCGTGTATGTCACAGCCACTTTTTGTCGAAAGTATAAGAGCTATCCTGTTGAAACTTGGTAGAAAGATGTATTATGTGAACCGCATTAGGATTTTCACACAAAAATCAAAACAAAACAAATTTTGGGGGTGCCCCCCATACTTAGAATTGAAAGTCAAAAAAAAATTTTTCACCAAACCCATACGTGTGGGGTATGTATGGATAGGTCTTTAAAAATGATATTGAGGTTACTAACATCATTTTTTTCTAAACTGAACAGTTTGCGCGAGAGACACTTCCAAAGTGGTAAAAAGTGTGTCCCCCCCCCCGTAACTTCTAAAATAAGAGAATGATAAAACTAAAAAAAATATATAATGTAGACCTCAACCAAAACTACCAACGAAAATTGGTTTGGATGAGATACAGTTAGCAGTTTTTGAGATATAGTACATTTTCAGAAACCGCAAATATAACTTTGCCATTCATACAAATACTATGAAAAACAAAGTTATTTTTATTGTTTGTGTAAATTACTTACTAATCTCAATATAATTATATCTCTAATCTATGCTTGATGCTACGGAACCCTTCATGGGCGAGTCCAACTCGCACTTGGCCGGTTTTTTAAATCTGACCCAAATTGGTACGCACAATATTGAGTGATTTACCATGTTATTTTGATATCATGGACTTCTTATAGGTTTTCCTATAATGTATAAGTAGAAAACTAATTACTGTATTTTTTTCAAAATTTTAGGTTCAGTAGTTTCGGAGATAAGGGGGGGGGATGGTCAAAGTTTCGTCTATTTTCTTGAATAACTTGGAAACCATTTATTTTAAAATTACAAAAAAAATACATTTAAGTTAAAGTTAGTTAAAAATACATTTCATTCACATTGCCGGTCGCTCGGCGTGACTGATGATGATGATGCCATCTAGCCGATTTCGGCCACAGCGACTGCAATCGATGACTTTTTTTTAGAGTGGTTGAGAGTTTTGATATGCCCTTTCATGTGCTCTCCAGTGACTCGCATATCCAACTTTTGCCGTAAAACTCCGAGCACAAAGTGGACAAGTAAGGACACCATTGATGACATTGGTTAACTTTCGCAATTCGGAACTCCTCTGCTTGATAGCGTTTGCGGTTTGTCTGTTTGTTCTATTGTTATCTTGTTGCTTTAGTAGGTTTCGGTGCCTTGTCAATGCCTCTGTTATAAGCTCGTTATTCTCATCAAACCAATCCTCATTAACGCGTACTTTAGTGCCCAACATCTGAAAACCAGTGCCCAAAAGCCGAGAAGAGAAGTCTTGCCATTGGGCCTCAAGATCATCATTTGACACAGTAAATGTACTAAATTCAGAATTGATAGCAAGGGCGTACTCCTTTCTCATGTTGAAATTCTCAAGTTTTCCTACGTTAAGGCGCGCAGCCCTTACTAGAGATGATCTGCGAGGAGGATGGAGACGAAGCTTAAGCTTTGTAATAACAAGCCTATGATCTGACCAACAATTTGCACCTCGCATTACACGTGTAATTTTAACTTGGGGTATGTCTCTTTGGCGAACAAGCGCGTAATCAATTAGATGCCAGTGTTTGGAACGAGGGTGCATCCACGTAGCCTTATGTTTCATCGGCAATCTGAATAGTGTGTTAGTGATGAATAAATTGAACTGGGCACAAAGGCTGAGTAATGATTGCCCATTACTATTCATGTTACCGACTCCGTGCCTACCCAACACACTAGGCCACGCTTCGAAGTTACGCCCAACTCTTGCATTAAAATCACCCAAGATTAATATTTGCTCCCTAGGCGAGACACTAGCCAGAGCCTGAGCCAATTCTTCATAAAATCTGTCCTTAACCTCGTCTGAATTTGTCATGGTAGGTGCGTATACACTTATCACATTCAAGTAATTATCATTATCTAGATGAAGGCGTAACGATATCATACGATCTGATTTGTACGTTGGGTATTCGCCCAATTTCTTGGCAATGGACGTCTTAATTGCAAAACCCACCCCTGAGCGCCTGGGTTCAGACATAGCAGTCCCCTTCCAAAAGAAAGTGTATCCACCGCCACACTCTTCCCGTTCACCTTCGTCAGCAAGATGGGTTTCGCTGAGTGCAGCTATGTCTACATTGTATCGAGCAAGCTCACGTGCTACAATTGCTGTCTTACGCTCAGGGCATTGATTAGTAACTCGATCCAGAAGAGTGCGCACATTCCACGCACCAAATGTCATAGTTGATGATTTTATATACTTTTTATTGCGTCGACCACAAAGAAAGGGTTGCACAGGCAGCTGTGGTTACTACCTCCCAGATAAAGTGGGCGAACAATTTTTGGGACACCTTTTCTAGCCCCCTCCCCGGCTGAGCGGGGGAAGCAGTGCCTCCCTAAATAGGGCTGCTTCGTCACTCAACGTGCTGCCCAATCCGTGCCGTCACCCAAATTGCAGCACGAAAACGACCACTCTCCTTGAGCCGCCTATGTGCAGACATCAGACAAAGCTCAGCTTGCAATACAGCCGAACCTCTCTACCTTTGTCCATCGCCATAGGACTTAAATCGGAAGCCATTGTTCGGAAGCAGTCAGGTGCGCAGGATATATTAAAGTGCATAAGTGTGCGCGCAAACACAGATGCACTCTCTCGTCCATACCCTCCTTGATCCAGTGGAACGGGAACCGCTACGACTGGAGAAAGGCTAGATGCAGTGAGTTGGCCGGTCAATAACTAAATATCCCCTATTGCCGCCCTTAAGGCCTTCCACAATGCCTAGCTGCCTAGCCACCCAAGGTGGACCGCCATTGAAGCCTAGACAGACCCTATGCACTTTGCGGGAGGAAACCGCAACACTTGAAAAAAATAATCAAGCCCCTCTACCAGGTTTTGCCCACGAGTCGACGTGGTTACCGGGATGTGGCCGCTGCGTGCAACACAGCTACTTGGAGCCACTGGTGAGAGTTTGTAAAATATCAACGATTTTTTACTACGCACTCCGCCGCCTGATAAGGCCGACTGGCTGGAGCCCGACGCTGATATTCCACTACATCCTAATGGACGCTCGGCGTGACTAAGGAGCATTCAAGTATTGTTTTTACGAATGGGTATGAATGGCTCATTCAAGTCTTGTTAAGTTTTTGTTGATAATTAGTTTCTCTATTTTAAAATGTAGCTGTAAACATTGACTGTTGAAAAAAACATCACGTGAACTTTAAACACGATTATGTTAAAAAGTAAATTGATAACGTATATTATATATTTTATGACTTTTATTGGTGGGGGGGGTTATATCTACATACGATAAAATAAAAAACAACATACTTCACAGTACAAAAATATATATTTACAGGCGTACAACTACCTCGAAAAATTTGCTGACGGTTAAAATTTTTTTACGGAAATTAAATAATTTAGTACAACTATACCTTTTCACAAACATTCAAAATATTGTTATCATCTGAAAGCTAAGTTGATATTGTAACTACTGTGTAAAAATTTTGTTGATAAGTTTATCTAGTACATAAAATAATTTAAAGAAAAACAAAAAACCCGACTGCTTAAAAACTAATTTTGAAAAATACGTGAAAAAGTTAACTTAAATAAATACTAAAAAGAAAGAAACAAGCCCAACAGAACAGCAGGAAGAAGCAGAACAGAACGACTCACAGTCGGGGCCCATTCAAATTTTACCAATCAAATCTTCCCAAGGGGCCCCGACTGTGAGTCGTTCTGTTCTGCTTCTTCCTGCTGTTCTGTTGGGCTTGTTTCTTTCTTTTTAGTATTTATTTGAGTTAACTTTTTCACGTATTTTTCAAAATTAGTTTTTAAGCAGTCGGGTTTTTTGTTTTTCTTTAAATTATTTTTTATTTTTCACTTTTTAGTTACGATTCATTGTTCACTGTTTTTTTTTTTTTGTTTATATATCGTTTATACTTGAAATAAAAACTTAAATTAATGAGTAAGAAAATTAGCGAGAATGATTGTTTTGTTAAACAACTTTAAATCGTTATATATCCTAAACTATTACTTAAAATGAAAAATGATAAAAGAAACCTAAAGATGATTTTAAAATACCTATTCAACGACACCCCACTTGACATAGTTCATCGACTTTTATTTTTTTCATTTTGACAATATGGCGTCTGGTTGTCGCTGTAGTGAATTTTGATTACTGTCATATCTTTAGTGACACTCGCAAGGTTAAGACGAATCGATTGACGTAAGAATTACCAAAATCGGCCTACGCGTTTGGTCTCTAGAACGCCACATAGAAACAAACATACATACATACATACATACATAGACTGATAAACACATTACCCTCCTTTGCGTCGCGCAGTCGGGTAAATATGATATTGATTGAAGTAATACCCACCCGTAAACTGCGTTTTTAGGGTTCCGTAGTCAAATGGCAAAAACGGAACCCATATAGATTCGTCATGTCTGTCTGTCTGTCTGTCTGTCCGTCCGTATGTCACAGCCACTTTTTGTCGAAAGTATATAAGAGCTATCCTGCTGAAACTTGGTAAGTAGATGTATTATGTGAACCGCATTAGGATTTTCACACAAAAATAAAAACAAAACAAATTTTGGGAGTGCCCCCCATACTTAGAATTGAAACTCAAAAAAAATTTTTTCACCAAATCCATACGTGTGGGGTATTTATGGATAGGTCTTTAAAAATTATATTGAGGTTACTAACATCATTTTTTTCTAAACTGAACAGTTTGCACGAGAGACACTTCCAAAGTGGTAAAATGTGTGTCCCCCCCCTGTAACTTCTAAAATAAGAGAATGACAAAACTAAAAAAAAAATATAATGTAGACCTCAACAAAACCTTCCAACGAAAATTGGTTTGGATGAGATACAGTTAGCAGTTTTTGAGATATAGTACATTTTCAAAAACCGCAAATACAACTTTGCTATTCATACAAACACTATGAAAAACAAAGTTATTTTTATTGTTTGTTTATATTACTTACTAATCTCAATATAATTATATCCTTAGTCTATGCTTGCTACTACGGAGCCCTTCATGGGCGAGTCCAACTCGCACTTGGCCGTTTTTACATTTCTTGTTTGTTTTAGTTCAGTAAAGTTAGAGTAGTTATATCATACGTAACTATTTTCTACAATATATTTTCTTTCCAATGATGTATCACACTTTTTAATCAATAATCATAGAATAAAATATAAAAATTATGAAATTTCACAATCCGGGAAAGTTTGTTTACAATGGCCGCCATTTTTGTTTGATTACGTGCGCAAAAATTCTAATCATATTCTAAATTGTTTTCAACATTGATAAAATGTGGGCAGTGGAGGAATTCAAAATGATGAAATAACTAATTATCAGTACTTTTTTTATCGTGGTAATGTCATTAAATCAGTCCTTCCACCTAAGCCAAGGCACGAGAGACTGTCAGACTTGTACTGACTAAAATCCACGGTGTCCTTCAATAGCCCTTTACGTTCCGGGATCACGGCAATTCGGTTCCCGCGATTCCGAATTATCAGTACTATAAATAGTTTTTTTTTAATCTGATAGCGGGCATTCTGCAACCCGCAGAAAAAAGAATGATGGTTCTGAGTACGGAACCATCATTTTCAGACTCTTTTTTTATTCAAGAAAAGTATTGACCAAAACTCGAATATACTGACTATGTTTCGAGGAAATTTTTCAAAACTCTTCTTCGATAACTACCTTTACGCTTAAATCGTTACCATTGATTTAGATTCATATACAGAATGATTTTTTAGTCACCATCCAAATTTTGATATATTAATCTTTAGCGAAAATCATTGAACACGTGTTTTTAGGGTTCCGTAGCCAAATGGCAAAAACGGAACCCTTATAGATTCGTCATGTCTGTCTGTCTGTCCGTGTATGTCACAGCCACTTTTTGTCGAAAGTATAAGAGCTATCCTGTTGAAACTTGGTAGAAAGATGTATTATGTGAACCGCATTAGGATTTTCACACAAAAATCAAAACAAAACAAATTTTGGGGGTGCCCCCCATACTTAGAATTGAAAGTCAAAAAAAAATTTTTCACCAAACCCATACGTGTGGGGTATGTATGGATAGGTCTTTAAAAATGATATTGAGGTTACTAACATCATTTTTTTCTAAACTGAACAGTTTGCGCGAGAGACACTTCCAAAGTGGTAAAAAGTGTGTCCCCCCCCCCGTAACTTCTAAAATAAGAGAATGATAAAACTAAAAAAAATATATAATGTAGACCTCAACCAAAACTACCAACGAAAATTGGTTTGGATGAGATACAGTTAGCAGTTTTTGAGATATAGTACATTTTCAGAAACCGCAAATATAACTTTGCCATTCATACAAATACTATGAAAAACAAAGTTATTTTTATTGTTTGTGTATATTACTTACTAATCTCAATATAATTATATCTCTAATCTATGCTTGCTGCTACGGAACCCTTCATGGGCGAGTCCAACTCGCACTTGGCCGGTTTTTCTTTTTGTATCACTCAATACAAAAATGTTGAGATATCACGTCACAAAGTTATCTTTAAAAAGTTGATGAATCTGGACACCGCGCTGTGATGTATCGCTCAGGTGTAGCGGGGCGGGGCGGGGGGTTAGCGGGGTGCGCTCTGCCCGTTTCATGCGCCGGCAAGTGTAGTATTATTAACGTTTGGCTAGGTGACCACGCAGAGCGGATAATTCTTATGAGAAAATGATTTAATATGAAAATTTTACGTATCGATTTTTTTTTCAAAAATGGGGTTAGTGATTGATACCTAATGCCTAGAAAAATTTTGGACGGTGGTAAAAAAGTCTTCCTGTATAAATTGTTTCAGCTTTCTTTAGCAGATCACAAAATAAACACAAGATGGCCGCTTACTCTAATAATAGCAAAGTGTAGGACACATAGTAGAATCTTACTTATACTTACAAACAAACAGACTTATACTAGTACTATTAATTATTCTGTGCTTATACCTAAATTAATTATCTGAAGCGAAGAATAACTTTATTGTAGCTAGGTTGCTTTTCGTTGATTGTTTCTTTGGCGCCGCCTCAAAATTTATTTTTTGCTTTACAGTTCGATCTTTCGTCGGTTTGATTTTTTTGTTAAAAAGGAATTATTTTTAGCTTTTCAGCTGTATACTATGATTAGAGTGTTTAACTCATGGAAAAACCCGTGTTCACTTTTGTAATAGTCAACATAACCGTCACAGTAATTATCGCATTAACTGTTGAGCACCTGCAACTTGCAACTAAAAACTCCACTCTCAGACTGTCAACGACTGTCAAATCCCAACTATGTTTAAAGTTCTTATCATGATGAATTAAACAAGCCCAAATACTATATACACACATCAAAAGTGTCTAGGGATCAACATATATTTTTGCAATAACTTTTCTCCTGATTGATATTAATTAAAATTTTCTTTAAGGATTCATCAAATAAAGTGTTTTCGTTTGTCACAGTAACGATAAACCAAGTCACCTTTGCATTAATAAAGAAATTTGCCATTTTCCTAATAAAGGGATTTTTGACATTTGAACCACTAACACAAAAGTTCGAAAAAAAGACTGAAATAACAGTTTTCTTTAAAATTTTATTGGGTAACTTAAACAATTAATAATCCGTGTTTCTACCGCGAACACTAACAACACAAGAACATCGGTTTGGCATACTCAAAATGAGTTCATCCAAATCACGCTGTGGAATGGCCGCCCATGTTCGTTGCAACAACAAAAAAAGGTCTTCTTGCGACTGGATACCCTCCATATTCGGCAGAGCTCTTCTCTGTAGCATATCCCATGCATGCTCAATCGGATTCAAGTCTGGCGACTGAGCAGGCCAGGGCAGGACATTGATGTTAGCTGCGGCGAGAGTCTGTCTTACAACTCTTGCGGTGTGCGGTCGTGCATTATCATGCATTAACTGAAATAAGGGACCGATTTGCACTTGTAGAGGAACGATGACGTCTGATACAATCGTCTCAGCATAAATTTGAGCGTTGAGGTTGCCTCTGATCCAAATCAACTCAGTTCTTCCGCCGATCCAAATACCCGCCCATACCATGATGGTTCCACCACTATAAGGATGGACTTCCTGGCAGGATTTTAATCGCTGTTGGCGTCCAGGGGTTCTCCAGTGTCGTATACGTCTTGTATCCGGTCTCATACCGAAACGAGACTCATCAGAAAAGCACACGAAACGCCATTGTTCTTCTGCCCAATTTCTGTGTTCAAGAGCCCATTGATATCGAATCCTACGATTGTGCATTGCTATAGGTGGTACCCGTAGCGGTCTTCGGGAATGAAGGTTCACTTCATGCAAGCGGTTTCTGACTGTTTGGTCGCTAATTAAGTTCCCTGAAGAGTGATGAAGCCTCACGGCTAACATCATGGCGGTTATTGTTGGAGCTCTTCGAGTTAAGATTTGAATGTATCGGTCTTGTCTCCGTGTGGTGCAGCGATACCGTCCTCCATGGCGCTCAGCCACGGTACCAGTGCTTCGGTAACGTGTCCAAAGTCGACTGATAACACTCTGACTTGTATTCAGAGCTAAAGCCACAATACGTTGCCGGGAACCAGCTTCTATCATTCCCACGGCTCTGAGCATTTCTTCCCTGCTTAAATGACGTCGCCGCTCCATAATAACGTTGGTTTTAATCAGTAGTAGGGAAACAGTAGCACTAATAATGTCTTCAATGCGTTGTATGTTTTTATAGGGAAAATATTGACAGCTGATTTTCATCTTTTACTCGAATTTGATTCACAGTTCCTGATTCAAATTATGAAATGCACCAAAAAGGATCCATATAAATTTATAAAATCATAAATTTATTACAAAGCCACATCTCAATCTCAAGAAATCCGCATAAAAATGCTTGATCCCTAGACACTTTTGATGTGTGTAGTTGCTGTTAACTGTTGAGGACCTTGCTACAGCCTTCTGTCACCATCCTCAGACCCTCGATGACAATTATACACCGGGTAGGTCTAAAGTTTTCATCAAGACTAGTGAAATGAGCCCAAACACGATTTAGGTGCTGTTAACTGTTCAGGACCTCTTGCTCCTGCTTCCCGTCACCATCTTCAGACCCTCGATGGCAATGATACCTCAGCTAGGTCTAAAGTTTTCATCAAGCTGAGTGAAATGAGCCCGAACACGATATAGCTGTTGTTAACTGTTGAGGAACTCTTGGGACTGACTTCACAACATAACAGGGATCTGGAGTTGATCTGATGATGGTGACGCCATCATGTTATCTTCTCCACATCTCTGCTATATAGTAATGTCCTCAGAACTACATAATGTTAACTTTATTTCAACAGAATCGGTTACCAACTGAAAATTCTATAGAAAAGTTGACAATTAATTCCTTTTTTTCTACCCTTAGAGGCCGATTTTAGTTTTGAAATTTAAATGGGACCAACTTTGAGATACACTCTTTCAAAAAAAAAAAGGATTTTTGAAATAGGACGACGTTACGAAAAAAAAAAAAAAAAAACATACATGTCGAATTGAGAACCTCCTCCTTTTTTTTCGTCGGTTAATAATAAAACGACATGCTTGTATTTGACTTGAAACGGAAGATATATTCAAAATCATAGAACGTGTCACACAACACTGAAAACTACAATAGTTAATGGCGCTACATATACAACCTTATTTTATATAAACTAACACCCCCACTATATAAAATAACACAATAACTTATTTTTCAACTAAGCCAACAGCATTCATAAAAGCTTTATGCTTAATTGAACTTAAACTTTTTGTAAGCAAATCAGCTGGCATATCAGCTGTACATAGGTACTGAACATTTACCAACTTCTGAGCAACAATAAGTTTACAAAAATGATATCTAATATCTATAATTATGCTTAGATTTATTATGGAAAACAGGATTCAACAAAATTTGTTGTGCGCTTTGGTTGTCATTGTACAGAATAATAGTATATAAACTGTCAGTAATTTCACATTGCAAGTTTCGTAAGTAAATAGCTTCTTTACAACATTCTGAGATCCCTATATACTCTGCCTCTGTACTAGAGAGTGCAACAACCTTTTGTTTTCTGCTTTCCCAAGATATTGCAGCACCTGATAGTTCAAAAACATAACCTGTATATGACCTCCTACTAATAACATCACTACCCCAATCGGCATCAACATAACCAATTATTTCAGAGTTAAATTTTGAGTCATATTTTAAAACATAATGTTTTGTCTTCTTCAAATATCTCAAAATTCTTTTTGCATGCTGCCAATGTTCTTTAGTAAAACAATTATTAAATTGGCTCATATAACTAACTGAATATGATAATATCCGGACGAGTTAAAACTGACAAATACATTAAACTACCTATCAGGCATTGATATGGTAAACTAATATCACATTTGTTACCTATATTAAGATTCAGTTTACATTCCATTGGTGTATTTGATGTGCGACAATCCAACATTTTAAATTTACCTAACAACTGGTCTATATAACCCTCTTGGTCTAATGTTACAGAATTCTGATTGCACACAACTCGCATACCCAAACATTGTTTTATAGTACCTAAGTCTTTCATTTTGAAATTGTTTCCTAAAGACTTTTTCAAGTATATTACTTCGTTACAATCATTAGAAAATATGAAGAAATCATCTACATACAATGCAATTACTGTTAAACACTTCTTGTTTCTCTTAATAAACAAACAAGGTTCATATTTAGATTTTACATAACCAATGCTACACAAACAGTCATCAACCTTTTTATACCACATTCTTGAAGATTGTTTTAACCCGTAAATGGCCTTTTTCAATTTTAAGACTTTACCATCATTAAAATCACCAATACAATCTGGTTTTTGCATAAAAATTTCTTCTTCAAGATGTCCATTTAAAAAAGCTGTTTTTACATCTAAGTGTGTTGTTTTAAAATCTAATTTTACAGACAAGGCAAACAATAATCTTAAAGTAGAATACCTAGTCACTGGAGAGAATGTTTCATTGTAGTCCACACCATATCTCTGAGTGAAACCTTTTGCCACTAAACGCGCACGATATATAACTTTACCATCCACATCACATTTTTTCTTTAAAACCCATTTACACTGAACCACACAACCACTTTTTGGAGCATCAACCAACTCCCATGCTTGATTATCTTCAAAACATTGAAGTTCTTCTTTTATTGCTTCTAGACAATACTGTTTTTCATGTCCAGCCAATGCCTCCTGCAATGTTAAAACTCCAGCTTCTTGAGGACAGGCAGCATTACTTTGGCTACTGAAACCATATCTATCGGGTGGTCTTCTGTTTCTTACTTCCCTTGTGGTTGTCACAGTTTCGTCTAAAGTTTCTTCTCCATCTTCATACTCGCTGGGTATGTACTCGGAGTCAGAGTCATCTGTAGACTTTTCATGTGATGTGAGACTATCAGACATCTTCTCTTCCTTATCCCCCACTGAAGATGGCTGGTCTGTATCTTTAATTGTTTCCTTTTCTGTTACTGTTATGGTAGTGTTTTCTTTCTCAACAACTATCACATCTCGACTAATTGTTATCACTTTCTTAGCTGGATCATACACTCTGTAGCCTTTGCTCCCATCAGCATAGCCCACTAGGATACATTTATGAGCTTTTTCATCCCACTTTCTTCTCTTTTCTTTAGCTATGTGTACCATTACCATGCTGCCAAAAACTCTTAAATGACTTATGTCTGGCTTGACACAATGCCACAGTTCATAAGGTGTTTTTCCTTGCAATATGGACAAACCTGTGCGATTGTGCAAATATACCGCTGTGTTCGTAGCTTCAGCCCAGAACTCCTTGCTTAACTGTGCATCAAAAAGCATGCACCTTGCTTTCTCGACTAAGGTTCTGTTCATACGCTCACATAATCCGTTTTGCTCCGGGGTATATGGACATGTTGTTTGATGAACTATTCCCATTTTCTTTAAGTAGTCATTAAACTCAGCATAGCAAAATTCTCTTCCATTGTCACTTCTAATAATTCTTATCGTTTTATTTGTCTGATTTTCAACTAACACTTTATATTCTTTGAAACTTTTCAAAGCATCACTTTTGTTTTTCAGAAAATAAATAGCTGTCATTCTGCTGAAATCATCAATAAATAAAATGAAATATTTAGAACCTCCAATAGAATCGCACTCCATAGGACCACAGATATCTGTGTGAATAATATTCAACACCTCTGTACTTCTCTTACCAACATGTGTAAATGGTAATCTTGTCTGCTTACCTTTGCAGCACACGGTGCACGTAGCCTTTGTAATGTCAACTTTCTCCTTCAAGGTTAATCCCTCAACTGCATTCTGCATTTTATTAAGACATTCACTGTTTATGTGTCCCATCCTGCGATGCCAGAGCTCACCAGATATAATCGCTGCTGCAGACATAATATTTTCTTGAAGTTGTAGCTTGTAAACTCCATTTTTCAATAATGCATAAGCTACCTGTGTACCTTTCTGATTATATATTTCACAGGCGTTTGCAGTAAATACAACATTATTCCCTTTGTGAATTAATTGACTAACAGATAATAGGTTAGTTGTCAATTCCGGTACACAAAACACATCTTTTATGTCCACATCAAAACTGCAATCATTTACTTTGGTAGTAATTTCTATATCGCCAGAACACGCAATCGGCACTTTTGTTTTGTCGGCTACTATAATAATCTGACCTTCTTTTTCGTAAGAAATATTCTCGAGCCATTGTTTATTTGGCGTCAAGTGAACGCTGGCGCCAGAATCAACATACCACTCTTGGTTATTAAAGTTTCCGCTTAGAAAGACCGCACTGAACACATTGGTTTGTTTACGTTCATTTCCTTTGTTATTTGATACTTCAGCCGTACATTGTGACTTATAATGACCTATTTGCTTGCATCGATAACATTTAATTTCTTTCTTTATTTTTGCTAACCATAGACTTTCTGGTCGTCGATGAGTGTTGCCAACCTTTAAAACCACTGGTCAAAGCGCCATTCGATTCGTCGTTCCTTCCGTTCGTTCCGTTTCCTGATTCCATGTCAAGAAGCTTACTTAATATGAATGCCCGAATGTTCAATGGCCATTATCATGGGGGCATATTTTTCAGGTAGACCCGCCAGTAACAAAGAGCCAATCCACTCGTCATTTAGCTGGAATCCAGTATTACTCAACTTTTGCCCTGTTTCTATAATTTGTGTCACATAAGCAATCATCGAAACACAATTTTCGAATCTTATGGAAATTAAATTTCGTAGTAAGCTTATTCTTCTTTGAAATCCGGAATCGTCAAATAATGCCTTTAGCTTCTGCCATAATTCCCTGGTAGTGGAAACATTTCTAATGTGCACATACAGTGAGGAGTCGATCGTGAGAATCAGCTTCGCTTTTGTTTTTGTATCATCCTCGGCAAACTTTGTAATATCTTCCTCATGTTTGATGCATTTCATCATTCCTTCTAGGATTAAAAAGTTTTCCGCTGCAAATACCCATTCGCTGTAATTTTCTCTGCCCCGTAATTTCGGCACATTTATAATGTAATTCACCGCCATTTTTGAATTTGCACTCTTGCAAAAAACTAAAATATAACTGAGCGCCTATGCTAGCTGATCTAATTATCTTACTGCGATTTACTATCACACTATTCACTTGATAACTTAAAACTTCGCGATAATTAGCTAGAAATCCTAAAAAACCATAATTCTGGGCCCATAACCTAATAAAACGACATGCTTGTATTTGACTTGAAACGGAAGATATATTCAAAATCATAGAACGTGTCACACAACACTGAAAACTACAATAGTTATGTTGAATTATATTTTAAATTAGTGTATGCCTCAAAAGGTTTCGTGTACATTAGGTCTTAGATGATCGCCGACATCACTATCTTGACAGATCTTTTGTTTTATCTGTGTCTGGCTTCCGCTCTCTCTTTCTTCCGCTAATGGCTGTATATGTGAGCTCCATGTTTTTAATTAACTTTATTTTATTTAAATCGACTGCTACTATTATAATCGTGACGGACAATTGTAATGTTTATATTCCTGAGTCAATATAGAATACAATTCGTTCTAAAGGACAGTTTAGTGTTTTCTTTGCACCACACCGTACGATCAGACAATCACACAAACAACAGGTTATGTGCCCAGTTTATTTTTTTTCTTGATCGTAGTGTTCCACGAAGATTATTAGCTAAGAATATTTGAGCTCATGTGTATTGAGACGAAAACATGGAACAATCCGAAGGAATGTCTACGTCTAGCGATGTGCATGCGACTACGCCGCATGGCGCCGTGCCGTCGTCGACCAATTCTACATTGTCATCGTCGTCTGTGATTATTGGTGGTGCTGGATCGATTGATAAACTGGATGGGCCGTCGAACTACAGTACATGGAAATTCGCCGTTCATATGGCGCTTATTTTGGATGGTTTATGGGACCAAGTTGAGGGATCGACGGCGTACGACGCTGCGCGTGACCAACGAGCGCTGGCGCGCATTTGTTTATCAATCAAGTCGAATCTTTACCAGTATGTCCGCGATGCAAAAACTTCGAAAGAAGCTTAGTGCAAGCTGAATGTTGTCTTTGAAAACAAAGGGCTTTATCGGCGTGTATTGTTGCTGCGTCAACTTCATAGTTTACAGTACAGCGCGTTCAACGATATGAATGGATACATTACCGGCATATTCACCCTTGTACAGCAATTGGCGGACATAGGAAAAGTTATTGAAGATGATGAAGTGGCTGAGTTATTGTTAAGTGGATTGCCCGAGGAATATGACTCCCTAGTGTCTGCATTGGAGACGGCATGTGTTGCTAGCAACTTTAACAGTGAGCTGGTCCGTTCCCGTCTTCTTCAAGAGGCACATAGAAAAAGTGAAGCTAACAGTGGTAATACTGCATTTGTTGCTAAGAAGTCACCCGTTGTGTGTCATTATTGTAATCGACCAGGACATGTTCGATCAAAATGTTTCAAACTCAAGCGTGAAAAGAAGAAGAAGGATAACTCTGAGTCTAAAACAGCAACAGCATTTATTGCAAGCAGTGCTGGTGATGAGTTTTACATAGACTCATGTTCTTCCAATCATTTGTGTAAGAGTAAAGAATTAATGGTGAATATTAGAGACTCTAAATGTAAGCATAGAATTGCAGTGGCAAACAATGAAAAGCTAGTTAGTGATACACAGGGGGAAGTCTATATTCAATCAGGAAATGTGGTAAGACAATTAAAGAATGTTCTTTTTGTTCCTGAATTATCCACAAATTTAATATCAGTCAGTCAGTTAGTTAATGATGGTCTCACAGTAACATTTAATAGAAGTCGTTGTAATATTTTCGACAGTAGTTGTAAAATCACTGGCAACTGTATTGCTCAGGGTTCATGTATTAATGGGATTTACAAGTTTAATGGCTTTGTTTGTGGGTCTAGTTGGGTTTCGCAAAATAAGGTGCACTCTTTGCTTCTCCAAAGAGGGCAGAAGTCACTGAGTGCCGCAGTTGCTGCTTCAGAGCCTCCATTGGAAGTGTGGCATAGGCGTCTTGGTCATCTGAGTCTATCAGGTATGTGCATGTTGCAAAATATGGCAAACGGTTTTTATTTACAGAAACAAGATACTCAAGATCTAAAAAATTGCATAGCTTGTCTTGAGGGGAAGTTATCGGCCGAACCTTTCCCCAAGAATCAGGCGAAGCGAGCCAGTAAGCCATTGGAGTTGGTTCATACTGATGTCTGTGGCCCGATGCAGGAAGCAAGCTGGGGAGGTGCGAAATACCTGATTACGTTTACTGATGACTTCACAAGAAAAACATTTGGATTTTTAATTAAGAAGAAATCCCAGGTAATGAATTGTTTTATTGATTTTCATAATCTTGTCGAAAAACAGTTAGATTTTCGTATTAAATGTCTTAGATCCGATAATGGTGGCGAATACTGTAGTAAACAGTTTTCTGATTATTTGAAGAGTCTTGGAATTGTCCACCAAACTTCTGTCCCTTACACACCTGCTCAAAATGGTGTTGCAGAGAGACTGAATAGGACTTTGATTGAAAAAGCAAGGTCTATGTTGCAGCAAGCAAATCTCTGTAAGCGTTTCTGGGGAGAGGCAGTTATGACTGCAATTTACTTGAAAAATAGGAGTCCCACAGTTGCTTTAACAGGATGTACTCCGGAGGAAGCTTGGACTGGGTCTAGGATTGACCTTAGCCACCTCAGGGTATTTGGCTGTGCTGCTTACTCTCTGATTCCCGAACAAAAGCGCCAAAAGCTAGATGCCAAGGCGAAAGATTATATTTTTGTGGGATATTCTGATACGTGTAAGGGGTACAGATTAGCGGATCCGTCTGATCCTAGGAAGGTTATCTTTTCTAGGAATGTGGCATTTATAGAAAATATGTTTTACAACCAGGCAGCGGAGAGAGCAAATAATAATTTTAATAACGATTTTATTCCTTATATATTGAATTGTAATGATATTAAATCTAATTTGAATGATGCTGAATCTTATTCTAATGATAATAATCTTATTTTAAATAATGATTGTCAAAGTTATAATAATGAGAATAATGTATGTAATGTATCAACATCAGATTCTAATATAAGTGGAATTGTGGTTTCAGATGAGGAGTATTGCACTGGGAGTGATACCAGCCATGATGAGCAGTCTACCAATGAGTCGGGTGATGGGCCTGTGATCTCGTCGGATCAGGCGTCAGATGGAGATGGTGTGACTAGTCCCATCGCCGTCACATCTGCTACTGGTCGTCCTGTGCGCTCTACACGTAATGTTTTGCCTAAGAGGTATGATGGTTATGACTTATCTTCTTTGTTTGTACAAGAAAGACCTCTGCATTATGATGAACCACTTACATATGATGAGGCTATGGCTAGCCCAAATAGGAACATGTGGCTGGATGCTATGAATGGTGAGTATCAAGCTTTAGTTGCAAATCAAGTATGGGAATTAGTAGATAGACCCCATAATGAGATTATAATTAAGTGTAAATGGGTGTTTAAAGTTAAGCATGATGCTTCCGGGAATTTTGACAAGTACAAAGCCCGTTTAGTTGCCAGGGGTTTCTCACAAAAAGAGGGTGTAGATTTTAATGAGACTTTTGCCCCTGTGGTAAGACACTCAACTATGCGAATATTGTTTTCATTAGCTAATCAACTAAATCTTGATATGGAACACTTAGATGTGGCTACAGCATTTTTAAACAGTGACTTAAATGAAGTTATTTATATGGAACAACCAATAGGTTTTTGTGATAATAGTAATAAGGTTTGTTTACTGAAGAAGAGTTTATATGGCCTTAAGCAGTCAAGCAGAATGTGGAACTGTAGGATTCATGATTTCTTATGTAAACAGGGTTTTGTTCAGAGCAAGTGTGAGCCTTGTGTCTATATTAAAAAATCTAATAATGATAAGGTTATACTTGCTTTGTATGTTGATGATTTCTATATATTTTGTAATCCTTTTAGTAAGAATAAAAAGGATTTGGTTTGTAATTTAGAAAGAGAGTTTAACATTAAGAATCTTGGTGCTTTAAAAAGCTGTCTTGGCATTGATGTAACTCGAGATAGGACTAAAGGTATTCTTAAACTTAGTCAGTCACAATATATTTCTAAATTACTTGAGCGTTTTGGTATGACTAATTGTAAGACAGTGTCTACTCCTATGCCTGTAAACACTAAATTAGAGAAGTCTAATAATATTGATAGTTGTTTACAGGATGAAGTTTATCAATACAGGCAATTGATTGGTAGCCTCATGTATCTTGCTGTGTGTACGAGGCCTGATATATCTTTTGCTTGTAGCCAACTTAGCCAGTTTAACAACTGTTTTGGTAAGAGTCATTGGTTGGCTGCCAAACGCATTTTACGCTATTTAGCAGGTACAATTGATTACAGTTTATGTTTTATAAAAAGTAACAATTGGAAGTTGTTTGCTTATGCAAATGCGGATTGGGGTAATGATATCACCGATAGGAAATCTTATACTGGTTTTGTTATTAAGTTAGGAAATGACACTATAAATTGGGAGTCGCGAAAACAAAAATGTGTGGCACTTTCAAGTACTGAGGCTGAATATCTTGCAATAGCTGATGTGTGTAAAGATGTTTCTTTTGTTAAAAATTTATTAGCAGAGTTCATACCTAAAACAATTGATTGTATTGTGTTTAATGATAACCAAAGTGCACAAAAGTTATTGGAAGCTAAAGAATATTGTCATAGGAGAACAAAACATATAGACATAAGATATCATTTTGTTAAAGATTTTGTAAGAGATAATATAATTCAGTTAAGTATCTTCCTACAGAGCAAATGATTGCAGATGTATTAACTAAGCCACTTAGCTATATTAAACATAGTTGTTTTGTAAAACAAATGAATGTTAAGTGATTGTTTTTATTTTGTGTGTCATTTTTTTTTATACATTGTACGTATATCACATGTAGAGCTAACTTAACATAATCTTTTAAAAGACAGTAGAGTTACAATTTTTTTGTTGAGCTTTATATAGAGTGATATGTTATTAGATAACTTTATTTACTGTAATTCTTATCACTTTGTGAGGCATAAGGGGAAGTGTTGAATTATATTTTAAATTAGTGTATGCCTCAAAAGGTTTCGTGTACATTAGGTCTTAGATGATCGCCGACATCACTATCTTGACAGATCTTTTGTTTTATCTGTGTCTGGCTTCCGCTCTCTCTCTCTTCCGCTAATGGCTGTATATGTGAGCTCCATGTTTTTAATTAACTTTATTTTATTTAAATCGACTGCTACTATTATAATCGTGACGGACAATTGTAATGTTTATATTCCTGAGTCAATATAGAATACAATTCGTTCTAAAGGACAGTTTAGTGTTTTCTTTGCACCACACCGTACGATCAGACAATCACACAAACATCAAGTTAATGGCGCTACATATACAACCTTATTTTATATAAACTAACAGTTAAAAAATCAGAAACTATGCTAGCTTGGTGTTCAAATCTGGTTCAAATCCATTAGAGGTCATCACTAAGATAAATTGATCTTAAAATATTCTTACCTCTAGCAGCTATATCTATGACGTTTTAGGAAGTGCACGTCTTACAGAAGAATGAAACAAGACGTTAACATGATTAAACAATCTTAGTAAATGCGTTTATCGGATCAAAAGTCACACTTTGCTAATTAGTTTTATCTTGCGCTTGTAAGACTGCACGTTCTAACAAGAGTCAGGGAAAATAATCCTATTAACGTTTATAAAACTAAGTGATAGGATCGAAAGTACTTATAGATCAAATCATCTTCTAGGATGCGTCAGTAGGATCAGTGGTCTGAGTTAATGCGTCTACTAGATTTATATAAGACGTTTAGTCCTATATGTCAAAATACTATGATGGAATGGTCAAAGTTTCGTCTATTTTCTTGAATAACTTGGAAACCATTTATTTTAACATAACAAAAAAAAAATACATTTAAGTTTGTCTCAACAATACATTTCATTTGATATGTCACACGATGCAGTTTTCATTATTTTTTTTTAATTTTCCCCTTCCCCCCCCCCCCCAAAATTACCTCCCATGTACAGATATGGACTTCTTATAGGTTATCCTATAATATATAAGTAGAAAACTAATTTCTGTATTTTTTTCAAAATTTTAGGTTCAGTAGTTTCGGAGATAAGGGGGGGGGGGGGGGAATGGTCAAATTTCGTCTATTTTCTTGAATAACTTGGAAACTGTTTATTTTAAAATTACAAAAAAAAATATTTAAGATTATCTCAACAAGACCTTTCATTTGATATGTCACACGATGCAGTTTTCAAATATTTTATTTTAATTTTCCCCTTCCCCCCCAAAAATTACCTCCCATAAACAGATATGGACTTCTTATAGGTTTTCCTATAATCTATAAGTAGAAATCTAATTTCTGTATTTTTTTCAAAATTTTAGGTTCAGTAGTTTCGGAAATAAGGGGGGAGGGGGAATGGTCAAATTTCGTCTATTTTCTTGAATAACTTGGAAACTATTTATTTTAAAATTACAAAAAAAATACATTTAAGATTGTCTCAACAAGACCTTTCATTTGATATGTCACACTATGCAGTTTTCAAAACTTTTTTTTTTTCATTTTCCCCTTCCCCCCCAAAAATTATCTCCCACATACAGATTTCATCTATTCACGTCACACCTCTGCGCTTGGGTCACATGAATTGATATGTGTACCAAATTTCAACCCAATCGGTCTAGTAGATTCGGAGATCATTGACTGTAAGCAATAGACAGACGGACACACGAGTGATCCTATAAGGGTTCCGTTTTTGTATTCGGACGTACGGAACCCTAAAAATAACTTTGGTTCTGAGACTATCAAAACATAGTCTTTCCAAAATAATCGGTCAAAGTCGATGATTTTTGTTATTTTTTGGAAGTTGTAAAGCAAAAGCTGTTCCTTCAGATTGGATAGGTTGAGTTGAGCCGCAAAAGGCTTTGCGCCTTTACCCTTAGCTGTCAAATTAACTAGGTAAACGTTAAAATAGAATTGACGATTATAATGTTACGTCGATCGGATTGCGAGACGTATCTATAAGCTTCTCGAAAGTTCCACAAGGTTCTCGACAATTCTACCGAGGATTGGTCTGGAAGTTTCTAGAAAATTCTACCCTGTTCTAGATGTTTCGAGATGGTTCTGGAATGTTCCAGAAGGTATGGGACTATGTCGAAGTCTATGGATGTTTCCAGAACATTCGACCACTTTCTAGAAACATCTAGTGGGTCCGGCCGGGGTATAAAAAGGGCGCCGATCGGCGACCTGAGTCGCTACGCCGATAGCTCCTGAGGAGACCCCTATCTTTTTCTCCCCGGGGGCAGTGTAGCGCGCCATCCTTAAGGCGCGGCCTAGAAAGGCTCCCGGCGCTGACGGTATCACAAATACAGCGCTGCGCCACCTGCCGCCCCGTATGAAGGCGGCCCTGGCGCGCCTGTTTACAGCGATACTGCGCACCGGGACCTTTCCAGCCGCGTGGAAGGAGGGGCGCGTCATCATGTTGCCCAAGGCGGGGAAGAACATATTGAAGCCAGAGAGCTATCGGCCCAACACCCTGCTGCCCACCATCTCCAAGGTGTTCGAGAGCCTCCTGCTGTGGCACCTCCAGCCGCACATAACTCCACGCCCCGAACAGTTTGGTTTCAGGTCGGAACATAGCACGACGCTTCAGTTGTCGAGGGTACTGCACCACCTGACAACCACCACCAACAAGAAGGAGTACGCGGTTGCAGTATTCCTCGACATGAAGAAGGCCTTCGACCGTGTGTGGCACGAAGGGCTCATTTTTAAACTAGCCACCTCTAGCCCCGTCGCGTGGTCAAGGTGGTCCAATCCTTTCTGTCTAACAGGACTTTCCGTGTGGTGGTAGAGGGAGCGCTTTCCAGCGCCCGCCCGGTGACTGCGGGGGTGCCGCAGGGGAGCTGCATCTCTCCGGCCTGCTACTCACGCTACACCGACGACATCCCCACCACCGCCGACGCCATGCTGGCGCTGTACGCGGACGACGCCGCGTACATAACCACCTCTATGAACGCGAGGTACGCGGCCGTCAAGATGCAGCGCGCGCTCGACCTTCTTCCCGACTGGCTGTCGAAGTGGCGTTTGTCGGTTAACGTGGGCAAGACACAGGCCATTGTCACCGGGAACTCGCCCCTACCACCACCTCTGCAGCTGCATGGGGCTGATGTCACGTGGTCGCCCAGGGTCAAGTACCTTGGGGTCACCATCGACCGTCGCCTCAGCATGGGCGCGCACGTCCGCCAGGTCATCGGGCGGGTCAGAGCCGCCCGCGCCCAGCTACGTCCAGTGCTCTCGTCCCGACTCCCGGTGCGGGTCAAGTTGGGCGTGTATAAACTTTCCGCCTTCTTGCAACACGGTAGCCAACTACCGTGGCATATTTTTCCGTTATTTGCAAGCACGGTAGTCTACTACCGTTCGCGATTTCGCGCCAAATTTTTCAATTTTTCTGCATCAGTCCAGTTTTGATTAATAATGTAGAAATTCTACATGCAACAAATACGAAACGCGTTTCGGAACGCATCTCTTTATTAAAAAAAAAAATGACAAAGTTAGTTAGTCTATGCTTACGCGTTAACATGGCTGCCAATGGCTGCCGATTATCTATATCTATACACCGTGTTCTTCACGTTATCCATAAACTTTAGCAAATACTTCTATGGCTTTTACAAATCAAATCCAGCAAAGGAAGTAGTACTTAAAAAGGCTTCGTTACAAAGATATTTGTAATTTCATTTAATGAAATTTAATTGAGCTATGCAGTGAGAAAGTATCTTAATTTGAAATCTATCAAATACTATTTGCATTTCATTTGTTTCAGCCCGCCAAATGTTATGAATGACGTTGCCAATTCGGATAAAGAGGCATGCATATCGGGTTATTTACGTCTAGGTATTTAGTTTGTATGAAAATTAACAAAAAATAAAAAATAAGAATTTATTAATGTGTCCATAATGAAAAATGCTTACTTCCGTGGTTTGAACATCTGGTCGAAGTTTATGTATATCGTCCGGAACACGGTGTATATATCCTACTAATATTATAAATGCGAAAGTTTGTGAGGATGGATGTATGTTTGTTACTCTTTCACGCAAAAACTACTGAACGGATTTTGATGAAATTTGGCACAGAGGTAGATTATAGTCTGGAATAACACATAGGATACTTTTTATCCCGGGAATATGTTCCCTTGGGATAATTTTCGACTATCACGCGGGCGGAGCCGCGGGCAGAAGCTCACTATAAACATATACAGCAATGACGTCTTAGCAAGCGTTGGTCAACCTGATGAACACTTTCTGTTGACGTATACAAATTGAAGATCTGGAACACCTGATGTGGAACTCCAAGAGCCCAGCTACACTATAACATATACAGGAATGATGTCTTAGCAAGAGTTGGTCAACCTGATGAGCACTTTCTGTTGATGTATACAAATTGAAGATCTGGAACACCTGATGTGGAACTCCAAGAGCCCAGCTACACTATACCATATACAGGAATGACGTCTTAGCAAGAGTTGTTCAGCCTGATGAGCATTCTCTTTTGACTTTTGGAAATTGAAGGTCTGGAGCACCTGTTACGACACCATAACAAATATAGGAATGACGTCTTAGCAAAAGTTTTTTAGTCTTACAAAAATGAAAGATCTGGAACGTTTCGAATCATCTCGCGCATCCCGTTGTTTTCCCGTCCCGGGGCTCTTAGAATTCGACATCAGACGTTTCATATCTTCGATTTTGACGACCCCGTTGTCGCTGGCATAAGCAACAGGATCCGCGTACGAAGTCGCGGGCAGAAGCTAGTTATCTACACTAATATTATAAAGAGGAAAACTTTGTATTTTTGTTTGTTTGTTTGTTTGTTTGTTTGTTTGTTTGTAATGGATAAACTCAAAAACTACTGGACCGATTTTAAAAATTCTTTCACCATTAGAAAGCTACATTATCTGCGAGTAACATAGGCTATATAACATCACGCTATTACTAATAGGAGCGGAGCAGCAATGAAAAATGTTTCAAAATCGGGAAAATGTATTCCTTCTGTTGCGTGCGCTGCGTAAACGGTTAGAGTTACGCAAAAAATATGTATTACGGAATTATTCCTCATAAAAAGTCCTAAAATAAAGTCCGCGAGAGGATATATCTATCTTTTAAGGTTAAGTCACTATAACCTTTTTTATGGAAATCAAATTTGTTTTAATATAATGCATTATTTGCGAAGGTATTTTCATTAACATGATATTTATCCTTATCCAAATAAATTCGTTAATCATCACAAGCATTTAATTTTGAACGTAATGCCCTTGACATCATTTGATTTCAATGAATATCTTAGGAGATACCTATCACAGTTTTAAAATATTACCGCAAAAAAAATTACGGGCTGGGCATGACACAATTATTATTCGTAGGTACTCAACGGTCGCTTGATGTGTTAATCCATTCGTCGACACTACCAAGTTTGTTGTTGAGACACCTCACGACAGAAACAGGAGAGTATCCTGTGGACGTTTTTACAAACCTATTCATCTACATTACTCCTATTACAAATACTTCTATATAATTATTATGTAAGTATACATCATCTGGGAATCATACTAAAATTGATTTATCGTGGGCTCTAACAAGATTTTTCTGACTTATTTAATCAACAGCATTGGTTGCTAGGCAACAGGCCCATAGTTTTTTTTTTGGTATCTTTCTTTGCTTATAACGGAAAAGGCAAAGGGCTGAAGCCCATACAGCCTAGGCCCATAGACTTCCTACTATTTTGTCTTTTTGCTATGGCAAAATGAAGTACGTACTAAATTAGTTCCAAAATTCAACACCTAAAGGTGCATACAGACTATGTAACATATAACATGTTATACAACATTGTTATATAACATCTTTGAAAGATCCCTTTTTGAGGAGTGGTTGGAGAGGCGCTAGGCGTCATCACCTTCAACCTGACGCAAGTCCTCCCGGGCACGGTTGTTTCGGGAACTATCTCAGGGATACGGCGGTAGGCGAGAGGAATGGGGAGCAGTCAGAACGCGTGAGGGAAAGGACATCCTCCACCTCTCGCCCCAGCCACCGTTGACGACGCCCAGGGCGTTGGATATCGCGGGGCATATCCAACCGCTTGCGGACGGGGTGTAATGGGCTCGCTGAGCTCGCCTTAGGGTAGTTGAACACATGGGAACAAACTTAGGCTTTTTGTAACGGTAATCGACATCAACGCAGGCGGAGCCGCGGGGGAGCGCTATAGGTTATATAAATCAGAATAACACATAGGCTACTTTTTGTCGCAAAAACCGACATCCACGCGGGCGGAGCCGCGGGCGACCGCTAGATGTCTACTATATAAAAATAAGTCGGGTTTCCTTCCTGACGCTATAACTCCAGAACGCACGAACCGATTTCCACGGTTTTGCATTCGTTGGAAAGGTCTCGGGCTCCGTGAGGTTTATAGCAAAGAAAATTCAGGAAAAATAATTTTTTTTCTTCTGTTAATCACCAAACGAAATGTTACATAAAACGAAGCCATCTGGTGGCGAAACGGAGTTCGCCGGGTTTGCTAGTACATATATATAAAAGAAAGTCGTGTTAGTTACACTATTTATAACTCAAGAACGGCTGAACCGATTTGGCTGAAAATTGGTGGGGAGGTAGCTTAGAACCAGGAGAAACATATAGGATACTTTTTACCTTTTTTTATTTCGTTTTGTTTTATCCCGTTTCCATGGGACGTGATATAAAACGTGGTTTAAAACGCAATTGACATGGAATGACAGCAAAACGAAAAATTTATCAATCAAAACATCAATTGACCGGTTGATTTTAAACTTATTGTGCCGATATTATCATAATATTATCAATGCCATGCCGCCACCAAGACGATCAAATTTTTATCCTGTTTCCGTGAGACGTGACATAAAACGTAGTAACATGATCACGAAGAAGGTGTTGGTGCCGGAATTGAATAAGGGATCTGAACAAAAAGTACTAGGAAAACATGAAGAATAATTATGTTCATGCCGCCCGGCGCCCACCGGTCTTCAATGCTAAAAAAGTATTTCGGCGAATACTGAATACCCAAAAAATGTACTAGAACTGCATAAATTCAATACAACCATAGGTACGACGAAGAAACGCCTGGGTGTCGCCACTGCGAGGATCGCCCGGAGGACACGGTGGAGCATACGGTGCAGAACTGTCCCGCTGTTGGCAGAGCACCGCCGTGTCCTCACGGCGGCGATAGGCGGAGACCTCTCGCGCCCGGCATTGGTCGAGGTCATGCTGCGGGGCGAGACGGAGTGGGAAGCGGTCGCCTCCTTCTGCGAAGCAGTCATGCTATGGAAGGAGGAGGCGCACCGCGTGAGGGAGAGGTCAGGGTCCTCCCTCCACCCCAGCCGCAGTGTTACACATACTACACTACACTAGGCTGGCTGTACCTACGGTGACGGGTCGCCGCCAGGCGATCTCCAGCCACCGTAGACTCGGGCATGCGGGCGGCGAGTAATGGGTCTCGCTGTCCGACCTTGGACCATGCCCGGGTCGACGGCGCGTTGTGTTCCACGCGCGCCTCAAAGAGTGTCAGCATTATGACCCTTTAGAAGGCCAATGCCTGCCGGGGTCGCGGGACTTACGATTTACCGTGACCCCGGAACGGAAAGGGCTATTGAAGGACACCGTGGATTTTAGTCAGTACAAGTCTGACAGTCCCTCCCGCTCTGCCCTGGGTGGGAGGACTCACATGATGATTTTACCTCGCTAAAAAAAAATCAGTTGCGTTTAGCCACCAACTTTCCAATTGAATTAAAACTCCTTGGATATGGCTTACCACCGCACAATTTACGATTCATGAAGGTGGGCTTCGTAGTCATCATGCTTTGAAACATAAACCAACCAAAGCTGTGCAACAGAAGGCGTTTGGTGGTAAGAAAGTTGATGAACAATGTGACTTACGCGACGATACTCAAAGGAAAATTCGAAGGTGAGGAAGTTCTCATTTCTAGGATCCCAAACGATATGCCGTTTGAGTTTAAACGACCTCAATTTCCGATCCGTCTTGCATTCGCCATGACCATTAACAAATCACAAGGCCAATGCTTGAAACTTTACTGGGAGTACCTCCACGCGGTGAAGGCGGTAAGACTTTAGGACTGATTTTCGATGACGATGGTATAATATTAAAAATCTGACTCTACTGGCCAGAACTCCCATTTATTGTTTACCCGGGCTCTATTGGACATCAGACGTTCCAGATCTTCGATTTTGACGACTCCGTTGTCGCTGGCATAAGCAACAGGATCCGCGTACGAAGTCGCGGGCAGAAGCTAGTCTATATCTATATTTTACATTATAAAAGAAAGTCGTGTTAGTTACACTATTTATAACTCAAGAACGGCTGAACCGATTTGGCTGAAAATTGGTGGGGAGGTAGCTTAGAACCAGGAGTAACATATAGGATACTTTTTACCTATTTTTATTTTGTTTTGTTTTATCCCGTTTCTGTGGGACGTGACATAAAACGTGGTATAATAAAACGCAACTGACATGGAGTGACAGCAAAACGAAAAATTTATCAATCAAAACCTGTGTCAAAACATCAATTGACCGGTCGATGTGTTTGTATTGAGTTTCTAAGCTTATTGTGCCGATATTATCATAATTATTAATGCTATGCCGCCACCAAGATGATCAAATTTTTATCCTGTTTCCGTGACACGTGACATAAAACGTAGTAAGTATGTAACATAGTAGATATTGAATAAGGGATCTGAACAAAAAGTACTATAGAGTGAGATCCCAGAGCCCCCAGACCTACGTCATTTTAGCAAAGCTGAAATTTTGATTGTAGTCAACTATAAAGTTAAGACAGTACCGGTATGCGTACTTACTATCTTGAAAGCGGGGCCCTTCCACAGGTAGCGCGACCTGAAGGTGGATAAAATCAATTACGTCATTTTAGCAAGCCTACATTTTACATGATGTTACTTATGGTACTATTTCAAGACCTTTTGTAAGCTGCCAGACCAATCCGATGGGCCAATCATTCTGCCAGACGCCTTAAAGTCCTTCCCTTAAACTTGAATACCCCGCCTCTGTCCTGCCTCTCCTGAGCCAAAACCGCTTAACGCAGAAGTCTAATGGACACAAATTTTCGCTTTCGAGTAAGTAAGTACACATGTTAACTTTATAGTAGACTACAAACCCTCCCTCTCGCGCTCGGCATTGGTCGAGGCCATGCTGCGTGGCGAGACGGAGTGGGAACCGGTCGCCTCCTTCTGCGAAGCAGTCATGCTCGCGAAGGAGGAGGCGGGCCGCGTGAAGGAGAGGATAGCGTCTTCCCTCCACCCCAGCCACAGTGGTAGACGCCCACGGCGCGCGGCGTCGGACGTCGGCAGGCGGCGAGTAATGGGTGACTCGCTGTCCGACGTTGAACCTTTCCCGGTTATGCAAAGAGTGTCAGCATTGTGACGGGGCCCAAACCGACTTACGATTTACCGTGACCCCGGAACGTAAAGGGCTATTGAAGGACACCGTGGATTTTAGTCAGTACGAGTCTGACAGTCCTTCCCGCTCTGCCCTGGGTGGGAGACTCACATGATTATTTTACCACGCTAAAAAAAAATGTCAGTTGCATTTAGCCACCAACTTTCCAATTGAATTAAAACTTCTTGGATATGCCTGACTTACCACCGCACAATTTACAAATAAAGGTTGGATTCGTAATAGTCATGCTTCGAAACATAAACCAACCAAAACTGTGCAACAGAACGCGTTTGGTGGTAAGTAAATTGATGAACAATGTGATTTACACTACGATACTCAAAGGAAAATTTGAAGTTGAGGAAGTTCTCATTTCGTGGATCCCTTATGATAGGTTTGCCGTTTGAGTTTAAACGACCTCAATTTCCGATCCGTCTTGCATTCGCCATGACCATTAACAAATCACAAGGCCAATGCTTGAAAGTTTGTGGTCTGAATATAGAAAATCGCATGTTTTTCACATGGTCAGTTAGGTGTATATGTGGCATGTTCACAAGTCGGATGACCATCTGCGTTATTTGTTCTTGCGCGTGATAATAATAAAAAAATGTCGTCTATCAGAACGTGCTTCACTGTACAGTGCAACCCATGCACCTAAATACATGGCTAATAAAGAATAAATTATTGATTTTTGACTTGATTTTTTAAATTATTTTTGATATCCTAATAAAAAATCGAAAATCTGCTCATTTATTGCCTCTAAGGCGGAACAAAGTTCGCCGGGCCAGCTAGTAATGAAATAAAATAGTTTATACCATTCCTACTCTAAAAAGTTACTTTTACTCACTGAAAACAGTGAATAAAAAGCTCTTTTACTCACTGTTTTGGTGTTTGAATTTAGAACACATTGATGCGGTCGACCCCCGTGTTATTAGGAAAATATTACTCTTAATTTAAGTCATTGTTCCGATTTTAATGTTAATTTGTTGACTGAGCGATTGGACTACTTCGTTACGTGAAGTGGGTTCGATTCCCGCACGGAGCAAATATTCGTACTATGATCTACAATTATTTGTTTCGGGTGTGGGTGTTTGTATATTGTGAATTTAGATGTTTGGAAACGCACCCACGTGTGTGTGGAGCAGTATTAATAAAAAAAAAACTTTTTTTTTTTCGTTACATATAATATATTATCGCTCAAATCTTTCTTTTTCTCGTAGTCATGGTATAAAGTATCGTTTGCAAAACTTGAATAAAACGGAATTAAATCGAGGGCCTGAATCACTCGCGTCGCTCAGGATTTAAATATTTGAATCACTCGCTCCGCTCGTGATTCAATCATCATGGATCACTCCCTACGGTCGTGATTCAGTCATTAAATCCTTCGCTTGCTCGTGATTCATATAATGGCCCTCGCTTTAAATCCGCTCTTTATTCACTAGTTGCAAAATATACTATTATACCATTCCTACTCTAAAAAGTTACTTTTACTCACTGAAAACAGTGAATAAAAAGCTCTTTTACTCACTGTTTTGGTGTTAGAATTTAGAACATTGATGCGGTCGACCCCCGTGTTATTAGGAAAATATTACTCTTAATTTAAGTCATTGTTCCGATTTTAATGTTAATTTGTTGACTGAGCGATTGGACTACTTCGTTACGTGAAGCGGGTTCGATTCCCGCACGGAGCAAATATTCGTACTATGATCTACAATTATTTGTTGTGGGTGTTTGTGTCTTGTGAATTTAGATGTTTGGAAACGCACCCACGTGTGTGTGGAGCAGTATTAATAAAAAAAAAAAACTTTTTTTTTTCGTTACATATAGGTATGTAGGTATATTATTGCTCAAATCATTCTTTTTCTCGTAGTCATGGTATAAAGTATCGTTTGCAACTCTTGAATAAAACGGATTTAAATCGAGGGCCTGAATCACTCGCGTCGCTCAGGATTTTAATATTTGAATCACTGGCTCCGCTCGTGATTCAATCATCATGAATCACTCCCTACGGTCGTGATTCAGTCATTAAAATCCTTCGCTTGCTCGTGATTCATATAATGGCCCTCGCTTTAAATCCGCTCTTTATTCACTAGTTGCAAAATGTACTATTTTTACGTTGTTGATAAGTGTTATTGAGTGAATTACTGATGTAATGGTGAAATAAGTTTATATTTAATGTGTGTGCATGTGAGTTTTAACCTGAGGGTGAGTTTAATAATTTCTCTGTGTGATTTTCTTAACGCTTGTAACAAGACTTGAATTTTGTCAGAATGTTATCGTAATTTATTAAATTGTGAGACCAGTTCTGAGTAAAAAGCAATTACTATCGCATTGAATGTTTACTCGACAATAGATTTCAGCCAAAACATAAACAAAATATACTAAATTTAGAATAGGAGTAGAATTTTTGCGAACGTAAACAAATAAAATGTCGGCCATTGTAAACAAACTTTCCCGGATTGTGATTTTTCTTAGCTTATATTTTTTTTCTATGACTATTGAAAAACAAGTGTGATACATAATTGGAAAGGAAATTTCTTGCAGAAAATAGTTACGTATGATAGTACTTAGTACTTGCTTTACTCTAACTTCACTAAACAAAAACAAAAAAGCGTTCTTACGGGTGGGTATTACTTCAATCAATGCCATATATTTCTGTAATAAATAAAATTAACAACATAATTTTTACACAGTAGTTACAATATTAACTTAGCTTTCAGATGATAACAATATTTTGAATGTTTGTGAAAAGGTATAGTTGTACTAAATTATTTAATTTCCGTGAAAATTTTTTAACCGTCAGAAAAATTTTCGAGGTAGTTGTACGCCTGTAAATATATATTTTTGTACTGTAAAGCATGTTGTTTTTTATTTTATCGTATGTAGATATAAACCCCCCAACAATAAAAGTCATAAAATACATACGTTATCCATTTACTTTTTAAAATAATCCTGTTTAAAGTTCACGTGATGTTTTTTTCAACAGTAGTCAATGTTTACAGCTACATTTTACAATAGAGAAACTAATTATCAGCAAACACTCAACACAAAATGAATGGGCCATTCATAAGCATTCATAAAAACAACGCTTTTTTTTATGAGTGTGCAGTTGGCGTCACCGACGTGAATTTTGCTTGTCTGATATAGGGATACGCTCAATTTTGACATACGCCGCACCCGCTTGGTTCGCCCTCACGTGCGAGGAGAACCGGAAGCGGCTTCGCGCACAACAACATCTAGTGCTGCGGACCATCCTCGGAACACCCTTCGTCGTGAGGAACGACGTCATCCAGCGTGACCTCTGGATTGAGAGCCTGGACGACTTCATAAGGCGCCTGGCGACGGGGTTGTTCGCGCGTGCCGACGCCTCTGCTTGGCCACACGTCAAGCACTTGGCACCCTTGCACGCGCGCCCCCGAGACGCAAGGCCTTCCCCGCGACCTCCTGGCGGACTGCACCCCCGCCCCCCCCGGATTGACTCCTGGGTAAGTTGCTGACCAACACGTAACTTACTCAAACAATAGACTTCACACTACATGCACGCTTGCTGTGCGACGGATTCTAAGTTAATATAGGTTCGTCGTACAGCTTCACACAATCATTTTCTCCTCAGGCGCTAAAACACTTACGCCTGAATGCACAGCGCGGGCTGTGATTCAAGCAGACACTGGACGGTGTTACACAGTACAATACCGTCCACACACTCACTACTGCCCCTTGCCCGGGTCGCTACTGGCTAGCTCTGGAACACGGGTCGGGCGGGGGCCATACACTTGTGTGCTCGCGCCCCAGCCGGCCCCCATGTCGCAGGTCGCTTTCTGCTGAGCCTCCCCCAGGTAGCTGGGGGTCTCACTCGGGGGTCGTGAAGAAGCGGGAAAAGTTCCTTGTTGTTAGTACCGCGGCGCGCCTACACAAAACTAATAGCAACTTCTTGTAACGGTGTACGTTAATGCTACGAAAACTTTTCTAACTAGCAACATTATAATATAAAAGGAATTATAGTGGCAACACTGTTGACAGTGACAGCTGCGCGCTGATAGGCTATTATGTCTCCTTACGATTTTTTTTTTGACAAGTCAGGGCTATAAAAGAGCTTGCTCGTGATTTTCGGACTGATCAGCTGAATCAAATAACTTTGCACTCTAGTCACAGTTCTACCTAAAAGTAAATTATTTAAGTACCTAAAAGTGCTAAAATAGTGTGTAGTGTGAAAACCCCAATAGGGTAAGTGTTTTAAGACAAGACAAGACAAGACATTTATTTATTGAAGCATGAGTGTACATACAAAGCATGCAAGGTGTTCACATATAAAAAAGCTCCATCATGTTCGGCCTTTAAGGCATACAAAAATAAACATTTAAAAAATAATTAAAAAACATCTAAATTATTATCACAATTAAAAATCATAAATTCATAACAAAATAATCATAAATTAATAACAATAACTTAAACATATTTGCAATAATATCAAAAAACATCTAAATTATTATCGCAATTAAAAATCATAAATTCATAACAAAATAATCATAAATTAATAACAATAACTTAAACATAAACATATTTGCAATATTACTCTCTGTCATTTAAAAATTCTAAAATACTGTAGTATGCTTTCCTAATTAGAAATAATTTTAGCCGCTTTTTTAATATATGTGCGCTTAGTTCTCTCCACCCCTTTGGAAGTTTATTAAATATTAAAGGCGCCATGCAAAAAACACTTTTCTTCATTAAAGCAGTTTTGGAAGCACGTGACCAGAGGAGAGTGTCATCGCGTCTAACGCGATTGACTTTGTCTGCCATGCGTGGAAATAGTTGTCGGTTACATTTAACAAACATGACAACTTCAAAAATGTACAGAGATGGTAACGTCAGTATATTATATTTAATAAAATACGGCTTACAGCTGTCAGTTGAGTCTAATTTAAACATCGCCCTTAAGCACCGTTTTTGGGCTTTGAAAGGTATATCCTTGTCAGTCGAATTACCCCAGAAGATAATTCCATACCTTAAATGCGAAGAAACTAATCCGTGGTAAGCCGTTAGTAACGCGTCTGTGTTAAGCACAGAAACTAATTTATGTAAGGCATAAGAAGAGTTACTAATTTTTTTGCTTAATACATCAATGTGTGCTTTCCAATTTAATTTTTTATCTATATAAAAAATTAAATTGGAAAGCAAGCAGGAAAGTTGAATAATTCTCTTCTGTTTAATCTCCTACATCGCTGCATAACCATTGTCATTAACTTAATAATAACGTTTTATTTCTAGATTGTACTATAGTGTTTCCGTTAACGTGAATATTTAATAGTTTCAAATGACCGTACGGCGGTTGGCTAACTATATGTATAGATATCTTTGATTAAAATAAAATAGCGGTAGATATGTCACAACACGATAGCGCATGGACCGCATAAATTAGGCTAAATTGGCCTAACAGTCCTCAGTCGCAATACGAGTAGATTTCGGTTGAGACGTGCGTGCGTGTATATTTCAATTTTGAAGAGCGGGATAGAAACATACAATGCGATAATGTGCGACACGTTTGGCTAAAACAAGGCAGCGCCGCGACTACTAACGAACTAATACGAAGAGCGGTGATGCTCCGTCTTGGTCGTACGCCACTTTTGTGCATTATTCTGTCTCTTTCTTTGTTGGCGTGTAATAACAATGATTGTTTGTGCGAGTAAATGTGTCTGTGCTCGTAGAGTCACTGTTTGAATACTTAACGTAAGAACGTAACATATCTACCGCTATTTTATTTTAATCAAAGATAGATATGCCTATCTTCGACTTGTTAGATGTACCTGTGACAACCGTTACTCGTACCGGTCAATTCTATAATCAATTCTTTTGTTTTAAACTACACACATCAAAAGTGTCTAGGGATCAACATATATTTTTGCAATAACTTTTCTCCTGATTGATATTAATTAAAATTTTCTTTAAGGATTCATCAAATAAAGTGTTTTCGTTTGTCACAGTAACGATAAACCAAGTCACCTTTGCATTAATAAAGAAATTTGCCTTTTTCCTAATAAAGGGATTTTTGACATTTGAACCACTAACACAAAAGTTCGAAAAAAAGACTGAAATAACAGTTTTCTTTAAAATTTTATTGGGTAACTTAAACAATTAATAATCCGTGTTTCTACCGCGAACACTAACAACACAAGAACATCGGTTTGGCATACTCAAAATGAGTTCATCCAAATCACGCTGTGGAATGGCCGCCCATGTTCGTTGCAACAACAAAAAAAGGTCTTCTTGCGACTGGATACCCTCCATATTCGGCAGAGCTCTTCTCTGTAGCATATCCCATGCATGCTCAATCGGATTCAAGTCTGGCGACTGAGCAGGCCAGGGCAGGACATTGATGTTAGCTGCGGCGAGAGTCTGTCTTACAACTCTTGCGGTGTGCGGTCGTGCATTATCATGCATTAACATTGTTCTCGTGGAGCGCGCTCGCGAACGGACGTGTGAGCGATACGCTGTACGCGATACGTTTACTGTACCTACTTATACGCCCGCCGCGCGCCGTCGCGTTATCGATATGCAGAAAACACCAACCAAACATGGATCGGATCCAAACTTATCGTCGATGAAGGATAAGGAATGGGTTACTGCAAGACAAGGCATTAAAAAAAGGGAACTAGAGCTGGATGGCGATTCCACACCGATGTCGCAGGATAGCAGGCGGTTCAAACCTTGCTGTTCAACAAGTGCACTAAACGAAACACTTAATGCATTCCGTGAAGAAATGAAGGTCATGCATACCTTGTTGACCACCATGAAGCAACAACAGGATGAGAAATATGCTGCTATACAGACCGACATTACGGAGATTAAAAAGGAGGTAGTGGAGATAAAAACTAAGAACTACGACACAGACAACGCTATTCAAAAAATAGAGGATAAATATAAGGAGTTAGATCAGGCGCACCTAAAACTAAGGGACTCCAACAGTAAAAATGAAAACAGGATGAAGGACCTAATACAACGGGGCATATTTCTAGAAAAATATAATCAGTCACTGGCGGACCGTATAGGAAGACTGGAGCAGAAGGACCTGAAATTAAATATCGAGTTAATTAATGTTCGTAAACAGGATGGAGAAAACATCAAAGAGATAGTGGAGAAAATTGCGAAGGAATTGAAATTGAGGGTAGACGGCATAGAGTCAGTCTTCGCGCGAACTCGGTAACGTTCGGGTGCAGAAAAATGTCTTCCGAAAAGATAAAGTGTATAAATTGTAACATCGTTATAAACGAGTTATTATGTTTTGTGCAGAATAAAATTGACATAATGGACGAGGATAGTATAATTCGGTTGTGTGTAAGTGCATATACGACTACGGAAATCACTACAGCGAAGGATTTGTTGTTTGAATCAATATCTACGTGTACCCGCAACATTTCGCGACGCAAGAACCGTGAACAAAAGGAGATGGAGGATATCATCTGCATATTTAAGAGTACAGATCCTGATAAAACCCCGATTTTTGTGGCTAGGGAACTGGAGAAATTACCTCCAGTTTCCTTCGACCACATTGACGTCACGGCATTACTAAAGGACATCGTCATATTAAAATCGGAGGTCAAGTGTTTAAAAGAATCTTGTGCTACGGTTGTCCAACTAAACACAGTGAAAGCAGAGATAAACGACATGAAATTTGCATCGTTGGTAGATCTGGAACGCACTAGTAACAACACAAACGTAAACATAAGACGAGGTGCCTACTTATTGGATAGCGGCCGTGACAGTGGTCCAATCGGTTTGTTAAACATTTCAAACCGCAACAGTAGCAATAGTTCACCTGAGCAAAATAATTTTACCACTGATCAAGTACAATGGCGATCCCCAGTAGCCCTGCAGGGAACAAACACATGTAGCGATCATACTAAAACATCTGTACGCAGTACACTCAATGACACGTCCACTGGCGCCGCCGCCGCCGTTACTATTACTGCCTGCGCGCCTGGGCACCTGGCGAGCGGTGGGAGTGTAGCGGTCAGCTGTTCGCCGACACACAACGGGATATCGATGTCGTCAAACCACTTAAATGAAGATGTAAGTACGTATACCGCGCCGCCGGCAGCAAATAATTTGAATGTCACGATGGATGTAAACAAAGTGGAATCATTAGCGGAAATAACGCGCGATGGTCAATGGAAACCGAATTATCCAAAAAACGAGTGGATTTTAGTACAGAAAAATAGACTCAAAAACAGACAGTCAGAGTCTCAATTAGTGAGGGGTAAGGCTCCATGTATGCCTGGAAATAAGTTTAAGTCCGCAAATCTGACGATACCCCTGTTTCTTTCAAACGTTCACAAAGACACTACAGAAAATGACATAGAACAGTACGTACTTTCCATAATAAAAGAAAAAGTCACGGTACAGAAAATCAGAATGAAGGCAGAAAAAGAATATAATGCATTTAAAATCATGGTTCCGAAAACTAAGTTGGACCTGTTTTTGAGTGGAGAGTCATGGCCGGCTGATATTACATGCAGACGTTTCAGAGCGTTTAAAAACCCTCAATCTGTTGGCGGTGAAGGATTCAGAAAACCCTCCAATCAAAATGAATGAGGTTAAGTTCATAACATATAACTGTAAGAACGTCAAGCGATCTATTGAGGGCATTAAACAGCTATGTAGTATTGCGGACTTGATCGCGTTGCAAGAGACGTGGTTACAGCCTGATGAGCTACCGTACCTGTCCAGCGTGCACGAGGATTTCGGAAGCACGGGAACGTCTGCTATGGACACGGCTGCTGGTATCATCAGAGGACGGCCCTTCGGGGGAGTTGCGCTACTATGGCGTAAGGCAGTGTTCCCGTGTGTTTCAGTGATTGCGTGTGCTAATCCGCGTATTGCTGCAATACGCCTGACGACGAACGACAGGCCATTGCTAGTTGTGAGTGTTTACATGCCAACTGATAGCGTGGAAAATATATCAGAGTTCACAGATTGTCTTAGTTGTATCAGTGCCATAATAAGTGATAGTGATGTCGAGTCTGTTTTTATTCTTGGTGACTACAATGCGCCTCCAGGTGAGCGTTTTTACCGTGAACTAATAGACTTTTCAATGGAGCAAAATTGGACTTGTATAGATACCAGTAGGTTGCAACTGTCGTCAGGAACGTTCACATTTGTTAGCGAAGCTCACGGGAGCAGTAGGTGGCTAGATCACTGCGTTGTGACTAGTGTTGCCAGGTGTCCCGATTTGCGCGGGACGTCCCGATTTTCAGGGGTCTGGGGACGCGTCCCGATTTGGACCTGATCGGGACGCTAAATGTCCCGATTAATCAAAAAATGAAAAAAAAATCCTATATTTTGCGCTACGTATTTTTTTTTAACACGGAACGCCATCTATTGGGTTGGGATATGTCGCAGGGAGATGAGGATATCAGTGATTTCACGAAATCCCGGGAGATGTGGAATATTCCTGTTTATTACGTCTTCTTACTAAAAGTATCTAGTGATACTCAGATCATGATCTGAGTAGTGATATGACAAAATACTAATATAAAGTCAAAGAAATATGTCATTTCACTAAACTAAATGTAATGAAATAAAGAATATTGTTGATGATATTTCTGTCTACAGTGTTTAAAGGAATCTAACCAAATCGTACCTCGGGGTGCCAATGAAATCCATCATTTCACGTTCAAATGCACAAGTTCAGCTGGTATTTAAGTAGGAGTGTACGAAACGGGGTACGGAGATAATAAAAATGTCGTTAAAGCGACTGGGGCACCCCGACTCGGACAGGTTAGGTTAGAACGGCGGAGTCTGGAAGACCCCGCCATCCCCTAAAGTACGATTTTATTTTATAATTTCTATTAGTCTAGCAAGAATGATTACTTGTTATGTAAGATTAAATAGACTTAAAACCCCCTTTTTTAAGCTATTGCATAGCTTTTTATCGCGGACTCTGAGCGCGGCGACCGAATCAAGAAATTTTGTAACGAAAACACCTAACGAAAAAAACCTAACAAAAATACCTAACACCCCGCATCGTCTAACGTCGTTTCAGTTCGGGAGACTTCGGCAATCATAAAAATATCCGTCATAAAGACAATTTACTTTTTCTTGCTGATTCTAAACGGCCAGCTACCAAAGGAGGTTTTCACAATGAAACTTACTTATAAAATTCTCCTACAACAAAGCAGAGTGGCGCATTGGAAGCGTACTGGGCTCATAACCTGTTGAAAATTTTGACACAGTTTGGAAGTGAGACCTGGGATTCCTGTATAGAAAAGACCCACTGATATCTTCATTATAATTTATTTTTATTTATTACAGTAGTACACCACAAACATTCTCGTTAAATATTCGCGGTAGGCGATAATTTTTTCTTGTTTTGTTTCTTTAAATTGCTATGCAATAGCTTTACCGCAGCACTCCCCAAGTGCCACACGTATTTTTTTTTTCGTTTACTGTCCCGATTTGCAACCCTAAATCCCGATTTTTTTGACCTCATGTACCGATTTACAACAAATCGGACCTGGCAACACTAGTTGTGACTGACTCAGCTGTGCACTGTGTAACAGATGTTTTCGTGAAATACGATGTTTATTGGTCTGACCATTTACCGTTAGTTATAACTTGCAATCTTAATGTTGTTAGGCAGAAATTAATTGGGAAAAGCACTGTTTGTAATAAAATACAATGGGGAGATAGGAATGCAGACCAATGTATTGCTTACGAAAATATGTGTAATTCACAATTAAAACACATAGACTTGTCAGTAGACTTACAAAATTGTTGTGGCAAATATTGTAATGATCATAGTCATAAAGAAATAATTAATAATCTATATGGTAATATTGTGAATATCTTGTGTTCGTGTGCGACGGCGACGTATGAAAGCTGTCGTGGTAAGCGTAAACCTTTAGCTGGTTGGAACAAACATGTGAGCGAGGCTCACAGGAGGGCCAGGCTGGAGTTCAATATGTGGTGTGGGGCCGGTCGACCATCCGCTGGTCCCATTTTCGATGCGATGACACTGGCACGGAAGACCTTTAAGGGGAAGCTTAAGTGGTGCCAAAAACACCAGGAACAAATAAAAATGGATTTATTAGCCAAACACCATGCTAATTCTAATTTCAGAGGGTTTTGGAAAGCCACGAACAAATTGAACCCCAAGCCTGGCGTTCCTGTGAGCGTCGATGGGGTTTCCAGCCCGAAGGAGATAGCGGAATTGTTCATGAGACACTTTTCTATTAAGTCGACACTGGGGCCGCCGTGCCGGGTGTTCGGTGCTGGCCCTGAGCGCGGGGAGTTGTCCACTGTAATTCTTGCTAAGGAAATCAGGCTCATTTTGCAGAGGATGACAAAAGGCAAATCCCCTGGGCACGACGGACTCAGCATTGAGCACCTGCAGCATGCTGGTTCCCACTTACCGCGAGTGTTGGCACTATTATTTAATTTGTGTATGTGTCATTCACATCTGCCACCTGACCTGATGCGGGCTGTGGTGGTGCCAGTGGTCAAAAGTAAAACTGGAGACGTATCGGACAAGTCAAATTACAGGCCTATTTCTCTCGCCACCGTCATAGCCAAGGTCCTTGACAGCGTGCTAAATTCACATCTAAATAAGCATGTGCGACTCAGTGATGCCCAGTTCGGATTCCGGCCTGGGCTTTCAACGGAGACTGCTATTGTTGCCTTGAAGCACGCTGTCAAGTATTACACTGATAGAAATACACCTGTTTATGCGGTTTTCCTTGACTTGTCTAGGGCCTTTGACCTTGTCCCATACGATCTTCTTTGGCGAAAGCTGGATGAGACGACAGTACCGCCGGAGCTTGTGTTACTCCTCAAGTATTGGTACCTGAACCAGGACGCTCGGGTGAGGTGGGCGGGTGAGCTGTCGGAGGCATGCCGGCCGGAGTGCGGAGTGAGGCAGGGGGGGCGGTCCTCACCTTTGCTCTTCGGTCTGTATGTAAATGGTCTGATTGAGCGACTCAGCAGCACACGTGTCGGCTGCTACGTGGATGGAGTTTGTTTTAACAACATCAGCTACGCGGACGACATGGTGCTGCTGGCTCCCTCAATCAGTGCTCTCCGAAAGCTACTCAATGTATGTGAGTCGTACGCTGTAACTCACGGGTTAATTTATAATAGCTGTAAGACGGAATTCATGGTCTTCGGGTCCGGCACCAGGTGTCCCACTACTACCCCTCCTCTTCTGATGAATGGACACCCGATTAACAGGGTTTACAAATTTAAATACCTGGGCCATCTGGTTACCCATGACCTGAGGGATGACGTGGATCTAGAAAGGGAGCGCAGGGCATTGTCAGTTAGGGCGAATATGTTGGCCCGCAGATTTTCTCGATGTACAGACGCAATTAAAATAACCCTGTTTAAGGCGTATTGCACAACGCTGTACTCGGGAGCTCTGTGGTTCACATATACCAAAAAGGCTTACAATGCTCTGCGTATCCAATATAATAATGCATTCAGGGTATTGTTGCGACTGCCGCGATTCTGTAGTGCCTCGGCAATGTTTGCGGAGGCACGTACTGACGGCTTCGATGCACTGTGGCGTAAAAAATCAGCCTCGTTACTCTGCAGGCTGCGGGGCAGTCCCAACACTATTCTGCAGTCGATAGCCGCCCGGGCAGACAGTCCGCTAGTGTGGGCGCTCGTGAACCGGACACGTTCCGTTTTATGTATTAAGTACTAACATAGGTTAAGCAGTTTTGTTACTAACACTAATAGATCATTGTAGTCTGTGCAAATAAAGATAAATAAATAAATAAATAATAAAATAGAAAAGGTATGGCGAGTCAGAGGCGAGGGAAAAGGTATGCCAATTATTGTAAAATTATCTAACGCGGAAACGCGCGAACAATGGCTAAAATCCAAGAAACAACTGCTGACGAACCACATCATCTACAATAACAACGATGAGACTCGCATATATATTAATGAAAATCTTACCTACCAAATGCGTCAATTACTCTGGACAACGAAGGAAAAACTAAGGGATGAGTTCAAGTTTATATGGGTACAAAATGGAAAAATATTAATTAAAAAGAGTGAGGTCGAGAAGAAAGTGTACAATATTAGCTGTGAAAGCGACTTAAAAAAATACTTATCTATTAATAGCGAGAACGGAGAGTAAATAAACAGGATTTACCTAGAATAATCTATTTTTTTTTTGTTGTTATTTCTTAATTACCTATCGTTCTAAAACCAACTATGAATAGTGAAGACCTACAGGATATCATGTACACGAAATATGAAACCACAACACATTGGAGAAATTATACACCGTGTTCTTCACGTTATCCATAAACTTTAGCAAATACTTCTATGGCTTTTACAAATCAAATCCAACAAAGGAAGTAGTACTTAAAAAGGCTTCGTTACAAAGATATTTGTAATTTCATTTAATGAAATTTAATTGAGCTATGCAGTGAGAAAGTATCTTAATTTGAAATCTATCAAATACTACACACATCAAAAGTGTCTAGGGATCAAGCATTTTTATGCGGATTTCTTGAGATTGAGATGTGGCTTTGTAATAAATTTATGATTTTATAAATTTATATGGATCCTTTTTGGTGCATTTCATAATTTGAATCAGGAACTGTGAATCAAATTCGAGTAAAAGATGAAAATCAGCTGTCAATATTTTCCCTATAAAAACATACAACGCATTGAAGACATTATTAGTGCTACTGTTTCCCTACTACTGATTAAAACCAACGTTATTATGGAGCGGCGACGTCATTTAAGCAGGGAAGAAATGCTCAGAGCCGTGGGAATGATAGAAGCTGGTTCCCGGCAACGTACTGTGGCTTTAGCTCTGAATACAAGTCAGAGTGTTATCAGTCGACTTTGGACACGTTACCGAAGCACTGGTACCGTGGCTGAGCGCCATGGAGGACGGTATCGCTGCACCACACGGAGACAAGACCGATACATTCAAATCTTAACTCGAAGAGCTCCAACAATAACCGCCATGATGTTAGCCGTGAGGCTTCATCACTCTTCAGGGAACTTAATTAGCGACCAAACAGTCAGAAACCGCTTGCATGAAGTGAACCTTCATTCCCGAAGACCGCTACGGGTACCACCTATAGCAATGCACAATCGTAGGATTCGATATCAATGGGCTCTTGAACACAGAAATTGGGCAGAAGAACAATGGCGTTTCGTGTGCTTTTCTGATGAGTCTCGTTTCGGTATGAGACCGGATACAAGACGTATACGACACTGGAGAACCCCTGGACGCCAACAGCGATTAAAATCCTGCCAGGAAGTCCATCCTTATAGTGGTGGAACCATCATGGTATGGGCGGGTATTTGGATCGGCGGAAGAACTGAGTTGATTTGGATCAGAGGCAACCTCAACGCTCAAATTTATGCTGAGACGATTGTATCAGACGTCATCGTTCCTCTACAAGTGCAAATCGGTCCCTTATTTCAGTTAATGCATGATAATGCACGACCGCACACCGCAAGAGTTGTAAGACAGATTCTCGCCGCAGCTAACATCAATGTCCTGCCCTGGCCTGCTCAGTCGCCAGACTTGAATCCGATTGAGCATGCATGGGATATGCTACAGAGAAGAGCTCTGCCGAATATGGAGGGTATCCAGTCGCAAGAAGACCTTTTTTTGTTGTTGCAACGAACATGGGCGGCCATTCCACAGCGTGATTTGGATGAACTCATTTTGAGTATGCCAAACCGATGTTCTTGTGTTGTTAGTGTTCGCGGTAGAAACACGGATTATTAATTGTTTAAGTTACCCAATAAAATTTTAAAGAAAACTGTTATTTCAGTCTTTTTTTCGAACTTTTGTGTTAGTGGTTCAAATGTCAAAAATCCCTTTATTAGGAAAATGGCAAATTTCTTTATTAATGCAAAGGTGACTTGGTTTATCGTTACTGTGACAAACGAAAACACTTTATTTGATGAATCCTTAAAGAAAATTTTAATTAATATCAATCAGGAGAAAAGTTATTGCAAAAATATATGTTGATCCCTAGACACTTTTGATGTGTGTATTTGCATTTCATTTGTTTCAGCCCGCCAAATGTTATGAATGACGTTGCCAATTCGGATAAAGAGGCATGCATATCGGGTTATTTACGTCTAGGTATTTAGTTTGTATGAAAATTAACAAAAAATAAAAAATAAGAATTTATTAATGTGTCCATAATGAAAAATGCTTACTTCCGTGGTTTGTGTTAAATAATATTGAAATATACTAATCTATATAAACAGTAATCAAATCAATAGTCGATATAGTATGTCTATGGACATTGCTCTATTATTAATTGCCCTTGTCTGTGGTAGGATATATTAAGAAATAAAACACTTCTCTCTGGTGTCTAAAAATGGCAATGTTTATTTGTATTGATTTACAAAACTCTGCTAAAAACCCCTAAAAACATAATAATCCCAATTAAAATCATAACAGGTGATGTGCCCAGAACGCTTACCAGTGATAAAACATAAAATTCACGCAAAACGTGTTAACTACGAAGTAGTGAAAGTAAGTGCACATTTACACACAAGAAAACTAAAAACAAAATGGAGTCGTTCATGGAATTACAGAAAATATCTAAACTGTATTGTGAAAAAGATTTCCCATTATGGAAATTCCAAGTAAACATTTTATTCAAAAGCTCAGGCTTACAGGACGTCATACATGGAACTACAGGTACTGAAGCAATTCCTATGCCATCTAGAGAACAAAGTAATAGCGATTATCAGAAAAAAGATGCTAAGGCGCAAAAAATCATAATGCTGAGCATTGATAAAAAACTTATGATTCACATCATCACATGCGAGAATGCAAAATCAATGTATGAAAAACTTTGTGCTTTGTTTGAGAGGCCGAATGAACAACGTAAATGCGAAATTCTACAAAAATTTTATGCATACCAATATGATAAAAGTAAAAATATGGCCGAAAATATTAGCACACTAGAAAATTTAAGATATGAATTAAATATATATGACGAAAAAATATCAGACAACAGTTTCATTGCCAAAATAATTTCATTATTACCGGAAAACTACAATAACTTTATTACATCATGGGAATCTTCCCCGCTTCATGAGAAAACAACTACAAATCTGACAAGTAGATTATTAAAAGAAGAGGAAAGATATAAAATGCAGAACAAAATCAAAGAAGAACAAAATGAGGTCATTGCATATAAGGCCCAAAGAAAATCAAACAAATATAACAATACTCCCAATAAAAAGGAAAAAAGTTGTGAAATTTGTAAAAAAACCAATCACCCAACAGAAAAATGTTTCTTTAGGAATAAAACTAATAACAAGAAGATGGAATGTACCATATGTAAGAAAAATAATCACACAACAGAAAAATGTTTCTTCAGACAAAATAATTGTAAAAATAACGAAAATTCAAAAAACAACACAGCATTTATGACATACAAGGACAATAGATATGAAGAAAAAGAAACTATAACATTTATTGTTGACTCCGGGTCTTCAAGCCATCTAACCAACAAGAAAAATTTATTACACAACTTTCAAGAAGAAAGTGGAAAAATTGGAATAGCAAAAGCTGGAATTGCCATGCAATCAAAAGGTCATGGAGAAATACATGGATCAGAGTGTACTCTAAAACAAACTATCTATGTACCCGATCTGACTAACAATCTTATGTCAGTAAACGCCATAACCAATAATGGTGGTAAAGTTATATTCGAGGATCAAGAAGTTAAAATACTAAAAGAAGATGAGTTAATACTAAAAGGAAATAAAGAAGAAAATGGGTTGTATACTGTAAAAATTAATAATATTAAACAAGAAACTTCCTTATTAACGGATAAAATAAATAAAGCTGAGGAATGGCATAAGAAAATGGGTCACCCTAGTATTGGTAAAATGCTTAATCTTAAAAAGGTTGCTAAAAACATGAATGTGAGTGAAGAAGAAATTAAAAACTTAAATAAAACTTGCAAGGTATGTATCATGTCAAAACAAATGAGAAAACCATTTAATACAGAAAGACAAAAAGCAACGAGGCCGTTACAAATAATACACACAGATATATGTGGTCCTATTTCACCTAATACATATGATAATAAGAAATACATACTTACTATTCTTGATGACTACACTCATTATACACGAGTTTATTTACTAGAATATAAAAATGAAGCTTTTGAAGTAATAAAAACCTATATTGAAGAAGTAGAAAGAGAAAAAAAACTAAAAGTAAGTACAATCAGATGTGATAATGGGGGAGAATACACCAGTAATAAAATAAAAAATTGGTGCAGTTATAAAGGCATAAAATTGGATTACACCATACCATACAGTCCCCAACTGAATGGAAAAGCAGAAAGGCTAAATAGAACAGTTCTAGAAAAAGTAAGAGCTTTATTATTTGAATCTAAAGAAGAAAGCTATCTATGGGGAGAAGCTGCAAAAACTGCTGCATATCTTATAAATAGAACACCAGTTGAAACACTCAATAACCTAACACCTATAGAATTGTGGACTGGTCAACAACCAGATCTTAGAAATATAGAGATATTTGGTTCTGAAGCATATAGTAAGAAACTTGGACATTTACATAAACTCGAGTCAAGAACTAATAAAATGATCATGATTGGTTATGCCCCAACAGGCTATAGACTATTTGATAAAGAAAAACAAAGAGTAGTTATCAGAAGAGATGTAATATTCAATTTTGAAGAGAATAAAAAAGATAACTGTGAAGAATCTATAAAAACAAATGAAAATTTAGTAGAAAATATTATAATACATGAAGAAGACCACACAGAAAACAAATATAATAATATTACGAAAATAGAAATAAATGAAGAAGAAAACACACAACAAGAGTCGGAAATTACAGAAGAAATAGAGGTCGTAAACACTGAAGACAACAACATACTAGAGATTATAGAAGACATACAAGAACCTATAACAGATAATTCAATAACTCAAGAACTAACAGATAATAATAACCAAAATAGAAGTTCCCAAAGACCTAGAAGACAACGTAAAATACCAATAAGATATACAGATTATGCTATGTTGACATTTCAAGAAGCGTTGACATGTCCAGATAATAAAGAATGGATAAAAGCTATAAATTCAGAAAAGCAGTCTTTACAACAAAACCAAGTTTGGGATATAGTAGAAAAAGCAGAAGCAAAAGGAAGAAAGATTATAGCCAGTATGTGGGTTTTCAAAATAAAACCAGATGGAAAATATAAAGCCAGACTCGTGGCAAAAGGCTGTCAACAAATATATGGAATAGACTATGAAGATACATTTAGCCCAGTTATGAGTAATAGTTCATTTAGAATATTAATGGCTATTGGTGCTTCAAAAAATCTACATATCATGTCATTAGATATAAAAACAGCTTTTTTATATGGAAACTTAAAAGAAAACATTTTTATGGCTCTACCTGAAGGTTATGACGAATACGACAGAAATACTAAAGTTTGTAAACTCAAGAAAAGCTTATATGGATTAAAACAAGCTCCCTTGAACTGGAATGAAAAATTTACATCAGTTCTATTGAAAAATGGATTAAAACAACTTAAAGCAGATAAATGTTTATTCAAGAACTCAGACAATACAATGATGCTAGGAATACATGTTGATGATGGAATACTATTAGGAGAAAATAAGGAATGTATGATGAAACTGATAAATAACCTAAAAGAAGAATTTGAAATGACATACACGGCGAATCCTGAAACATTTTTAGGAATAGAAATCACTAAGACTAAAGATTCTATACAACTGAAACAAAGACAGAATGCTGAAAATATAATTGAAACGTTTAACATGACAGAGGCAAAAATAAGTCCTACACCATTACTGGAAAACAATGAAAGCAACGAAAATAATTTACAAACAAAAGAAAATTTTCCTTACAGAGAAGCTATAGGTCATCTTATGTACCTATCAAATAAAACAAGACCAGATTTGACATACGCTGTGAACTATGAGAGTAGAAGCATGGAAAATCCGAATAATCAAGATTTAAACAATGTCAAAAGAACCATTAAATATTTGAAAGGAACCTTAAATTCTAAAATAAAATACAATAAGGATGAAAACTTAACCAATTTAGATGCATACTGTGATGCAGACTATGCTGGTGACAAAAAGACCAGAAAAAGTACCAGTGGCTACATAATAATGTACTGTGGAGGTCCAGTGCACTGGTGCACAAGGAAACAACCAATAGTAGCATTATCAAGCTGCGAAGCTGAATATATTTCAGCAGCGGAATGTTGTAAGGAACTTTTATACATCAAAGGATTAATTGAAGAACTTATTGAGACTAATATTACAGTAAACCTAAATATTGACAATCAGAGTGCAATAAGGTTAATTGAAAATGGAGTGTTTAATCGCAGGTCAAAACACATTGACGTAAGATATCATTTTTTACATAACTTATTTGTTGAAGATATAATTAAAATATCTTACTGTCCTACTAATTTACAATTAGCAGATTTTCTTACTAAACCTTTAAAAACTAATAAATTTTGTGAATTTAGAGATCTTATTATGCAAACTTAACTGTTACTAATATTTAGAAGCTACACTTGTAAAATGAATATGTCTATGTCAAACTTTAATACTTAATAGGTATATGTAAAATAAGTGGATAAATGTAAACTTAACTTTTGATTTGTATCTAAAAGTACATTATATAACCAGTAAGGTACCTACTTTTTTTTTTTTTTTTTTTTTTTTTTTTTTTTTTAGGGTGGCAAAATCATCAAATGAGTCCTCCCGCCCTGGGTGGGGCGGAAGGGACTGTCAGACTCTTACTGACTAAAATCCACCCGTGTTCCTTCGGATGCCCTTTACGTTCCGGGGCCACGGTATCCTGGATTAAGAAAAAATCCGCGACCCCGGCAGGCATTTGGCCCCATTAGGGGCCCCGTCGGTGACGCGTGAAACACGACGCGCCACCGACCCGGGCTTGGTCCTTGGTCGGACGGCGAGCATACCCATTACTCACCGTCCGCAAGCCCGCTCCGCTGCTGTGCCCTCTGCTAATCAGAGGGACACGCATTGGAGCTTCCACCCGACAGGCTATTTGCATACGGGCAAAGAAACCCCCTTAGGCACACAGTGCCTAAGGAAGAGTTTTTGCCCGCATCCCAGGGCGCACCGGCCCGAAAAACTGGTCTTCCCCCCGGATGTATCCGAGAGGGAACTCCAGTCCACGGACACACGTGGAGGTTACCTGTCTTAGCACCCCAGTAAGGTACCTACTTAGAACATTTTTTGATAAAACTTAAAATACTTTGTAACTATTTTTTATTTAAATGGAAATTGTCTACCTACTTATTTTGTTTGCTTGAAAACTATGTAAGTTAATTCTTATAACCATGTAACAAATGTTAACATGTATCTTAATAACTATGTATATCTGTAATACTGTTTCTATAGATTACAGGGGTGTGTTAAATAATATTGAAATATACTAATCTATATAAACAGTATCAAATCAATAGTCGATATAGTATGTCTATGGACATTGCTCTATTATTAATTGCCCTTGTCTGTGGTAGGATATATTAAGAAATAAAACACTTCTCTCTGGTGTCTAAAAATGGCAATGTTTATTTGTATTGATTTACAAAACTCTGCTACTAAAAACCCCTAAAAACATAATAATCCCAATTAAAATCATAACAGTTTGAACATCTGGTCGAAGTTATGTATATCGTCCGGAACACGGTGTATAACACACACTGAAAATAAATTAAATATAATACATATGAATATTTGTTCATTAAGAAAACATTTTAATGAATTTATAGTATTAATAAAAGACTGTTTACCTAAGTTGGATTTAATATGTCTAACAGAAGTAAACATAAAGGAGGAGGAAATTTATAATTACGAAATAAATGGCTACTGTCCATATTACCTAACTAGAACAAAAAGAAGGGGAGGTGGTATAATAATATATGTTCAAGAAAACTTGTCATTTGAAATTATAAAGAAATATAACCTCTGCTGTGAACTTATACATGGACAAATTATCATGAAATGCAAACGGATTGATATGATAATCATCTACAGGCCTCCGCAATTGAATAAATTACTGTTTATAACTGAAATCAAGAAATTAATACAAAGTATACCTATTGGAAATGATGTAGTGTTAATGGGAGACTGCAACATAAATATATTGCGAGGGGAAACCGACTCGCGCGCCAACGAGTACCTAAACACGCTGAGTGAGCTGGGCCTTGAATGCTGCATTCAAGATATTACACGAGAGGTAGTCCTGTCGGAGCGACGAGTGACATCATGCATTGATCACATTTTTGTGCGAAGTGCGCGGCCGGCCGGCGAGCTGCACGCCTTCGTACTAACGACAACAGTTTCTGATCACTACCTAACGGGACTCTCGATCGAAGTAAACAAACAATTGACGCCTCCTTGTTATCGTACGGTACTTAATAATGAAATGGTTAAAAATAAATTACGTAACGTAGAATGGACTAAGCTAATGTGTATTGATGACCCTTTTAGAACTGTACAGGCAAATGTGTGATATATACTACTCAAAACAAAATAAGGGCCACCTGGTTTTTATCGATTTATTAAATAATGTTTAAATATTACTAGTTACAAAATGACTGAATCTGATTAATATTAATGGTTTTAGATGGAAATACACAAAAATTAAATATGTATTCCTATAAATCGTTAAAATAAACCAAATTGAATGAAATGTGAGGAATTGCAGTAATGTTTGCAAGTCACATAAAACATAAAAAATTATGTCTTTAATGTTCCAAAGTGTTCTTTTAAGCTTCTCTTTTAACTCTGTTCTCTCTTTTGTGCTCATTTTATGGGAGGTGGAATGGTCTGGATTAAATACCGAACATTTTCTTTTGGGATACTCTACCAGCAAGTTTTCATACAATTTATGAGATCCAGCTGCGTGTGGATGGGAATTTTACTTTCTTTTTCACTCTTCTTTAACTCATCTCTTAAATACTCAATAGAACTCAGGTAAAAATCCAGAGTGTCCACTGTGACATCGTAATTCGAGCGTAAGGGAATGTGTGCACTGTTAGTCGCGTTGTGTTCGCTCGAGCATTATCCTGCTTCAAGAAGAACTCAGGTATTTCTTGCTGTGCGAATGGGATAATGTGGAGTTGCACCACATTCTCTACGTAATTTTAAGGAGTTACAGCACCCTCGTTAAGAAGTGCGAGCTCAGTTTTGCGTGATAGAGATAACCGCCCCAGAGCATAACTCAGAACTCGCCAGAACAGTCTGTTTTAAGAGTGCAAGGATCTGAAACCTGTTGTTTAGATCTTCTCTACACTCTTATGAACCAGTTTTTATTGAAAAAAAAATAACCCACCAGTCATCAATAAAAAGCAATGAAGCCCAGTCAAAACAGTTCAATAAATTTTCTCTTTCGCAAATGTTTCACGATTTGCACCATACGTTGCAGTTAACTAGAGGCGAACCAAGCATCTCCTTGAGTATTGTTAGTCTTTATGAAGTCGATTCGGAATAGTGTAGTCAATTATAGGGGTGCCTGTAGCTCGACGCAATGGAGTTTGTACGGTCCGCGCAGTAGATTTTCGCTCTATTTGCGCGGTTAAACAAACTTAATGGTCTTCTTGGGCTTTACTTACTTACTTTCTTCCTTGATCACGGCGTCTGGTGATATTACCCGTCTTTTAAGACCAGTTTCAAGCATTTTGAACCACTCGTTGAGAATATTCCACCATTAAACCTACCTCTTCTGGCTACGGGCCCCCTGGATTAAGGTGACACCCCAAGTGGCTGTTTTTGCGTCCATATGTCTCCAAATACATGACATTATGAGATTGAAAGATCATTATAGCCTGCTTGCTGTATTAATCGAAGAAAACTCCGTTAGAAGTTTGAAAATTAAAAAGCACCATACCGTAAATTCTAAGTAATCTCAAATATCTAATTTAAAAAAAAAGTTATGAATATCCAATTATGCAGTAGAAACAATATTAATACTTGAAAGAAACCATAACAAGATATTTAGTATTTAATATGTACCCAGAATAAGAGCAATACTTGTTTAAAGTGCAATTTAAAAAGTGGCCCTTATTTTGTTTTGACGAGTATATTTAGCAACATTTACAGCACGTCGGAAACAACAAAGCTAGTTAAACAGAGGGAATCTAACAGTTGGGTTGATAAGAACTTGAAAAAAATTTTAGATACTAAGGACGCGTTGTTCCGAAAATGGAAAGCAAATCCGGAAAACATGTCACTACGTTTAGAGTACACAAAATATCGTAATAAAGCAAATAAAGCTGTAAATGTTGCTCGGAATACACACAGACGCCTGGAGTTGAAAAACTGTAATGGAGATATGAGAAAAGTGTGGGAGTGTGCGAACAAGTGGCTTGGTAGGAAAAAGTTAAATGTTGATGATGTGATCCAAAAGTATTTTTATCAGAAGTAACGAGAAACTGGAAAATGTATGTAATAATTTCTGCGATACTTTTACAAATGAAATTAGTTTACTAAAACAGAAGCATATGTGTGACCGTTTGTTTTATAATAGACATGAATATGTAAAAGAAAGTGATGTAAGTTTTAGATTTAAAAAGGCCTGCCCTAAAGATATATGTTTAATAATAGATAACCTGTACACAGCGATAAGGTTGATTTTTGTTTGATGTCACTCGGAATAAAAGAATCGTGTGGACTGTTTGAAGGTTTATTTCTCACTGGCTAATTTGGAGGTAATGTGGACTGTAAATACACGCATAGGAGTAGTACATATGAATAGCTATGTATATTGTATAGGTAGGTCCTTAAAACAAACATCGTGGTGTTCAGCTTAGACATGCCGCCCACCAAAGGATCTATCCTTTCAATAAAATTAACACAAAAAAAAGAATTACAGGATGTTAGTTGAACAACAAACAAATCAAAGCAAATTCAGTCATTTTCATCACTACAACATTCGTAACATAATAATAAAGAATTCTGAAAGGTGAGCAACTAACGTAAGTAAACACAGGTTAGTACTATTATGAATAATTATCTTAAATCTAGGTAGGTACAAAATCACTAACAATATGCTACGCTACTACAAAATAGTATAAAGTATGTAAGGAGATACAGCATAGTTTAACGTAAACACTTAAAGTAAATATTATTGTCCTTTATTCTTTTGAAACTTACATATCTAAGTAGGTGGTCGCATTTCCAACCTTGGACCGCCCACCATGCCATTTTAGTATAATTGTATCCCTTTGTAATAATAAAGGAAGCGTAAATATATGAACACATATATAGGTTGGTAGGTTGTACGAAGTCAGCAATGCCTAATCTAAGTTTATTCACTACATAAGCAAAATAAAAGGTAAATCTTAACCTAAGTAGGTTTACACAAGGTGTACATAGAATAAACAAAATGGTAAGTACTTAAACTAAGCTTGGTAAGCTATAAGATTACATGAGAACAAAAGAGAACAAAATTAATAACAAGATTAATCATTTGGACTGTTGCTTAGGTAGGACACATATTTTACTCATAGGTCGTTTTAAAACATTGTTTTTACATTTCACTGACACCACACGAGTGATGCCATCTGGACCTACATGTTTTTCTATTATTTTGCCCAATATCCATTGACTTGGAGGAACATTGTCTTCCTTTAAAATGACTATGTCATCGATTTCTGGCTCAGTTGTTTTTGTATTCCACTTATATCTTTGGTTTAGAGTTACGAGGTATTCTTTGTACCATCTGTTCCAGAAATCGTTGACCATTTTCTGTGTTAGCCGCCATCTGTCTAAACTAGAAATATAACAGTTTGTATAGTTTTCGTCACTTAAGTTTAACAAAGGTTCTCCAATCAGAAAGTGGCCCGGTGTTAACGGAAGTGGGTCATTAGGGTTATCACTAATCGCAGTTATGGGTCGGGAATTCAAACACGCTTCTACTTGAGTCAGTACTGTAGATAGTTCCTCGTAAGTTAGAGTAGTATCGCCAATTACTTTTTTAAGGTGGGTTTTTGTACTGCGCACTCCAGCCTCCCATAAACCACCAAAATTGGGTGCATGAGGCGGTATAAAATGCCATGTAGTACGTTCCAGGACCAACAACTCTGCTATTTCACCAGGAATCGAAGATTTTGCACTGTTGAACATATCTCTGAGCTGTTTATCTGCTCCCACGAAATTGGTGCCGTTGTCACTGTAAATATCGCTACACAGACCTCGTCTCGAAGTGAATCGTCGGAAGGCTGCGATGAACCCTTTCGCAGTCATGTCCGTGACCGCTTCCAAATGTATAGCACGTGTTATCATGCAAACAAACAAACATATGTAGCCCTTATACGACTTAGCTCCTCTACCCGGTGAAAAACGAATGTTGATGGGACCTGCGTAGTCCACGCCAGCTGATTTAAAGGCTCGGTCGGGTTTTACTCGCACTTCTGGCAGCTGCCCCATCAGTTGCTTTGTATTCTGTTTTGAATACCTGATACACGTAACGCACTCTCGATAAGTTTTCTTTGTTAGATCTTTGGCTCGTAAAATCCAGTATTTAGTTCTTAAATAATTAAGCATTACTTGCGGACCACCATGTAATGTCCTATGATGAGCATCCTGAATTATTAGTTTGCTAAGGTGGCTAGTAGCAGGTAAAATTATAGGGTGCTGATTATCATAGTCCGTTTGAGATTTTTGAATGCGCCCGCCTACTCTTAAAATTCCGTTATCGTCAATAACGGGACAAAGGTTGCGAAGCTTACTCGATTTAGGTACATAGCCCTGCGATTTTAATTGTTTTATCTCCTCTTTAAAATTAATAGCTTGTACTTGTTTGATGCAACCGTTTAAAGTTTCATTTAACTCGCTTGGTGTAAGTAATTTAGAAAGACATTTACGTTTATCTTTAGGTAATTTAAAATTAATAAATCGTTTGCAATATGAAATGACTCTCAACATTTTTGATAAATTCGAATATTTAGTCCAAATAAATTCCTCATTAACATTGTTTATAGTAGCCAAAGATCTCAAACGTTCCTCTTCTTGTGTATCTTCGATATTAGGAACACTAATATTTATGTTTAAGCTAGACAACCAAACTGGTCCATTCCACCATATTGAATGATTTAACAGCTCTGGGCCTTGTAGGCCCCGTGTCGCACAATCAGCTGGGTTCGTATCTGTCGACACGTGACCCCAGTGCTGGAAATCAATAATGTTAAGTATGTCTGACACTCGGTTGCTCACGAATGTACTCCATCGGCTTGGTCCCCCTCTCAACCAAGCTAATACAATAGTGGAATCGGTCCACCCAAATAAGTTTTCCTTAGGTACACTTAATACTTGAGACGTTTCCGACATTAGTTTGGCTGCCAATGCAGCGCCACAAAGTTCTAATCTAGGGATGGAAACTTGCTTCTCGATTGGAGCCACTTTTGTTTTCGAGGATATTAGACTAACATAGACTTGCTCATCACTAATGACTCGCATGTACACTGCAGCTCCGTATGCGGCTTGTGATGCATCTGCGAAAACATGCAACTCGACTCTTGATGCTCTTGTATAGTACAACCATCGTGGTATACTTAGGCCTTTAATATGCATCAAATTCTCGCGATATCGTAACCACTCTGCTAGTAACGCACCATCAATAGGCTCATCCCAATCTAGACCTGTCTTCCACAATTTTTGCATGATCATCTTTGCTATTACCACAACAGGAGCTATCCATCCTAAAGGATCGTATAATTTAGCTATTTCTGAAAGTATATGGCGTTTGGTTATGAGCAGTTTAGGTTCTAGCAAGTTGACAGTATATTCAAAGGTATCGGTTTCCCTATTCCAGCTCAAACCCAATACTTTAACTACACTGTTGATCTTAAAAGTTAACTCATTATCATCCCGCTTATTTTCTCCCATGTACTGTAATAAAGCCTCACTATTACTGCTCCATTTTTGTAGTTGAAATCCCCCTGAGTTCATAAGGTTGTTCATCTCATTGTAAATGTCGATAGCTTCTTTCTCTGTCTCACATCCGGTCAGGAGATCGTCCATATAATAGTCAGTTTCAGTAATTTTTGCAGCAATAGGGTACTTTAATTTCTCGTTGTCTGCAAGTGTTTGAAGTGATTTTACAGCAAGGTATGGTGCACATGCTGTACCGAAGGTTAATCTTAAAAGTTTATAGTGCTTTATTGGTTCATGAGGTGCAGACCTCCACAATAATCTCTGATAGTCCGTGTCCTCTTCCGCTACACGGACCATCCTGTACATTTTAATGATGTCTGCTGTAATACAATATTTGTGTGTTCGCCATCTCATTAAAATATGACGTAATTCTTGTTGTAGTTGGGGACCAACACATAAGTCATCATTTAACGAAAAGTTATTTAAACCCTTACACGAAGCGTCAAACACAACGCGAACCTTTGTGGTAGCTTTATCTTCTCGAATTACGGCGTGGTGAGGAAGATAAACAGCCTTTGAATTATCAACATCTGAAGGATTAACTTCTACCATATGATTTAGATTAATATATTCTTCCATAACTTTATGATATTCTTGACGAAGCTTAGGATCTTTTGATAACCTTTTTTCTAAAAAATTAAATCTTTTAGCTGCTATTTCCCTCAGCCCACCATATTGTGATTTAGGATCTTCAGTTTGAAATGGTAGCCTTACCACGAATCTTCCTTCTTCGTCCCTAGTTGTTGTCGCTTCATAGTATTCTTCGCACCTCTCTTCCTCCTTTGAAAATACCTTTTTTATGCTATTAGGCTCCTTTTCTATCTCCCAAAATTGTCGTAGTAGTTCGTCTTTGCTAACTTGAGTGTGTAGGGTTGTGACGTGTCTCCTTGCTGAGGTAGATGTTTGTAGCGTCCTTCCCGATATTACCCACCCTAGGATTGTATTTTGAGCTAATAGATTTTCCTTGGGGTGTTTAATAAGGCCGTCTAACAAAACTTCACTGTATATCTCAGCTCCAAGTAGAATATCTATTCTACCTGGTGTAGTAAACTCTGGATCAGCCAACTCCAGTTCTTTGAGTTTGGACCAATCAGGCAATTTTTGATTAATGGTTGGTAGCAGTGTTGTTAGTGTACGCAATACATACGCATTTACTCGAACTGACTCTCTGGGATTGTGGCGTGATTTCACGCAGAGCGAAACCATGTGTTTGATCCTTGTTTGCCCCTCTCCCACACCGGACACCCAACCACTGACTGATTCACGTTTAAGGTTTAATAGTTGAACAGTTGACTCAGTTATAAAAGACGCTTGTGACCCCTGGTCTAACAAGGCCCTAATGTGTTTATAACCGTTCTTACTACTAACTAACACTCTAGCCGTAGCTAGTAACACAGAATTTGTTTGTATATGTTCACAATGACAAGACACAATAGCATCGCTTGAAGACTGAGTGGACTTACCTCTAAGCTCTTCACTAACGGTACCTGTAGACGTGCTTCCCTCGTCCTTTGACTTCTCCGTAGTCTGCTCTCTCTCGAAGTGAAGGAGAGAGTGATGTCGCCTTCCACACCGTCTGCAGCAGGCCGACTGTCGACAATTCTTAACTGAATGTGATGGCGCAAGACAGTTAAAACACAGTTTATTTTTCTGAACGCACTCCTGTCTTTCTTTGGTAGACATATCAGTGAATTTTTTGCAATGGTAAATAAAGTGATCGCTGTTACAAATTGCACACTTAATTTCGCGTTCTTTCCCATCCTTGTTGACCTTTGAATGAAACGCCTTCGGTTTAACAGCTGCTTTCGGTTGCGAAGATTTTATATTATTACTTTCGATCATTTCCAACGATCTGAACCTTGATTCCAGAAAATCTCGTAACTCTTGCCAAGTGGGTAAGTCACAGTTGCTCGTACTAAGTTGTTGTTCCCACTGCTTCATTGACTCTGGATCCAGCTTAGATACAACTAAGTAATTGATGATCATGTCCCATTTAGACTCAACACCTAAGTTTTTCAATGCTTTTAAACAGGATGAAGTTGTATCTACCAGGTGTTTGATTGAACTCGCAGACTCAGTATGTACCGATTTTTGAGAAAACAGGACTCTCAATATTGCGTTACAATTGAACCTTTTGTTGTTATAACGCTTCACTAATTCTTCCCAGGCGTCATCATAATTCGCATCCGTTGTAATAAAGTTGCGCAATATTACTTCTGGTTCTCCTGATAAGCTACTTTTCAAATAATGTAGTTTCTGTACGGGCGACAACTTCTTGTTGTTATGAATTAAGGTAGAAAATAGGTCAAAAAATGTCTGCCATTCCTCATATTTGCCGCTGAAGGTGGGTATTTTAATTTTTGGTAATTGGATTTCGTTGTTGTCTGATGAACCCTGACCTTCAGCAGCGCAAAGCATCGTGTTTTGAATGGTTGAATCCAGAAATGGCTGCAGAGCTTCCTTTATCGTCGATTTATATGAAATATACAATTCTTGAAATGTATCGTATATCTTGTCTTTAAAGTAGGGATCCTTTCTATCTTCATCACCAGCTACTTTCAAAATAATGCCTTTGTGTCCGTCCTTAAAGTTTTGCCACAGATCTTCTAGCAATTCTAACCTCGTTTCCAAGTATGGCCTTTTGATTCTGTCTTTGGGTGACTTTTTATAGTTCTTTTCAGCATTTTTTAAATTATCTAATAGCTCGTACTGATAGACTAGTAATTCTTCCATGGTAATATTCACAATTATGCTTGAATCAACAAAATAATGTTCTCAATGTCCACACGTGTAATGCAGCACTTTTTAACTAGGCACTTATTTGTATATATCGTTGTCCGATCACTCACAGAATTTATAAGTACTTAGTTATGTTTTTTAACACTATTCTTTTAAATCACGACTTCACAATAGTTTTTTGTTCACACATCATGGGAACAAAAGAGCTTCTACGAAATCCTTATCGCTTTCTTTGTACTCGCCACGCGCTCGTCAACAGCCGGTTAGCAACAAGTATCCGGTCGAATTAGGACCAAATGTACACAGCGATAAGGTTGATTTTTGTTTGATGTCACTCGGAATAAAAGAATCGTGTGGACTGTTTGAAGGTTTATTTCTCACTGGCTAATTTGGAGGTAATGTGGACTGTAAATACACGCATAGGAGTAGTACATATGAATAGCTATGTATATTGTATAGGTAGGTCCTTAAAACAAACATCGTGGTGTTCAGCTTAGACATAACCTAAGCTGCAGCAAGTCCCCAGGCTCTGATGGCATTCGAGTTCAGGATTTAAAAAGCATTAAGTATTCTATCAGTCAAGTGCTTGCACATTTCATCAATAAATGTTTAGACCGACAGGTATACCCTAATGAGCTAAAGACCTCAATAATTCGACCAATTTTTAAAGGGGGGAAGTATAAGGATTATACAAATTATAGACCCATTGCGATACTGAGTGTAATTAATAAAATTTTTGAAAAAGTAATTATAGGACAAATCACTATGTTTTTAGAAAATAATAATATATTAACAGATGTTCAGCATGGGTTTAGGCCACATAGAAGCACAGCAACGGCATTAAATAAATTTACAGATGACATTAATACGTCATTGAACTCAAAAGAGGTAGTTTTATTAACCTTTATTGACTTTAAAAAAGCCTTCGATACTTTGGAGCATGAGGGCTTGCTGCTGGCTATGGACGAGTGTGGAATACGTGGACCCGTCAAAGGGTGGTTCAGGCAGTATCTAGATAATAGATATCTTAAGGTTAGGGTTAAAGGAGTAGACAGTAACCTCGGTAAAGTCGATTACGGAGTGCCGACCGGGTCAGTTTATGGACCAATAGGGTACATAATGCACGTTAACAGTATGGTGAATGTCATTAAAAACTGTAATATATACATGTACGCAGATGACACGTGCTTGACATACAGCGGACGGGACTGTGAACGGATCCAGGCGGCAATGCAGGAAGACTTAGATAATGTAGTCAAATGGGCGCACGATAATGGCATCCTCATAAACATAAAAAAAAACAAAGTGTATGTTGCTGTCGTCTCCATATAACCAAATAGCTAAAAGTGCCTGTATCTCGATAAAAGGCCACTCATACGAATGTCTTCATGATAGCAACGCAAGCTGTGTATGTGAGTGTGTTGAGCGTGTTACGAAATACAAGTACTTAGGATTAGTAATTGATGAACGATTTACTTGGGACGCACACATAGACACTGTTTGTGGTAGATTGCGCTCCGTACTAGGGAAACTTAACAATCTAAAATATACAGTTAGTAAGCGTTTATTGTTTATTCTTTATCATGCTCTTGCAGAAGCAACAATAAACTACGGTTTGGGTAGTTACGGACTGACGTTTCCGGTTCATTTAAATAAAATTAAAAAACTGCAAATTAGATTGTTAAAATCACTAGTGAACAAGGAAACTAAAGTTAGCATTAATAAGGAATACGAGAGATTATTCAAAATTTTTGGAATATTACCCGTACAGAAAAAAGTAAAGTTAACAATAATTTTGGAACAGCACAACAAAACAGAACACAAAGTAAAGAAATTGTATTTTAACGGACCAACCCGCAAAGTGAAACAGAAAAACAAATATTCTGTCCCTAAGAGGTGAGAGACTACTTTGGTCAAAGAACGCGCCGATGGTTAGTTCCAACACTGTTAAATGAATTGCCCAAGGAAATATCTACCGAAACAGTGTCTAAAAATGTTTTAAAAAATATCCTGCGTAAGCATTATCTTAGTTTGTGTCCGTAGCACTAGAACCTAGATTTATAATTTAAAAAATGGGTCGGCCGTGCTAGCACGCGCGCGTGGCTGTGCTGCTGGCGGTCGGGCGGCCGCCTCGGCGTCTCATTCGCGCTGGTCTGCTCGTCTCCCATCGGAGAGTGCTGTGGCGGTGGTCGGGACGGCAGCGGCGGGGCGCCGCGCGTGCTGGCACGGCGGGCAAGTCTTTGTGTACCTATCTAGGTATAGACGTCATTGCACAATAGACAAAGTTGAATCATGACCCATTTTGTCAATAAATCGTTTGAATCCGTCAACATAACAAAGATCAAGGTCGTTACCATGGATATGTACGTCTACGCAAATGTAGGACCTAATTCAACTGTATTCGAACGTCTACGCGTCTGTAAGAAAATACGTAAGCTTATGTCGGGTCGTAATTCAACTTTGCCGATTGTACAGTACCAATTGGTACCAACCTACATGTGCGGATACTCGAGCTGTAGAACAGTATAATTATGACGTACCTACTCGTCTTCCATGCAAACAAAAACTGGGCAGCTCGAGTATGTGTGCAGTTAGGCGTGGTGTGTGGTGTGTACGTCTATGTGCGCACGGCGTAAAGACAAGGCGATGTGCCTACCATGAAAAAAAAAAAAAAAAAAAACCTGTGATTTGTCCCTTACTTTGGAATGTAAAGACCTTATGTAATCTACGTCCACGAGAACACTGCCGACAAACTGTCCTGCAGTTTGGCAGAAGTTATGTATTTTACAAATTATGTAACTATTGCTGAGTGAATAAATTAAAAAAAAAAAAAAAAACTGAAATAAGGGACCGATTTGCACTTGTAGAGGAACGATAACGTCTGATACAATCGTCTCAGCATAAATTTGAGCGTTGAGGTTGCCTCTGATCCAAATCAACTCAGTTCTTCCACCGATCCAAATACCCGCCCATACCATGATGGTTCCACCACTATAAGGATGGACTTCCTGGCAGGATTTTAATCGCTGTGCGTCGTGCGTGGCGTCCAGGGGTTCTCCAGTGTCGTATACGTCTTGTATCCGGTCTCATACCGAAACGAGACTCATCAGAAAAGCACACGAAACGCCATTGTTCTTCTGCCCAATTCCTGTGTTCAAGAGCCCATTGATATCGAATCCTACGATTGTGCATTGCTATAGGTGGTACCCGTAGCGGTCTTCGGGAATGAAGGTTCACTTCATGCAAGCGGTTTCTGACTGTTTGGTCGCTAATTAAGTTCCCTGAAGAGTGATGAAGCCTCACGGCTAACATCATGGCGGTTATTGTTGGAGCTCTTCGAGTTAAGATTTGAATGTATCGGTCTTGTCTCCGTGTGGTGCAGCGATACCGTCCTCCATGGCGCTCAGCCACGGTACCAGTGCTTCGGTAACGTGTCCAAAGTCGACTGATAACACTCTGACTTGTACTCAGAGCTAAAGCCACAGTACGTTGCCGGGAACCAGCTTCTATCATTCCCACGGCTCTGAGCATTTCTTCCCTGCTTAAATGACGTCGCCGCTCCATAATAACGTTGGTTTTAATCAGTAGTAGGGAAACAGTAGCACTAATAATGTCTTCAATGCGTTGTATGTTTTTATAGGGAAAATATTGACAGCTGATTTTCATCTTTTACTCGAATTTGATTCACAGTTCCTGATTCAAATTATGAAATGCACCAAAAAGGATCCATATAAATTTATAAAATCATAAATTTATTACAAAGCCACATCTCAATCTCAAGAAATCCGCATAAAAATGCTTGATCCCTAGACACTTTTGATGTGTGTATATTTTATGCAGCTTATTGTATTTAGGTATGCTCATTTCTACAGACCTTGTACGAAGAAGATATCGAAAACTATTATTACCTGTTCGGAGCATACCTACATTTTATTAACTTTTTCGAACTACTTAATTCGAATTTAATTCTTAACCGACTGCGCCGAATAGGTGAATTATTTTCCTTCTACCTACAAGTTTAGATATCTTCCTTCTTCATATTTCCACTCTTGCTTATGTACCACGCTGCCTAGACTGCTTCATCTCGATAGCTAGTAGCTGCTGGCTCACTGCTGTCCGCTACAGGCTTCATGACAGTCGGTTGTCGGAATGCAGCAGTCGTGCGTGTGATTCCGGGAAACTAATAACCGGCGGATGAACTGGTTCATTCCAGGGTTTCAAGCCTACATACCTTTCAAGCTTGCGCTACCCATCTACGTTCCAACCTACGTGCTACTCCTACGAAGGTGCCTGCGCCGCCAGTGCGACTAAAGCGCTGGGCAATTCTAACGCAGACACCGCAACGAAGGGTCGGGATCCTCGACGCTCACGGAGCTGAATCAGTTCTGACTGTCTCCGGTCTCCGCTACCAAGGTCTGGAAGACCTACAGGACAGTAGTACTCTTTGGGTGGTTTAAGTCTGAACGCAATTCGATATCTTACCCGCTCCCGGCTCAACCGGCTTAGCTTATATAAATGTAACGTTTCTTAATTTTTTTATTTTTACTAACATATATACCCATCAGCACTACGTTACATTCTCACCGGAACTACGAATGCCTAATCATTAATTATAGGCCACGGTCTTACCACCCTAGTGACCGGCCCATTGTTATGGGCCGCGGCAAGCGTCCGCGGGAAGGGAGCAAAGCCCCGGGACCGCTTGCCACACCCCTCTGCGGGGGTGTAGCGACTACTCTCGTTCGACCTGAGTCAGTCTGGTTTTGACTACGATCGAGGCAAGTCGAAAGTGAACTCAAGCGATCTCTAAGTGACTTTTACGTGTGATTAAGTGAATGCAAGTGTGGTTAGTGTTGAGTAGCGTTAAGTGATTGTTTTAATTAGTGATTCGTGTGTCAATAAAGTTTATTTGGTTTTAATTGGTGATAATTAATTTATCTCAATACCCAGCTCGTAACATTTGGTGTCAGAAGTGAGGGATATAATGCCAATTTTACCAAAGGACGACACGGACGGTATTCGTACCAGGAGTCAGCGCCAGCAAGACATGGACCAGAGGTGGTTTGGTGGTTTGTGTTCGCGACGAAGTGTCATCAACAAAAAACCTAAGTGTTTCACGGACCCTGCACATCAACCTACCACGATCTGTCAAATAACTTTCAATAGATTTTCAACCTTATCACAATAGCGGAGGGTCGATATTCGCTTGGCATGTTTGACGGATTCGTGTGGGTTGGTCTGCTGATTTGTATATAGTGAAAAATAACTAAGTGAGTTATATAGTTATGTGAAAATAGTGTATATAAAGTGTTTAAATAGAACCTAACAGTTAAGAATTCGTTGTAAACCGTAAGTACAGTGCATTTTGTAGCTTCAATTGAGTGGGTTTATAGTTATAATATAGTTTTGTTTTTATGTATCCAGGTAGCCTAGATTGAGACCTAGGCCTGGACCTAACTTTTAGAGTCATAATCCTTTAGAAAACTCACTTATTTGACGTTGTAAGATGTCCTGTATGCAATTTATTCCGTTAATAAAGATTATTTTTTCTTGTCTTTCATTATTCAGGCCCTAGACTCCTGAAATATATAGATGTATCGATATAAATATTAGATCACGTTAGGCTGTTAGCAAGGCTACCTAACGTGACCTAAGTCCACGGGATTACTGCTAAATCTCCTGAGATAATGGCTTAGGAAAATGAAATTTTAATTAATAATTAAATAATTTGTTCCTTTAACTCGCTTTAACTTTTCAGTCGTTTCAGTTACAGTCAAAGACATTATGTCAGGAGATAGGTAATTTGGACATGAGGATTACAACGGTATGAAGCGACACCTAATCCATTGTTATTTAGATAAGAATATCCATTGTTAAATAGTTGTAAGTTCATTAAATGTTATGAAAAATATCTAGTTTTAATTCCGCTACAAAAATCCAGGCTTCATGCAGGATGCAGTCCCACCCTCCCGCCCTCATGCATATGCACACGAAGGAAAGGACCCACCCTCCCGCCCACATGAATATGCATACGTGCAAGAAAAATGGAAAAACATGCAATGCAATCAAACCTATACTCGACACGTGTTTCGCCCCTCCACGGGGCATCCTCAGGAGATGTTGACTCGACAAGCGCTCGGCCTCGAATGAGCCAGGTTGACAGCTATAGCCTCTTTATATAGCGTCGTGATGACGCAATAACAACGTTCGATACAAACGTCACAAAGACGTCTGTATCGATCTACCTGTAATCATACTTAAAAGAGGTGATGTAATTAAGTTTGTTTGTTCATTCAACAGTGTATAGTTATTATTATGTTTGGAGATTTCTAACTGCTCCAACACACACAACCGGAAATTTTTATCACAAACATGGAGAATATTATACGTGTTATTGTCGCTCAAGGAATGGCCGGTATCGATTAAATGTTTTGCGAAATGTGATTTATCTGGATGGCCATTCCTGTAAGCGGCAACATGCTCCTTATATCTAACCTCGAATTTACTGCATCCTGCATGAAGCCTGGATTTTTGTAGCGGAATTAAAACTAGATATTTTTCATAACATTTAATGTCATGGATTTCCGCAAAGTAACGCCTGATTCTATAATCTTGTTATAAGTTCGTAAAAATTGATAATAAATCAAGGAAGCGGTTTGCGGGCCTCGTTAAGGTAAAGTTCTGGGGTACGATAGTAACTCGAAATTTTGGTCAAATCGTAGTCAACGGTGCGGCACTATCTTCTCTCTCTCTCTCTCCTGAAGACTCAAGCAACCCCCTTCCTGAAAAGGTATGAAGACTTATTAGCCGTTTTATTTACTCCGCACCAAGAAACCTCGTTCTACAGTCCCTGCTACACAAGACTTCGGGTTATAGCAGAAATACCTGGAACCTATAGGTGCAGGACATCAACGCGCTCCGGGCAATCCTCAATCATAGTGTCCGAGCGATCACGTCCGTCCGGCACAACTTGCATGTTTTAAATGTATCTCGGACGTGGTGAATGTAATCCCGAATATGTACTGAACTGTAGTCTCCCTCTCTTGCCGCGTCCGCTTAAGATCAGGGCGATTCCACTATTTAAACCTGCCTTTTAGAACCCCTAAAGGATTTTCAACACTGTTATTTATTTTAAAAATAGCTATACAAAATATTATGAGGCAATAACTTTTCTACATTTAGCTTTAAAAATAAAGTTGGTTGTGTCTACTTTGATTGCATTAGCAAGTTAGGTACGGTCAGCCAAGAAAGTGGTGTACCAGTTTTGATTTAGTTTCCCGGTCATCGAAAATGACAACAAGGTTCGTTATAAAAAGATATTACTGAAAGAGACAACATTATCATGACGTAAACCTATGTATTTAGTATTCATACGTCATATGTCACATATAAGTATATGGCGACTTAACGCACCACATATGTCCCTACCAACTAATGTAGCAACGTCTAATGAAATTGTAAATATGTTATAATTAGATCGTAAGTAGGTACCGTGTAATTAAATTGTAAATATGTAAAGTTAGATCGTAAGTAGGTACCATGTAATTAGATTGTAAATATTTATAATTAGATAGTAAGTAGGTATGTGTAGCCAATGTAAATAATTTTTGTATATAGCTTCAGTTTAATTATTTAGTTTTAAGATGCACGTAGCCAGTAAGTTCTCACGCTTTGGCACGACGAATCTTTTGTATTTTTTAGGTATTATCTATCGGCTAAGAAGCTTTGAAGACATAGATACAATAGGCTATTCTCCAGGCCACGCCGTACACAGCTGCAAGGTTATTAATGTTTTATTGCACGCAGCTGCAGTGTGTTGTTTTTGTAAATTGTATTGTGAGCTAGCAATTAGGAAAATGTGTTTGTCGGAAGTGTAACATTTATGGCCTAGTGCCATAAACGAAATGCCGACTGTAATGTTTTATTTTTTTATCACGTCGGGGTCACCACTTTCGCGTTACTTACGCGAATTAAAACGTTTTAGAAACGTGTAGTACGGGATGTAAGTATTGCAAGGGTCGGCCGGTAGGTAAAAGAATGAAACAGTCCTTTCTTGCAGTAGAGATGTATAACAACTAACGTAACATAGGAATGATTACAATATTTTCTAAATAATCACGGGATAACAGAGTGAGTGAACTGACTCGTGTGGAGGTCGGGCGTCGACTGTCCCGTGTAAAGGTTGCGAGTTGACTGTTCACTAAAAATACATTTTGTCTTCCCCAGTCGCTGGCGGCAAACTTCTTACAACTAAAAACTATAGTAAGCATTGTTACAAAAATCACAATAAAAGATGCGCTCTAGATCGTAAGTAGGTACCGTGTAATTAAATTGTAAATATGTAAAGTTAGATCGTAAGTAGGTACCATGTAATTAGATTGTAAATATTTATAATTAGATAGTAAGTAGGTATGTGTAGCCAATGTAAATAATTTTTGTATATAGCTTCAGTTTAATTATTTAGTTTTAAGATGCACGTAGCCAGTAAGTTCTCACGCTTTGGCACGACGAATCTTTTGTATTTTTTAGGTATTATCTATCGGCTAAGAAGCTTTGAAGACATAGATACAATAGGCTATTCTCCAGGCCACGCCGTACACAGCTGCAAGGTTATTAATGTTTTATTGCACGCAGCTGCAGTGTGTTGTTTTTGTAAATTGTATTGTGAGCTAGCAATTAGGAAAATGTGTTTGTCGGAAGTGTAACATTTATGGCCTAGTGCCATAAACGAAATGCCGACTGTAATGTTTTATTTTTTTATAACGTTGGGCTTCCCAGAGCGCATCTTTTATTGTGATTTTTGTAACAATGCTTACTATAGTTTTTAGTTGTAAGAAGTTTGCCGCCAGCGACTGGGGAAGACAAAAATGTATCTTTAGTGAACAATCAACTCGCAACCTTTACACGGGACAGTCGACGCCCGACCTCCACACGAGTCAGTTCACTCACTCTGTTATCCCGTGATTATTTAGAAAATATTGTAATCATTCCTATGTTACGTTAGTTGTTATACATCTCTACTGCAAGAAAGGACTGTTTCATTCTTTTACCTACCGGCCGACCCTTGCAATACTTACATCCCGTACTACACGTTTCTAAAACGTTTTAATTCGCGTAAGTAACGCGAAAAGTACATGACATTTTAACCTTTAGTATAAATGAAAAGGACATTAGTTTCTACAAAGCAATGGAAATGTTTCCAAACAAAAGTAATAAAAACTATTTAAATAGACAACCGAATTCCATTTGAAAAAGAAAACTGACAATTGACATTTTATCAAATATATGCAAAAAATCGATATATTTTCCGTGTTATTTTTCAATCAACTGCATATAAAATCATCTTAATGCCTGCCAACTTGACCATTGCCGAAAGAGCACAAATAATTGCCCAATTTAATGAGGGAAGCAGTATCAGTGCGATATCCCGGAATTTGAATATATCGAGGCGTTCTGTCCGCTTTTGGATTCGTCGTGAAGGAGAGGAGGGAAGTTTGTTGGATCACAGAAGAAGTGGTCGCCGGCCTGCACTCTCCAATAACGATAGAGAATTCATGAGACGGGAATATGAAATCAATGGTTTTAAGCCCACAAAACATTTTGCGGAGATGTTCGATGTGAGTGCCCAAACAATAAGGAATCATCTACATTACATGGGGTTGCACCACAGGCATTACGCCAAGAAAATATATTTGACGGATGCTCACAGACTTGCTCGTCTGAACTTCGCCAGAGAGCACTTAGAGTTTGATTGGTCTAATACAGTGTTTTGTGATGAAAAAACGTTTAAATCCCGTCAGCATGGACGTCTTCACCTTTGGCGATATAATTCAACACGGTATAAAGATGATCATGTAATCCCAAATAGAGAATCAGGTCGAATTTCCGTAAATATTTGGGGCTGGATGAGTGCGGATGGTGTAGGAGAATTGTGTTCTCTACCTCCTCGAGCGACGGCTGTAAATTATATCGACGTGCTTCAGAATGCAATGCTACCGACAGTCCGTAATGTTTACCCGGAGAACGAAGTGCCACAATTTGATTTTGTTCAAGATAATTGTTCAATTCATAATGCGAGGATCGTAAGAGCCTGGTTTCGTTCACACACTGACGTAAGGGTAATTCAGTGGCCCTCAAGATCGCCGGACCTCAACCCGATAGAAAATCTTTGGGGCCTTATGGTCCAACGATGGTCGCATCAAAATGAAAGAACCAAACAAGCTCTTATTAGTCACTGTAATTATATTTGGGAGGAAATGCGGGGAACCGATATTTGCTCACGGCTTGTTGGTTCAACGAGGTCTCGTCTTTTAGAGGTTATAGAGGCCATCGGGGGTTACACCCGTTTCTAATTTTTAAAAATTTTCAATATCTTCTAAATATTACTATATATGCTATGTTTTTGTTTGTTATAAGTATTTTAAAATTGATTGTAGAAATTTAATAAAAGGATAAATCTATTTTTAGCTTGTTTTTTATTGATATTGTAATTACAAGTTCACAGAAATTGTAGGTTTGTGGATTCGCCTTGTGCCTTTACAATTTTATGTAACTTGTTGATTACAATTCTGAATTTGTAGATACAATTTTGTCATCAAAATCTACAGCCCCCCGCCGTTGATTTTACGACGTCATTGGTTCCATCGTTCAAACTAAGAACAGCTGTCACGTTACAAACAGTAATAGTCGTTATCAATAATCAGATAAAGACAGCAATAGAAGTTGTCAGATCGATCTGCAAGCGAAACTAATCTTTATCACCTATGAATCTGCAAGCGATATTCAACCTTAGGGTGGTACACCACTTTCTTGGCCGACTGTACAGCAAAATGTTTCTAACGGACAGTGGGGAGAAGGATGAAATAAAAATCGAATTTTTGATATTAAAATTTAATTTGTTATTATGTAGGTCACCTAGAATCTCTTGCGCAAATAAAAAAAAGGCTAAGTATAAGTGACGTCACTCTGATGATCATGCGTACGCTAATTCATTATCATCGACCATATCCCCTTCAACGCCAATATTTGAAACCCTATGCCATTCTGAACACTGCACACAAACTTGTCTTAATGACCTACTTACTATACTTATATTATGTATATAACAGTCTTTTCATGTTTTGTTTGACTTCAAAATCTCATCCATACTTGAGTATGTGCAACGCAAGTGCATTAATATGTGTTTGTCTGCGAGGGACAGATTCGATAACATGCTGAGTACACATAGTCGTAGTCCTCGGCGCGGTCGGCGGTCGGCGCGCACACTTCACATGTCCGGCTGATGAGAGGCTGCCGGCAGTCCGACGCAGGGCCGCTCCCTTTAGTATTTGTGAGCCCAGATATGTCTTGGTAACGAATTTAATCTACATAACCACACAAATTTTTGAAATCATCTGTAAAATCCAATTGAATGCAATGAATTTAACGATTTTCACGTGTTTTATTTCTGACGTAAAAAACTGTAATAAGATAAAAATGGCACGGAGAATGTGTAGTGCAGCAGTGTGGTTGTAACGCCTGCGCCTGCCGGTGACGGCGGCGGCGGCGGCGGGTCAGCGACGGCGGACCTCGTTGTCGGCGGCGTCGGCGGTGGTGGCGCGCGCGGTGGTGGTGGTGGTGGTGGTGGTGGCCGGGTCCAAGCCCTTGATCTCGAAGGGTCCGCGGAACAGCGGCCGGAACAGGCGCAGGAACGTCTGGTAGCGCACCGCCGAGTTCTGCAATACATTTTTCCTGTCATCATCATCATCATCAGCCTATAAATGTTCCCACTGCTGGGACACAGGCCTCCTCTCTCTGTGAGAGGGAGTGGGCCGTAATCTACCACGCGGGCCCAGTGCGGATTGGTAGATGTCACATGTCTTCGAATTTTTGGTTCTAGGACATGCCGGTTTCCTCACGATGTTTTCCTTCACCGTTTTGAGAGCAGTGGTGTTGAAATAAATTACACAAAGTAATGCGCCTGGCGGGGTTCGAACCCACGACCTACAACTCGTAAGTCGAGGCCGATACCACTGGGCCACCACTGCTCCCCCAATTTTTCCTGTACTCTACTACATTCCGAACCGACGATGACAAGTCATGTGTACGTATTCTGGCTCATGCTCTATACACCGTGACTTTTTAGTCGTCTTACAAAAGTCGTCCACTTAATGTATCCGACCTAAAATACCTCTAGGCGAGTTTTTTTTTTTTTAAATCGTTAATAATAATTTTTATTTTTAATAAATAGGTACATTAGAAATATGAAACACCCTGTTAAAATATTTACGTATCAATCTGTAGAGTGTACCTACCCAGCGCAATAGTCGGGTAGATCATTCCATTTCCATTTTCTATGAGACAAGGGCGTTTCTAACTACGCCTTGTGTCATAATAACCAATTAAAGTTTTATGATTAAATTTTTAAAATCTATTAAATACATGTTTTTTTATTATAAACGTGTTCTAGTCATTGGATACATGAACTGGGCTGCTTTTGTAAGACGACTAAAAAGTCACGGTGTATTATCTACGTTTGTGCTTATATTCCGGTCAGATTAGACATAAAAATAGTGGTCAAATAACAAAAAGTCCGACACATTTCAATTTAGAGGTAAAGGGCTGGGCCCTGGGGTACACCAGTAGAAATAACGTGCCAAAAGTATCCGTCGATCCCGTGTGTGCTAAAAAAGTTTATCATGATCAAATGTCAAATTTTTTGGATTTATCTCGAAAGCTTTAGAATTTTATCAAAAATATAGCCCGGACTAAAATTGTAGATCATAAAATTTTCTACATATTGGCCTACATATTTTTTCCTTATCACACACACAATATTTTTTCTAAAATTTGTGAAATAATTCTACGCATGACCCTGTTTAAAATTGCCATATTCTCTAAAAAAGATCGAAAAACAATTTTGTAGGACCCTCTATATCTACAATCTTTCTTGTACAATATACAAGGTGAATTTTTCAACTGGGCGTGGATGGCTATATCCGAAACTATCAGGAATATGGAAATATGTTGAAAGGAGTCTCGAGGCCGATTTCGACGAAAGCTAAAACTGCATAATTAGATTTTATAAAATTCTGCTTCTGTTTTCTTCTAAAGCTGATTTTGTAAAAAAATCACAAACTGTATTATTACACCATTTCATAGTGTGGTTTTGTTGGGCTCACCTGGATGACGTCACCGATGATCTTAGTAGTGCGGATGAGCAGCGACACGGAGGGGCCAAACAGACTGCCCGGCACGTCCAGGCTGACCTTGTTCCGGTCGAACACCGGGATGTCGTCGGCTGCCGCGGCCTGGCGGCGGCGGCGCGGCGCCCCGGGGCTCCGCGGGCGGCCAGGGCTCCGCGACCACGATGGGGGCTGGCTCGCCGGCGCCCGGCGCCTCCACGTAGTGCCAGTCTGCGACAGGCGCGCTCTGAGCATGCGTCGCTCGCGCCTCGCAGCCCTCGCCTCGTGGACTGGTGTGTGTTGTTGGTAGTAGAGCTCCTCGCTTGTCGCTGTACTGTGTCGTGTCGGTACTGCGCGTGTCGTGTGGATGTTGGACGGTTACGAATTTTAAATTGATACTCTCGTGTGTGTACAACTAGCTCTGTACGGATACATCGTGCCTCCTGTGTGGCTCATCTGACGATGAACGTAGCGTTAAGTATACGAAACACAAAACAATCATAGTTTTTATGTAATGCATGTGTATTTTAACTAAGTACCTTTTGTGTATTAACAAACCGGTCTTTATTTTATACGTACGAACATATTATTTTAAGTTGTTTTATTTTTATTAATGTGAAGGGCTTCATGATCATCGGCTCACTTAAATATAAGGAAATGCAGAACAACACGGACCTTGGTAAGACATTACTCAGCATACAAATAAAATTGAAACAAATAAGTTATGATTGTCATTTATTACAAAAATATAATTTGAACTACAGACAGGTACATTAGCGAGTAGTCTCGTGAAGTGGCACAGTGAGGTGAGGTGCGTGTGTGTGCGTGCGGGGCCGCTACGGCGCCGGCGCGCTACGAGGGCTACGAGCTACGAGCTATTGCTACGAGGTACTACGAGCTACGTGCGCTACTTTAACTACAACGACATACTTCCCTGAGCCACACGGCGAGCTGCTTCAGTCCGCCACCGGTGACAACCACACAACACACCACACTTTGTACAAATATATATTTACAGTCAGCAGACGCGGACGATGGTCGCGCCACCTGCGACCACGCGGGCTGTGCTGCACCAGACATGGATGTCGGAGGACAACACATGCCATATGAATTGAATTCACCTCTGAGTTTTTTGGCTGTTTCTTTTCAGAGTAGTCAGGTACAACATACGGCCATATTTTTTTTGTAAAAAAAAACGTATAAAAGTATTTTGATAACGAAGTAGATTTTATAAAAAATTACATACTCCTAAATATCATTTCAGTTCATCATTGCTTGTCAAGTTGGCGTGACACGGTTTATCATAAGTGACCTGAATCAACTGTTAGACCGGAAGTTAGCAATTAGTGGCCGGGCACGCTAGCATCCTGTATACTATTAACAGAGTTAATAATAACGGTTGTTCGAACTTGAAGGATAATTACAAAATATTATGGAAAGCAAAATATTAGTAGCGCGGGCGACACCGCGATCACGTGACCTGCAGTCTGCACAGAGTGTGGAGCTCTGAGGACCCTGAACACACCGGACATCAAAATGAAAGTGATGACATGACAGACAGATCCCGCCACACGATAAAGATAGATGAGTGGCACAGAGCTCCCACGGGCGCAGCTCAATGTCCTGTAACTACCACTATATCTATGCTTTTATCTACATACATATAGTTCGTGCACTTAACAAGTTGTGAAAATAGCTAATAATATCTGTGCGCGTTGCCCAAGACACGCGCGCCAGAGGTCGTGCGCGTGCGACCTTGTGCGCGCGAGCCGGTGATGCAACATCACATACGAATATAGTATATTATGTTATTTGGACACCACTCACAGCGACGGCTTAGGAAATAAAGCTAAGGACAAGCGGTGACTAGACGACGGAGACTGGCGCCGCGTACGGACCGGACTAGAGGACTGACGACGGCCGATAACTATCAATATACAAGCTATTTTAGTGGCAAGACTTTGACATCGTTACTATCATGACAGGTGACACATGCGACATGCTGCGTGCAGTAAAACAACTCAACTTCCGAGGAATCGTTTAATATCACCAACGCTCACCTAAACCTATTTACAATATAAATACAAAACGTAGAGAGGGACGGCGCGCCGCCGGCACTGGGGACGGGGGTACGGGAGGGACGGGGGGATCGGGGGAGACGGGAGCGGCCGCGGACTGTACAGGCGGCCCGGAGGGGAGGGGGCGGCAGGGGCGAGCGACGCGCACGTACGCAATGAGTCCTGGCCACTACTCAGGAGCAATACTTAACCGAGGGGAAATGTCGTGGAGAGCGGTCCGGCCGCACCAGCGCGAGTGTGAGTAGTGGCTGGACCGCTGCGTACGGCGCGTCGCGAGCGAGCGCGCTCACGAGTCGTCCTCGTCGGAGTCGATGGTCTCGACGGTGCCGCCGGCGCCGCCCGACGACGAGCCCGACAGCGACGTGACGAGCGAGATGATGGAGCCGAGACCGCCCCCACCTGAGCCGCCGCCGCCGCCGCCGCTAGCGCCGCCCAGCAGCCCGGACACCGCCTGGATCTTGGGCCCCAACAACTGCAGCTTGGGCCCGATCACTTGCCCCACGATGCCACTCAGGGATGCCAAGCCGTCTTGCGGTGCCACGATGCCGTACTGCTTATTCAACTCGATGTTCTTCTGGTCCAGCGTGTCCACGAAGCGCGTCTTCGCGTCAATCAGCGAGTTGATTTTCTACAACAGAGAGAGCGAGTGACGCACCGTACAGCGGGGTGGAGGAGAGGAGGTGAGAGGACACTCGTCGGTACTCACCCCGAACACGAAGCCGAGCACGGCGTTCTTGATGCCGAACTTAGCCTGCGTGGGGCCCTCCAGCTTGCGCTTCTCGCGCGCCTGCTCATCGCCGGTGTTGTCCTGCACACACACACACCCGTGTCACTACACTACTCACTACACCGACACCTCACACCTCACACCACCACACCACTTACACTAAAGCACTCCGTCACCATAGCCTTCCACCGGCGCCACCGTGTTATCTTAACTTTATTTACGTTGTGACCGGCGACCAGTCTTGCGGCCAACTCGTCATGTACTATTACGCGCTTCTTCTGTTCAGCACTCTTCAACAGGTCGAGCCGGGATACCGTGACATTTCTTCATAGTGTACCGATGCGAGAAGTCGTCGCATTATGTTCTCGAATGCTTTCAAGACGAACAAGAAATTGTTCCGAAAATATTTATTTACTTGAAATCAAAATAGAGTTGTAGTGCCAGACGATGGCCAGCCTTATTAAAAAATAGAGTTGTAGTGCCAGACGATGGCCAGACTTATTTTGTTTTTTATCTATTATTATAAAGCTCAAGAGAGTTAGTCCGGTTGAACGATCTAATCGAAAGAACTACTGTTCGAATTGAAAAAATATTATGTTTTGGATAGTACATTAATGAAGGAAGGCTTTGTAATCAACTACCATGAAAAAGGAGTTGAGCAGCGGGGGACAGCTAGTAAGAAACAATTTGAAATTGGTTAGACCTCACTACACGTCCGGCCTCTAGTCAGTAGACAGGGATACATCTGGACTAAAGTTTCTGACAAATCATTTACTATTCTAACGACAGCGGAATTTACAAATATTCAATTTATTGAAAAAAAAAGGATTAAATTCAGCATTTTAGGAACTTTTTGTTTTTTGTCAAAAGCGGAGCTACGTAATTCGTCCGATATGGGCTTTCTAAAAAATCTGTGAAATAAATTCATCCCAAATAATTGATAAATATAGTTCAGAGAGCAAGTGGACATACATTCAGGAAGTTAGTACAGCGAGCTGTGCAGGAAGACAGGACACTCGACATCATGGCAGCCACATCCGACTGATTTTATTGTAATTAATTAATGACGAGCAAGTGTCGACAATGTGGCCGAATCAGTGTGACCGGCGACATGCGCACACGACAACGGTCTCTGTGTATCCTATCAGGCACAAGGACACCACCATTCAGACAAGATAAACGGACACTGATATGGAAAGTGCATTCGTTAGGGGTCCATCATTTTAATTAAACAGTGGAGACTGTAAGCGAGCTTGCACACAGGCCTCAGTGAATTACGAGAGAGGTGACATGTGCTCTCTGGCAAATTGATGAAAGCTCAGTGTCGCGAGGCGATTAATCCAGTAGGTAGCGCAGCTGGCGCGAGGTCCTGCGGCGGGTCGAGGCCGCCCGCCTCTCGCGGCCCTCGGCGCGGGACGTAATGCTAACGTAACACAGTACTGCGCGGAGCAGCACACCAGCAGCGCCGAGTGTACCAGTGTGTGCGACACCTCGCGAGTGAACGTCGCGGAGGTCACACGCTCTCGGCGGACGGACTGTGCTCTGTAACGTCGCCCGAAGGTTACCGCAACCACTACCACTTCTCATGGCATCTACCTAATTCTCGAAATACACAGTGATGAAACACGCGTCGCTACAAGACATATGATATATCTATGGCATATCGGCACCGAAGTGAATGATTCTGGTGCCTTTCTAATTTATTGGAGTTTCAGTCCAGTGCGGCGGAGATGTGAAACATAATAATATGAATACATTGCAGACTGCAACACTGAGAGGCAACCAGAGGCGGAAGAACGAAATGCAGCGGCAAAGGGGGAGGGAGGGGAGCCAGGCGGCCCGTGGGAACCAGCGCAAGAAACAACGGCGTGCGGTACTAGGTGCGGGGTCTCGCCATTCTCCTAGCTTCATGTTCGCGGTTCCGAAATGTGCAAAAACAATAAACGGTAGCTCCGGTGTATTGTATATTGTAACTGTAGCAATTGATAGTTGAGCAATACCAGAAGAAACGTAACATATAGACCGCGAGAATGAATGAGCACCGCCGAGCACTGCCGAGCATTGCGAAGGGATCTGTCCGAACAAGTCCGACCCTTTTGACCGAATTTTGTCTGGCATTTTCATTTGAGTAGAACATGTCTACCGAAAAGATAACAATTATGAGCAGAAAAAGATTTTGAAAATTTTAAAATGGTAATTGTAAGTATTGTTAATTGTAGCCTGGGGCGGTGGTGCGCTGCCGACATTCAATGTTCACACCTCATGCAGCGCGTCCATACTGGTGAATTATTTTAATGAACGTTCGTGTGATCAGAATGTCCAAACGTACGTAATGTGGCAGCAACCCGCCGCACATGCTAATAACGAACGTCCTCCGCGAACGACATGAGCGGCGGCGCGCTCATCCTTTACATTATGTTTGTTTACTTTACACAATCAACATTCAGTTAAATAGCTAGGAAGAAAAGTTGAAGCTCCCAGCGAGTATTATAAAAGTTGTTAGTTATAAAATAAATATGAAGTAAGATGGTCCATTGTTTGTGTTTCATCTCCGCGGCGTGCGGTAACGAGTTGGCTGCACATTAGGGTCAGTTCACACTGAGACGCGATGTCATGTGGGGTTACTGAAAATGTATACCTTTGTGTGTAGTAAATAGTTATAATTTTCTCTCTAATGAAATGTGTCAAAATGTTCTACTGAAGGTGAGAATTGACCCTTACAGCACGTGAAATAGCGAGCTGACCGTTGTGGTCTGTACAGCTGGTCCTGCACTGCGACATGTGGACGGACGTCCTGCGAGCTATGAGCAGCTCCTGCCACTACACAACTTCCACTCTACTAATATTTCAATTGCGATACATTCATACAATCGTCATACAGTGTACCTCGCTTGAATGTGCGTCACATTTTAATTTACCGAGTGTTTGGTACATACAAGCAATATTTGCTACAAAGATGTTTTTTTTTTCATCCTATATTATAGGTGCTGTAAACAGATCAGATCTGTAGATATTTCCGTACACTATGTTTTAAGTATAGTTGTGTCCGGTCCGCCGACAATGGCCGCCTGTTGTTACGCATCACAACAACAACATCATTTTCAAGAAGAAATGTTCCATATTTTAGACAGCACAATATTATTATGACTTATGACTCTCTATTCCAGGCCGCAGGTAAGATTTTATGAAAAATTATATAGCCAAGGTGACATTATCATCATCAGCCTTTAAATGTTCCCACTGCTGGGACACAGGCCTCCTCTCTGTGAGAGGGAGTGGGCCATAATCCACCACGCGGGCCCAGTGCGGGTTGGTAGATGTCACATGTCTTCGAATTTTTGGTTCTAGGACATGCCGGTTTCCTCACGATGTTTTCCTTCACCGTTTTGAGAGAGTTGACGTTATGCGTGTAGTATACTCGTAGCTCGGAGTGGCGACAATATGCCCGCGAGTATCTAACGACATTTTACAATTCACTCACAATTGACTAAAATAGCAAAACGTATTTTAGTCTCAGGATAATAGTTTTGGAACTAGTGTTCTAAATCCTTAAACTTAACTTGTCTATTTCAAAAAACTAGTTTGCGAGGAATTATGCTAAAACTAATACCTCATTGTCTGAGGGCGGGTCCGCGAGTCATAATGTAGGTAAACTAGACTTCCCCTATTCCTAAGAAATTAGTGCCGGCCCATCTTCCAAACATCCTTATTAAATATGTTAGTTGAGACTCAAGCTCGTGGCCACTGGGTCTCTTGTCCAGCCCCGGCGTGGGGCTGGGAGCGTTCATTTACCTACGCTACGTTACGAAACTGTTTTTGGTGATAGTACCAATCTACCGGCTCAACATTAACCTTCCTTTCATATAATGATGTGTAAAATTACTTGAGTTTGTAATCATTAAATTCGTAAGTGACAGCATGACCAACATGATCGTACGTAGACAAGGCAGAAGGAGCAGCCGAGTGTCAACAGTTCTCTTTGTTCTACATAGTTGTGTGAATGAATCGAGCACAAGGAGGTCGATGTATCGTACGGACGCTAATGTGGAGCAACAAGTACTGAGACGACGTCCGTGAGCGCGCAGCAGCACGCGAGACTACAGCAGTTAGTGTGCAGGCTCACGCCGCAGACGAGTGTGTATCGGAAATGTTAAATGAGATGTAAGCGTTATGAGTGAAGCGAGGCGAGCGGACCGCGACGCGCTGCGAACAGAACAAACGACAGACGCTTGCGCCGCCGCGCTCCGCATTGTGTCCAGCTGACGCTAACCGGGTCACCCGTCGGCCGCTGCTCATCAGTGAGTGATCACTTGCGACTGTAATGTAACAAAGGGCGGGGGCCGGGGCGCGGGGGCTGGGGCGCGGCGGCGCAGGCGGCAGATGTCGTAGTAAATAGCAAGCATTAGTAATATGTACAGCGGGTCGCGACAGGGCAGTGATGTGCCAACATGTGACCTATTGCGAGAGTCGCTGCGCGTTTAACATATTTTACAGTATTTGCGCTGATCGAGATCAGGTAGACTTGTGTAGGTATTCTCTGAAATCGGGACTGGTATAGAGTTATTGGACATCCCACAGTGGACAAACACAGGCTCCATCATTATCATGGCCATTATCAGCCACCATTGTCTCGAAAACCCAAACTATTATAATAAAAGACTAAATTACATCTCGTCGTACTAGTACACACAGCAGTCCACACAGGGACGCGGGTCGCGCTACCCGGACTAAAGTCATACAATCAAAGTCGATTGTTGTTCAACTAAATTTGTTCAGGTTTACGTAAATAGCGTAAGTCGTGAGTTATCCAACCTAGCGCTCGTGGGTGGTAGTGTGTGTGCTAGCACAGCAGGCGTACGAACCTCGATGGGCTGCAGGGCGTCGTCGTCGGCGAGCTGGCGGCGCAGGCGCAGGGCGCGCGCGGGCGAGGGGGGCGCGGCGGCGGCTGCGGCCAGCAGCGCCAGCAGCGCGAGGGACGTGAGCGAGCGTGTGGCGACCATCGTGCGTGGAGCGAGCGAGCAGACTGCCGCACGCCGCGGCCCGGCCGCCGCTCACCGCCCCACGCTCCCCACGCGCCCCACGCGCCCCGGCGCCAGGTGGGGCGCCCACCACCACGCACATGAACGGGATTCATTCACACCGTGTCGCTGACTGGCTGGTGGCCACTGATAGATAAATCAATAACAGTCGACATCTGTTACTAATATAATAAGAGGTTAAGTTTAGACCTCTCAGATGATCCTTCTCTTACTACGACTACGGTATGCAGGTGTCACAGTCTGTACTTCAAGCGTTTGTTCCTGACCATAACGTGACGAAAGCCGCTGTTAGTGTACAATGAACATTGTCAGAACTGAATGAAAGATGATCTTCTTTCTTTCTTCTGTCTCGTAAGAGGATGTGGCCACCCTCTGCTGCAGATTTCTGATACGGCTTTCGACTTATATAATAATTATAATTCCAGGTTTCCGCAGGATGTTTTCCGTCACTGATGTGAGTGCGGTGTCAAAGATAAACTAAGAAAACATATATTAATTGAAAAAGACACATTGGCCTGGGTTTAATAAAAATAAATTATAAACCATTTATTTTCAGGTAACAAAGACCCATAGATAAATACCTTAACCTAAGTATACATTTGTTTTATTACAATTGTATTAGTAAATATAACTTAAAACTACCTATACCATCATCGAACATCATAAGAAGCAAGGTGCTCATTGCTAAACCTCCGGGCCATCAAACTGTTTTACAAATGATAATGTCAGCATTCGTTGCTAGCTGACCTGCCGGAGACAGCAATACAACATGATAACATCACAAGTGGTGCCGCGGTTGCGTGCTACTCGTGCTAGTAAACGCGGCTACTTACGTTAACTCTGAGTGTGGATCAATGAAGCAAGTAATTTAGTCAGTTGTGTGTCAGATCTCAGTAACACTGATGGATATCGCGGTAATGTATTCGCTATTTGTGATGTACTCCCGTCACGCATGCACCGAGCTAGCACGCACGTCGTCTCGCGCGTTGATGTCTTTTGTATGAAACATTTACTAGTGCCTGTTCATTAAATTTTAGCAATATTTGCAATGTCTTATAATGAGCTTTTATAACATTTCCAAGTTAAAAACTTTAGTAAATAGAATAAGTTCATGAATTTGTTTCTACATTAGCTGTTAAAACTCGCGTGGTTCGCGTCGCGAGGTTTTCAGCCAATATCATGTTATTTTTTTACCACTTTTGTCCTTTACGTGGTGATCTAATAAAGAGACGGTTCAGTACATAATTATGGTATCTACATCTAGTTTTTATCAATCATAAGATCTGCAGAGCTCCGAAGTGCGCTCCCCAGTGCACCCGCGCACAACATGCTCCTCACAAATACGTATGGGGGATCGTAAAAACTCCACAAACGCCTAACATAATTAATTATTAATGCCACTGCAGATTATATTTTACTTTTAATACCTATTTTAGAAGTCCTACACATATTCGTAATATGATATTTAACTGATAAAATTTAATAAGTCCGAAAGTCAGATTATCTTTTGTTACGTAAACCAAAATTGAAGAAGGTCATAATAAAGTGATAGAGTTGGCGTTACAAAACAATTGTACAGTTAGGCGCACTTCTTTTTTCGTTTAAAATTGGTCTGGAGCGAAGCCAGGGCGGGTCGCTAGTGATTATTATAAAATAAAACATAACACAAAACGTGAGTGCAGGCGTTGCCGATGTAGCAATGACGACGATAATTTGTGTATCGAAAGTGAATTATTTGAGTGTGTACAGTTGAATAAGGACGTGATGGCGCGTGTCGCAAGTGGAGCGGTAGTGCAGGCATTGAACAGATAAATGTAACATGTAACGGCACACGTTATAGAGCGAAGTATGGAGTGAAGTGGTAATTAGTGTCGGCGCAAGGTCGCAGCACTTCGCTTGAGATGTAAAGCGCAAGAAATCCTTTCTAAATCCGCTGAGCGGGCGCGGCGCGGGTCTGTCGGCACCCCCCGCGCACCCCTCTCGATCACCATGTGCTCTGGTGCGCACTGTCTCAGTGTTCTCCCCAGCTACTTGGTTCTCTCACGCTAAAGGTGTACAAATGCTGAACGTCTTTGCATGACGAGGATGTTGTCAATCATCAGAAATTATTATCGCTATGTCTATTACTGTTCTTTTCTATTCAATAATCCTAAAGTGCACGAGTATAACACAACACAAAGTAACAACTGAGGTATAGACCTCAGTTGTTACTTTGTGTTGTGTTAACCTACGACATTTTACAATTTGGGAATGTCTCTATAGAGAGACATTCCCAAATTGTAAAATGTCGTAGGTTACGGGTCCCCAGCCACCGTAGGCGCGGGCATGCGGGCGGCGAGAAATGGGCGACTCGCTGTCTGACCATGAACCATGCCCGGGTCGACGGCGCGTTGTGTTCCACACGCTCCTCAAAGACTGTCAGCATAATCACGGGGCCCCCCTCTAGAGGGCCAAAGCCTGCCGGGGTCGCGGGACTTATCTCATTACCGTGACCCTAGAAAGTAAAGGGCTATTGAAGGACACCGTGGATTTTAGTCAGTACGAGTCTGACAGTGGGATGACTCATTTGATAATTTTACCACGATAAAAAAAAGGTCACGGGTAAAATATTAACAAAACATTTTCAAATACTAAAATGAAATATGAAACACGAAATCAATTCTAGAATTGATGTCTGTCCTTCTGCGTGTTGCATCATCTCGAAAGATCGACTGTACTCGCATAGATTTCGATATCACTTTTATTTTTAGTTCCTAGTCTAGCGGAGGTACTAATTTTGAGCGAGCGGTCAATAGACTCCCTTGCCAATACGCAAATGGCAAGCAATACAAGGCTAAACAATAATTTGTTTTATTTTTTTATTATTAATGAATTGTTTTTAATTTTTAACCGACTTCAAAAAAAAAGTAGGTTCTCAGTTCGACCTGTACGTATGTATGTATGTATGTTTGTCCGCGATTATCTCGCGTTTGGCTGAACCGATTTTGATGCGGTTTTCAGGAAAGTGTTCATTATATTCTGGAGAAGGTTAGTATATATAATGGATATCCCGTGACGTTGCTCGCGTGGATACGTTTTTGCTTACTTGGATTGTAGATTTTTAAAGACGCCGATTATTATGAAGATATTTGTTGAATATCTAAACTAAAATGGGTAAAATAAAAAACTTTTTTTAAAAAAGGGAACCGACTTCAAAACCAAACACAAAAAAAGTGTAAAATAACTTTTCTTTCGGAAGTCGGTGGCCATAGTCAATGAAATAAAAAACAAAGCCACCGACTTCCGAAAGAAAAGTTATTTTACACTTTTTTTGTGTTTGGTTTTGAAGTCGGTTCCCTTTTTTAAAAAAAGTTTTTTATTAAACAGTGGATATCTTGGAAGATTCCCTGTACTCAGTAACTGTCTACAAACCGGCACAACAGTAATGTTTGACTTGAATGGCATTGCTAGCCCGACACGGCCGTGTAGATAAGCTCTGTGTTACATAGATGTTGTGAACTATCTGCGGAGCACGTCGCCGCTCAGTTGAGGCGCCGCCGACAGCCCGACACGGCCGTGTAGATGAGCTCTGATGTGTTAGATCGATGTTATGAACTATCTGCGGAGCACGTCGCCGCTCAGTTGAGGCGCCGCCGACAGCCCGACACGGCCGTGTAGATGAGCTCTGATGTGTTAGATCGATGTTATGAACTATCTGCGGAGCACGTCGCCGCTCAGTTGAGGCGCCGCCGACAGCCCAACACGGCCGTGTAGATGAGCTCTGTGTTAGGTATTGTGTTGCAATGGCGACGCGAAAGGTTGAGGAAATCGGCCCAATCCTACGAGTTACTTATAAATCATAAATTACAGTTGGCGCAATCGTTGCTGGGTGAGTGTGCCACATTAGTTAATAGATTCGGGTATTATCATTACAAACTGTTGAGTGAGTCATCTTCTTGGTAGTGATTTGAGCTCGTTACGTAAGCACCCGGTAATCCTAACTAGGTATATATGCCTAATCATAAACGAGAAAGTAAGTCGGTTGTGACACTTGGACTTTGCTTTTGAGCCAGTCTGATTTGGATGATTTTGGCACAGAGTCGAAGATAAAAGAATAAACTACATACACAATATAGAGGGGCGCGGCACGCGGCGGGCCCCGGGCCACCCCGGGCCGCGCGTCTCTAGCGGCGTCCGCTGTTGCACCGCACTTCCTACTTACGCGTTACGTGACGCGCTGTACGCTCCACAATGTTCATATCAGAGCAATTTATTTAAACTAATGTTATAAAGCTGAAGAGTTTGTTTCTTTGTTTGATTAATTGAACGCGTTAGTCTCAACAACTACTGGTTCTAGAAATATGAAAGAGTCGTCGCAAAAGGTTAACCCGTTTGAAACTTTTCAAATAATTATCTTTTTTGTTATTGTACGTATTTGAATAATATTTTTTACATCTTTTCTTATGACGTTCAGTTTTACTCCGATATTCTCTGTGGCCCTAGTGCACAGCGGGTAAGTTTTATTTTATCGAAAATGAGTTAAGTATTACAAAATGATCAGAAATAAATTCTCTATAGTTACTTTGTTGTTAACGGATCTATCTCTACAAACAAACAAGTTACTTGGTGTATAAGAGTTTAACTGACACGAAAAAAACTAGAGAAGCCAGCTTTAAGTCACGTTTAAGCATTATTACACTTTTCGATGGTGTCACTTATTAATTTAACAACGGTTGGCTTTCAAGTGATAGTCTTTTATTTCAAGTTTTCTTCTTCTAGACATCTCTACCATAGACCATATTTTGTTACTCTCTTAATATGAACCATTACTGGACTGCCAAATATCCTTAGATAATTCAAATTTGGCTTTCTGCCCGTCCATATTTCTCCGGATTAGCAATAAACACTTTTACATTATTATTGCATTTCATAAAAAGACAAGGCTCATAGTCAGAATGTTTGTTAAAGTGTCAACAAGTTAATGTTTGAAATCATATGAGTGCTTGCGCCGGAATCTAAGTGCCAGTCTGTTGGACTGAATTTCTTAGCAAGAAAAACTGCACTAAATGCATTTGTTTTCACACCTGGACATTGATTTTTATAATGCCCTAAGTGTTCCTAGTTGGATATTCTGAGAATATCAAGTGCTATCACTTGAATTGACATGGCCTAACCGTCGGTGCCACGTCGCTCGTGCTGGATACGTTCATGTTTGCTACTGCCGCTAAGAGTTGTTCTGGTTTTTGTATCAAAACCAGTACCGTTCAATTTCTGCGATGTATCAATGATCTGGCTGACATAACTGGTCATAGACTCGCAGCTTTCTAGGCGTATTATGTATCTAACTGTATTAACTAGGCCAGATATTGCCTAGTGTGAGTTTCCTTAGTTAATAATGAGTCGCTTAACAAATATCCATTCCAACATCACTTACAACGATCAAATTCTGGGAAGCAATGGTATACGGCTAAGTACTCGTATAAGTGTCACTGCAAAAAACTAAACTGACCAATAAAAACTTTTTCAAAGAATAATGTAACCGACTTCAAAAACAACAACAAAAAAGTTTAAAATAACCTCCTAATAAACTTTTCGAAAGTCGGTGGCTTTGTTTTTATTTCATTGACTTTTATTATGCCCCCGACATTGTGCAGGACTGCCCCGCTTGGGCAGAGCACCGCCGTGTCCTCTCGAAGGCGATAGCCAGAGACCTCTCGCGCCCAGTATTGGTCGAGGCCATGCTGCGGGGCGAGACGAAGTGGGAAGCGGTCGCCTCCTTCTGCGAAGCAGTCTAGCTCACGAAGGAGGAGGCGGGCCGCGTGAGGGAGAGGATAGCGTCCTCCCTCCATCCCAGCCGCAGTGGTAGACGTCTACGGCGTCGGACATCGGTAGACGATCTCCGGCCACCGTAGGCGTAGGCATGCGGGCGGCGAGTAATGGGCGAGTCGCCCATTGGTCCCCCACATGGTCGGACAGCGACTCGCCCAGGGCGACGGCACTGTCCAACCATGTACCATGCCCGGGTCGACGGTGCGTTGTGTTCCACGCGCGCTCCAAGGAGTGTCAGCATGATGACGGGACCCCCCTCTAGAGGGCCAAAGCCTGCCGGGGTCGCGGGACTTATCTCATTACCGTGACCCCAGAACATAAAGGACTATTGAAGGAAACTGTGGCTTTTAGTCAGTACGAGTCTGACAGTCCCTCCAGCCCTGCCCGGGGTGGGAGGACTCATTTGATGATTTTACCACGCAATAAAAAAAAAGCACCCGACTTTCGAAGGAAAAGTTAGAAAAAAAAAGACGTCATTCCTATAATGTGTTCCGTAGCCAAATAGCAAAAACGGAATCCTTATAGATTCGTCATGTCTGTCTGTCTGTCCGTCCGTATGTCAAAGCCACTTTTTGTCGAAAGTATGAGAGCTATCCTATTTAAACTTGGTAAGTAGATGTATTATGTGAACCGCATTAGGATTTTTACACAAAAATAAAAACAAAACAAATTGGGGGTACCCCCCATACTTTGAATTGAAACTCATTATTTTTTTCACCAAACCCATACGTGTGGTGTATCTATGGATAGGCCTTTAAAAATGATATTGAGGTTGCTCATATAATTTTTTTCTAAACCGAACAGTTTGCGCGAGAGACACTTCTAAAGTGGTAAAATGTGTGTCCCCCCCCTGTAATTTCTAAAATAAGAGAATGATAAAACTAAAAAATATATATAATGTAGACCTCAACAAAAACTTCCAACGAAAATTGGTTTGGATGAGATATAGTCAGCAGTTTTTGAGATATATTACATTTTCAAAAACCGAAAAAGTTATTTTTATTGTTTGTGTATACATCATCATCCTATAAATGTTCCCACTGCTGGGACACAGGCCTCCTCTCTGAGAGAGGGAGTGGGCCGTAATCCACCACGCGGGCCCAGTGCGGGTTGATGGGTGTCACATGTCTTCGAATTTTTGGTTCTAGGACATGCCGGTTTCCTCAAGATGTTTACCTTCACCGTTTTGAGAGCAGCGGTGATGAAATAAATTACACAAAGTAATGCGCCTGGCTGGATTCGAACCCTCGACCTACAACTCGTAACTCGGGGCCGATACCACTGGGCCACCCTTCATGGGCGAGTCCAACTCGCACTTGGCCGGTTTTTATATCTCTTATAGTTAAGCTGGTCTGTTACGGTTCTGCATCAGGTGTTCAAGTTTTCAAGATAAATTATAGCCTATGTGTTGCCCCGACTAATATCTATACGACAAAAAAATATCATTCAAATCCGTCCAATAGTTCCGATTATAAGATTAGCGTGTACAAACAAACAGACAAACAGACAGAATTTTTTTTTTGGATTCGTGCTTTATTACTGTTTCTAAACCCCCTCAATTTTTTTTTAATATATATTCAATGTACAGACACAGTTTTTTTTACTGTTTTAGTATAATGTAGGTATAGATTAGTCCGGACAAATAGACATTTCAATTAACGAAAACTCCGACACAACTGAATTTTGGTAGAGGCCTTGGGTACACCAGTAGATGTAACGTGCAAAAAGTTCCTGCCGATCCCATGTGTGCTAAAAAGTTATTCACGATCAAATTTAAGATTTTTCTCGAAAACGGAAGTTTCATCAAATGTAGCTCAAGTAAAAATTGTAGATCATAAAATTATCTACGAAATGGATCTCATCCTGTTTATCCCAAGAATTCTTAAAGTATCAAGATTCTAATAGATGAAGGAGTTACATTCTACATAGTATGCACACATTTCCATTTCCGCCTGCAATATTATTATACTAGCTTCTGCACGCGGCTTCGTCCGCATACAATTTCTTGATAGGTATCAAGAAATTGTATGCGGATGAAGCCGCGATCCACCCCGTTATTATGCTTTACTGCTCTTACGCCTTGCGATCTTCCAGACTTTTTAATTTTATTTGGCACCTGAGGGTTCTAGCGTGATGTCAATTAAATATATAGCCTTTTTATAATTTTGCCTATCAAATGTAAAAAAAAAAGATTTTTTTCTAGTCCGAGATATCTTGAAAATTCTTACATACAAACAATCATAAATTTGAACTGCTAAGTTTCAAGACGATTTAAACTAAATAAAAAGAGTTTACATACAAACTGTGTTCCTTTTTGTCACTCCCTCAGGGGTGGGTGGAATTTCAAAAATCGTTTGGAATGTTTCTGTAACTTGACTCAAAAATTCTTTATTTTTGAGGTAATCAAGCCTTGCAATGAAGTCACTTGTAGGTACTATTGACTACCCATTTTCATCCCGTTAATATTATTTTTCTATTTTTAGCTTCAAGTATAAATACAAAGTTTCGAGTTAATCGAGCAGCACGTTGAAATTATACGAACTTTGACACCCCTTTATCAAGTAGAGGGTAGATTGGAAAAACTAAAAACGATAAACTTTACGATTTAATTAGACAGGTATTCGTCTAATAGATGAAGGAGTTACATTCTACATAGTATGCACACATTTCCATTTCCGCCTGCAATATTATTATACTAGCTTCTGCCCGCGGCTTCAAATCAAATCAAATCAAATCAAATCAAAATCAAATCAAATCGTTTATTTCAACTAGGCCAATTACAGGCACTTTTGAATTGTCAAAAGACATAAAATAAAACTAGTACAAAATAGTTATGGTGCTACAGTCCCAGTCACAAGACATAAAAACTGTGAAAGTACCGTAGGTGCTCATTCCAAAGCGTAGATCTCTATGGAGAAGAATGAGCAAGAAACTCCATGGACACTCTTTTTCAATCGCCAAAATTATTACAGAACTTTAGTTACATCATTCATCATCAGATGGTACATTATGTGAGAACGATGTGGCAAGTTAATAGTGTCCATAGTAAAATAAAAAGACAATTCAAAAATAAAGTTATTAATCATTCAAATAGACCGTGGCAGCTAAGAGATGACCAGTCCCAACTGACAGCGCCCGTTCACGAACATGACACATATATCAGCACCATTCAGCTCAACCATTTTGAAGGGAACTAAATGATCCGACATACACGCCACCATCAGCGAGACTTTTGAGTGAGCATGACAAACTCTCAACCGCCAGAGTCATTCAAGTCAATGAAAGACGTAGGTTTCTAGTCATAGATAGTTCTGAAGTACATGGTACTCACACAATGCTGGCTATGACGCTATATAATACTAGATAAATATACTCTATACAATGCAAGAGATAGTTATACATTCTTCATCCGCTCCGACAATGTTTTTAAAAAAAGAAGGAAACCTACGACTGTCGTACTAAAAAATAAAAATACACACAAAAAAAAAAACAAACAATAAAATGTAAAATAGGACAACAATGCCCGTAGATCAAATAAAACAAATACAAACATAAAATAAAACAAGATGACTTAATTAAGTCATAAAGAAAAATAAACAATTATATGAATACACTAGCTGTGCCCGCGACTTCGTTCGCGTGGATGTCGGAACTTAACAATGTAATTTTTTAGTGGTTCTTTATTAACAACATTAGCTGTAAACCATCATTCTGGAGCATACATAAATATGCGTACGTAAATCATCAAATGAGTCCCCACCCAAGGCAGGGAAAGAGATGTCCTATAAATCCTATAATAGGCCTTTACGTTCCGGGGTCAAGGTAATTCGATAGTTCCGCGACCCCGGCAGGCTTTGGCCTTCTAAGGGGGGGACCGTCATTGTGATGACACATTGAGGCGCGTGTTGAACACAACGCGCCGTCGACCCAGGCATACTCGCCGCCCGCATGCTCGTGCAAGTGAAAAATCTACGTTTAAATGCCTCTGGAACCTGAGTAGTATGGCGTACTCCGGAGCCTGCCCGTTCCTGCCTTTACCGGCGCTGGCAGCCACAGAAACAGGTCGTACCTATGCGTGACCCATCGTATCCCATTATATCCTATCGTATCACATCGTATCCCATCGTATCTCATCCTATCCCATCGTATCTCATCCTATCCCATCCTATCCAATCATATCCCATCGTATGCCTTCGTATCCCATCGTATCCAATCATATCCCATCGTATCCCATCGTATCCCATCGTATCCCATCGTATCCCATCCTATCCCATCCTATCCCATCCTATCCCATTGTATCCCATCGTATCTCATCGTATCCCATCGTATCCCATGCTATCCCATCCTATCCTATCCTATCCCATCCTATCCCATATTATCCCATCGTATCCCATCCTATCCCATGCTATCCCATCCTATCCCATCCTATCCCATCCTATCTCATCCTATCCCATCCTATCCCATCCTATCCCATCCTATCCCATCCTATCCCATCCTATCCCATCCTATCCCATCCTATCCCATCCTATCCCATCCTATCCCATCCTATCCCATCCTATCCCATCCTATCCCATCCTATCCCATCCTATCCCATCCTATCCCATCCTATCCCATCCTGTCCCATCCTATCCCATCCTATTCTATTCTACGATTCCTTTAAATCGCTTTAATTAATTTACATTTTTTGTTTGTAAGGTGTAAACTGATTACGATGAAATAAAAAACATAATGTTACTTCAATTCAACACCTCTATTCCAGGTTTTTTTTAACGCCATCTACCGTGTTATCGTTGGTTTAGATGAATTATTTGAAGTAGTTTTTCTATTCGAAGCTAGATCGCGCTACTGAACTGCGCGTCTCGGTGTGAACTGTGAACTGACCGTAATATTTTACTTCTGGATCACTTTAAATTCAAATATCTTTTGATAGACTGAACCGATTGCAATAAAACAAAAACTAAATGTTACTTCAAGTTACGTTAAATCGTTGTGTATAAAAATTATCTACATTGATTTCGTACATTTTACGTGATGCCCGAATAACCAAACATACAAACAGACAAACAGATAAACAGACAAACAGACAAACAGACAAAAATTCTAAAAATGCTGGAAATGGGTTCTATTGGTTGTCCTTTAACATCCTGGCTATATATCTTTTATTTTTTTTTAATGTACAAAAATTTCTTTTCTACAGTTTTATTATATGTATAGATATAACTAGTCGGGAAGAGAAGAAAAAATAAATAAATAATAATAATGAATCTGGGAAAGAGCATGAAAGCCGTCTCAACTTCAACAGAGTGACCAGCTGTTATTATCGTCTATGTAATCGTTTATGGAATAATATGCCTTAGAACAAAGCATGGATTTAATCTTAGATTTAAACACATTAAACGGCAAGTCTAGCAAGGACGATGGCAATTTGTTATAGAATTTTATACCAAGGCCTACAAATGAGTTATGAACCTTATGAAGTCGATGATAAGGAACACGTAGGTGGTGCTTATTTCTCGTGTTAATTGTGTGAAAATCACTGTTTTTGGTATATATACTACTCAAAACAAAATAAGGGCCACCTGGTTTTTATCGATTTATTAAATAATGTTTAAATATTACTTGTTATAATGACTGAATCTGATTAATATTAATAGTTTTAGATAGAATTACACAAAAATTAAATAATGTATTCCAATAAATCTTTAAAATAAACTAAATTGAAAGTAAAGTGAAGAATTGCAGGAATGTATCAAGTTACATAAAACATAAAAAAAATCGAAAAAATTACGATTTTAATGTTCCAAAGTGTTCTTTTAAGCTTCTCTTTTAACTCTGTTCTCTCTGTTCTGCTCATTTTATGGGAGGTGGAATGTTCTGGATTAAATACTGAACATTTTCTTTTGGGATACTCTACCAGCAAGTTTTCAGAAATTTATGAGATCCAGCTGCGTGTGGATGGGAATTTTACTTTTTTTTTCACTCTTCTTTAACTCATCTCTTAAATGCTCACTAGAACTCAAGTAAAAATCCTGAGTGTCCACTGTAACATCGTAATTCGAGCGTAAGGGAATATGTGCACTGTTAGTCGCGTCGTGTTCGCTCGAGCATTATCCTGTTTCAAGAAGAACTCAGGTATTCCTTGCTGTGCTAATGGGATAATGTGGAGTTGCACCACATTCTCTACGCAATTTTGAGGAGTTACAGCACCCTCGTTAGGAAGTGCGAGCTCATTTTTGCGTGATAGAGATAACCGCCCCAGAGCATAACTCAGAACTTGCCAGAACAGTCTGTTTTAAGAGTGCAAGGATCTGAAACCTGTTGTTTAGATCTTCTCTACATTCTTACGAATCAGTTATTATTGAAAAAAAAATAACCCAACAGTCATCAATAAAAAGCAATGAAGCCCAGTCAAAACAGTTCAATAAATTTTCTCTTTCGCAAATGTTTCACGATTTGCACCATACGCTGCAGTTAACTGGAGGCGAACCAAGCATCTTTTTGAGTATTGTTAGTCTTTATGGAGTGGATTCGGAATAGTGTAGTCAATTATAGGGGTGCCTGTAGCTCGACGCAATGGAATTTGTACGGTCCGCGCAGTAGATTTTCGCTCTATTTGCGCGGTTAAACAAACTTAATGGTCTTCTTGGGCTTTACTTACTTACTTTCTTCCTTGATCAACCCGCCATGACCCGTCTTTTAAGACCAGTTTCAAGCATTTTGAACCACTCGTTGGAAATATTCCACCATTAAACCTACCTCTTCTGGCTACGGGCCCCCTGGATTAAGGTGACACCCCAAGTGGCTGTTTTTACGTCCATATGTCTCCGAATACATGACATTATGAGATTGAAAGATCATTACAGCCTGCTTGCTGTATTAGTCGAAGAAAACTCCGTTAGAAGTTTGAAAATTAAAAAACACCATACCGTAAATTCTAAGTAATCTCAAATATCGAATTAAAAAAAAGTTATGAATTTCCAATTATGCAGTAGAAACAATATTTATACTTTTAAGAAACCATAACAAGATATTTAGTATTTATTATGTACCCAGAATAAGAGCAATACTTGTTTAAAGTGCAATTTAAAAAGTGGCCCTTATTTTGTTTTGACGAGTATAGATGTAAATTCTGCCTAATATATATAATGTTGGCGAAGATGAATTGAGATGCCACCGTCAGAATGCCAATCTCCTTAAACAAATCCCTCAGAGAAACTCTAGTACCCAGCTGGTAAATTGCCCGAACAGCTCGTTTTTGTAAGACAAATATATTTTGAATATCAGCCGCTTTGCCCCACAATAAAATGCCGTAGGACATAAGGCTGTGAAAATAACTAAAATAAACTAGTCGAGCTGTATCAACGTCCGTGTACTGTCTTACTTTTCTGACAGCGTAGGCTGCCGAGCTTAATCTTCCCGCTAATCTTGTTATATGCGGACCCCATTGAATTCTAGAATCTACTTTAATTCCCAGAAACACAGCTGAGTCAACAGTTTCAAGTTCTTCATTACTTAGAACAATGTTAGGACCTAGATTTGTAACATTTGGCAAGGCGAACTTTATACATTTCGTTTTTTTGGCATTTAGGACTAGGTTGTTAGCAGTAAACCAATCCGTGACCAAAGATAGTGCGGTGTTAATATCGTCAAAATCTTGTCTATTTCTATCAACTTTAAATATAAGAGAGGTATCATCTGCAAACAGTACAACGTCACAAATGCCCTTTAAGAGATATGGCAAGTCATTGATGTAGACCAAAAACAAAAACGGACCCAGAATTGATCCTTGAGGCACACCTAGCTGAACAGGTTGATCAGAAGATTTCGAGCCATTGACATCTACGCATTGAAATCTATTACGTAAGTACGATTCTATAACATTAAGAGCTTCGTTTTGGACTCCGTAATGATGTAATTTTCGCAAAAGTGTATCATGGTGTACGCAATCAAAGGCTTTGGATAGATCACAGAAAACACCAATTGCATTCTTAGAGCTCTCCCACGCCTCAAATATGTGCTTCAGCAGAGCAACACCTGCATCAGTTGTTGAACGACCTTTCGTAAAACCATATTGTTCACTATGAAGGAGGCTATTTACATTAAAATGACTAAGCAACTGCTTGAGTATCAATTTTTCAAATATTTTGCTAAAAGCAGGTAAGATAGAAATTGGTCTGAAATTACCAATATCATTTTTATTGCCTGATTTAAATAATGGTATGACTTTACTAGTCTTCATAAGGTCAGGAAAAGTACCTAGATCTACACATTTATTAAAAGTAATTGCAAGATAGGGGGCGACGATGTCAATTATATTACTTAAAAGTTTAATTGAAATGCCCCAATAATCGCCAGTATGTTTGGATTTAAGCGTGTTGAATACATTTATTACATCATATGGTGTTATGTGTTCAAAACTAAATAGGTTACCGCATTTAACGTAGTGTACGTTGCAGAATGCTTTCAGCTTTGGACGGGGACGAACTTAAGGAGCGAGTTGTAGTTATAGGAATATTTGCAAAGAATTCATTAAATGCGTCTGCTACGCTAGTCGCATTTGTAATTAATTCACTGTCTATCATAATCTCTAATTGATTTTCATTATTAACCGATTTTCCTGTTTCACTGTTGATAATTTGCCAAGTAGCTTTAACTTTGTTATTAGAATTTTTAATTGTTTCGCTTAAAAATTTTGACTTAGCAATAGTACAAATACTTCGTCCGCATACAATTTCTTGATAGGTATCAAGAAATTGTATGCGGATGAAGCCGCGATCCACCCCGTTATTATGCTTTACTGCTCTTACGCCTTGCGATCTTCCAGACTTTTTAATTTTATTTGGCACCTGAGGGTTCTAGCGTGATGTCAATTAAATATATAGCCTTTTTATAATTTTGCCTATCAAATGTAAAAAAAAAGATTTTTTTCTAGTCCGAGATATCTTGAAAATTCTTACATACAAACAATCATAAAGTACCACGGGCAACAATATATGGAGACTGGACCATCGCTCAACAGCGATGAAACCTATGCCAAATGAAAGCTTTGAGGATGTTATGCATTTCTTATTATGGCAGCTAAGTCGAATTCGAGCGCCAACAAGGTGATTTCTAGCATCTAAAAAATATGCCCATACCTAACCTAACCTAGGAGGATATCAATTAAAAGATTCGAAACAGGTGTCATTCGAAGCGTGTGGTAGATACGATATACTTTTATTATGGCGACATTCTTCAAATGTGTAAGGTTCACCTGGAAATCCTGAATGTGTCAATCTTACCTTACCCTTTTTTTCTAGCGTGATAAAATTATCGAATGAGTCCTCCCACCCAAGTCAGGGCGGGAGGGACTGTCAGACTTGTACTGACTAAAATCCACGGTGTCCTTCATTAGCCCTTTACGTTTCAGGGTCACGGTAATGGAATAAGTCCTGAGACCCTGGCAGGCTTTGGCCCTCTTGAGGGGGGCCCCGTCATCTTGCTGACGCTCTTTGAGGCGCGCGTGGAACACAACTCGCCGTCGACCTGGGCATGATCCATGGTCGGTCGGTCCTACGGTGGCCGGAGACCGTCTTGCGACGTCCATCCCCGTGGGCGCTTAGCGATATAGCCGGGTCTAGGCCTGCCAGAGTGCGGTGATTGCGCTAGTGGACCCGCTCCCCCAGCTTAAGGCAGTAGAGGACACCGTGTGGTTTTAGTCAGTCGAGTCTGACATGTCCTTCCGTGTTCTCCAGGCTGACAAAATTCATGAGGGCTTCCACACTTAAAAAAAGATGGGTTAGGTTCGTTTAAGAAAAGCCTAGGAATTCCAGGTAAACCCCACACGTCTGAAGAATGTAGCGATAGTAAAAATATGTCTTTCTACTACACGCTTCGAATGACACCTGTTTCAAATCAGTTGGAGAATATTGCCACAGGTTAGGTTAGGTTGACATTTTCAGATATTTCAGGTGAACCTTTTTTTTTTTTCGTGGTAAAATCGTCAAATGAGTCCTCCCAGCCCCGGGCAGGGCGGGAGGGACTGTCAGACTTGTACTGACTAAAATCCACGGTGTTCTTCGGTAGCCCTTTTGCGTACCGGAGTCGCGGTATACGTATGTCCCGCGACCCCGGCAAGGCTGTGGCCCTCTAAAGGGGGGCCCCGTCATTGTGCTGACGCTCTTTGAGGCGCGCGTGGAACACAACGCGCCGTCGACCCGGGCATGGTCCATGGTCGGACAGCGAGTTGCCCTTTACTCGCCGCCCGCATGCCCGCGCCTACGGTGGCCGGAGATCGTCCCGCGACATCCGTCGCTGTGGGCGTCTACCACCGCGGCTGAGGGAGGACGCTGTTCTCTCCCTCGCGCGGCCCGCCTCCTCCTTCGCGAGCATGACTGCTTCGCAGAAGGAGGCGACCGCTTCCCACTCCGTCTCGCCCCGCAGCATGGCCTCGACCAATGCCGGGCGCGAGAGGTCTCCGCCTATCGCCGTCGAGAGGACACGGCGGTGCTCTGCCCAAGCTGGGCAGTCCTGCACCGTATGCTCCACCGTGTCCTCCGGGTGGTCCTCGCAGTGGTGACACCCGGGCGTTTCCTCCTTCTTTATCCGACACAGGTACCTCCCGAAGCATCCATGCCCGGTGAGGACCTGCGTCATGCGGTTGGTGAGGACGCCGTGGGACCTATCCAGCCACTCCTCAAAGAGGGGTCTTACAGCCGCGATTGCGGCGTGCCCGTTCAGGTGAACCTTACACGTTTGAAGAATGTCGCCATAGTAAAGGTATATCGTATCTACCACACGCTTCGAATGGCACCTGTTTCTAATCAGCTTGAGAATATTGCTACAGGTTAGGTTAGGTTGACATTTTCAGGTATTCCAGGTGAACCTTACATATTTGAAGAATGTCGCCACAGTAAAAGTATGTCGTATCTACATCACGCTTTGAATGACATCTGTTTCGAATCTGTTGAAAGATATTGCCAGAGTTAGGTTAGGTTGCCAATTTAATGTTTTCCAGGTGAACCTCACATATTTGAAGAATGTCGCCATAGCAGCTTTAGTAAAAGTATGTCGTATCTACCCCACGCTTCGAATGACATCTGTTTCGAATCTGTTGGAGGATATTGCCAGTGTTAGGTTAGGTTAACATTTTCAGATATTCCAGGTAAACCTTACACATTTGAAGAATGTCGCCATAGTAAAAGTATATCGTATCTACCACACGCTTCGAATGGCACCTGTTTCAAATCGGCTGGAGAATATTGCTACAGGTTAGGTTAGGTTGACATTTTCAGGTATTCCAGGTGGACCTCACATATTTGAAGAATGTCGCCATAGTAAAAGTATGTCGTATCTACATCACGCTTCGAATGACATCTGTTTCGAATCTGTTGAGGATATTGCCAGAGTTAGGTTAGGTTGCCAATTTCATGTTATCCAGGTGAGCCTCACATATTTGAAGAATGTCGCCATAGTAAAAGTATGTCGTAGGTATCTACATCACGCTTCGAATGACATCTGTTTCGAATCTATTGGAGGATATTGCCAGAGTTAGGATAGGTTGACAAATTCAGGATTTCCAGGTGAACCTTACACATTTGAAGAATGTCGCCATAATAAAAGTATATCATATCTACCACACGCTTCGAATGGCACCTGTTTCAAATCGGCTGGAGAATATTGCTACAGGTTAGGTTAGGTTGACATTTTCAGGTATTCCAGGTGGACCTCACATATTTGAAGAATGTCGCCATAGTAAAAGTATGTCGTATCTACATCACGCTTCGAATGACATCTGTTTCGAATCTGTTGAGGATATTGCCAGAGTTAGGTTAGGTTGCCAATTTCATGTTATCCAGGTGAGCCTCACATATTTGAAGAATGTCGCCATAGTAAAAGTATGTCGTAGGTATCTACATCACGCTTCGAATGACATCTGTTTCGAATCTATTGGAGGATATTGCCAGAGTTAGGATAGGTTGACAAATTCAGGATTTCCAGGTGAACCTTACACATTTGAAGAATGTCGCCATAATAAAAGTATATCGTATCTACCACACGCTTCGAATGACACCTGTTTCGAATCTTTTAATTGATATCCTCCTAGGTTAGGTTAGGTATGGGCATATTTTTTCGATGCTCGAAATCACCTTGTTGGCGCTCGAATTCGACTTAGCTGCCATAATAAGAAATGCATAACATCCTCAAAGCTTTCATTTGGCATAGGTTTCATCGCTGTTGAGCGATGGTCCAAGATGACGCAAGGTCCTTTGAACTGCTAAGTTTCAAGACGATTTAAACTAAATAAAAAGAGTTTACATACAAACTGTGTTCCTTTTTGTCACTCCCTCAGGGGTTTTTTTTTTTTTTTTTTTTTTTTTTCGTGGTAAAATCATCAAATGAGTCCTCCCACCCCGGGCAGGGCGGGAGGGACTGTCAGACTTGTACTGACTAAAATCCACGGTGTCCTTCAATAGCCCGTTATGTCCCGGGGTCACGGTAATGAGATAAGTCCCGCAACCCCGGCAGGCTTTGGCCCTCTAGAGGGGGGCCCCGTCATCATACTCCCTCAGGGGTGGGTGGAATTTCAAAAATCGTTTGGAATGTTTCTGTAACTTGACTCAAAAATTCTTTATTTTTGAGGTAATCAAGCCTTGCAATGAAGTCACTTGTAGGTACTATTGACTACCCATTTTCACCCCGTTAATATTATTTTTCTATTTTTAGCTTCAAGTATAAATACAAAGTTTCGAGTTAATCGAGCAGCACGTTGAAATTATACGAACTTTGACACCCCTTTATCTAGTAGAGGGTAGATTAGAAAAACTAAAAACGACAAACTTTACGATTTACTTAGACAGGTATTCGTGGCAAGTTTCATTTAAACTCTAGTAAGAGAAGGAATAATATTTTACATACGAACTTTAATCCCCTTTTTAACTCTTAACTTTTTTAATCTAATCTCTTCATGCTTCTAGGCCCAGCAGTTTCGGCAGTGCGTTGATCAATCGGTACAATGTATTTGATTTATTTTCTTGTAAACCAAATTTTTACTTGATATCGCTGCTTAAAGTTAATGCAAAAAATGTGAAATGAGGATATTTGAAAAATTAACAGAAACCCTGACCTACCTGTGGCGAATTAACTTTCAAAGTATGAGCTTTAAAAATATCGCAAAGTGTAGAACAACCCGGACGTGTGGTGACGTGGCGCGGCATACTCGGCCGAGTGCGTGTGAGACCAGTCGCACTGAACCCTCGTCTCAGAGGTGGAAGGAGACTGCCACCGCACCGCGTCGCCGGCTCTCGTTAGTTTGATGGCCGATGGTGCAGCATCCTCGGACACGTTGATGACCTTCTGCGAAACAGTATTGTTGCTGCTGTAAATGGAAAGACAGCTGAATAGCTCACGGCACAATAAACATCCCCATCTGATGACGAATATGAGTAAAACCAGACCTACTCGTAAGAAGGCTGTGTGTAGTGTGCCATGCGTGCTGTACACAGAGCAATCTTTAAAAATAAATAGGTAGATTTAAATTTAAAAAAATGGCCAAGTGCGAATCGGACACGTGCACACCATTATCTATAAAACCATTATCTTACATATTTATTTTTATTACCGACTTCAAAAAAAGGAGGTTATCAATTCGACCCGTATGTATGTAATATTATCAGAACTGCCCAGTTTTCATATACGTTAGTCTATATCAGCGTCTGAACAAATGTGCCAAATTTCATAAGTGTATGTATGTATGTATGTTTTTATGTTTGTGCACGCATATCTCCGGAACTATAAGTTCGATTTAAGTAATTCTTTTTTTGTTGTACTAGGTATTGTTCAACTTAGGGTATACTGCAAGATTCATCAAAATCGGTTCAGTAGTTTTAGAGATATGGATTTTTTTATGTTGTGACGGATTACAAGATTAGTGCATATGTAAGAAAATTTTGTATTTTACAAGAATTTGGGTTGAATATGTAATTAATAAACTAAAAAGGGTAAAATAAAAACTTTTTAAAAAAAAGTACCGACTTCATAACAACTACAAAAAACTTTAAAATAACTTTTCTTTCGGAAGTCGGTGGCTTTGTTTTGTTGTGTCATTGACTATTGCCACCGACTTCCGAAAGAAAAATTATTTTAAAGTTTTTTGTATTTGTTTTGAAGTCGGTACTTTTTTTTAAAAAAGTTTTTTTTATTATTCTATTTTTACCGACTAGCGACTTCAAAATATAAAAGTTTTTTTTATTATTCTATTTTTACCGACTTCAAAAAAAAGAAGGTTATCAATTCGACCCGTATGTATGTAATATTATCAGAACTGCCCAGTTTTCATATATGTTAGTCTATATCAGCGTCTGAACAAATGTGCCAAATTTCACAAGTGTATGTATGTATGTTTTTATGTTTGTGCACGCATATCTCCGGAACTACAAGTTCGATTTAAGTAATTCTTTTTTATTGTACTAGGTATTGTTCAACTTAGGGTACACTGCAAGTTTCATCAAAATCGGTTCAGTAGTTTTAGAGATATGGATTTTTATGTTGTGACGGATTACAAGATTAGTGC